>CAJQUW010000867.1:0-26757 GCA_907163375.1 Prostheceraeus crozeri
TGTAACTCCTGGTAGGTCTTTATTTTCGTTTTTGGCGTGGTTTCTCTTCGCTTACAGGTTACTTGATCACTTATTTTGGTTAGCACTCTGGTTTCTACTCGATCCTAGCGATCCTCAGTCGAGCCCGAATACAGAACAACTCTGATCAATACGCAAATATAATTTATCAATCGTTCACGTAAATCAATCATAAATTAACAATACGTGCAAATAGAGAGGAAGATAGAGATACAAATAGAGGGAGAGAGAAATACAATCAGAGGGAGAGAGACATAGCGCCAACCTCACAGGTAGTTCAGTGGGAAGAGTAACGAACGGATAAGTATAGTGCTTCGAGCCTCTGCGGTACGTCTAGCTACTATCAGGGCCTCTCGGCGCGATCTTTCTAGGTCGGTCTAGGGCCTTCGGACCTTACGCCTGCCTTTAACTATCTTCATAACCTCCGCCCCCCCCCCCAACCTCTCTGATCGTCCCCCCCCCCCCCCCTTGGTCGTACCAACAAAGGTCGTGGATATCTTGATCGGCTAAGCGGATCTGCTGGCTGTACACGAATGGATCGTCGAATGTTCTTGTTCTATAGGTTCCTGTTTTGAAGCCTCGTTTATATACTGTTCTTTGGCTTTGAATCCCGATGCCGCCTGCCCCCATGCGCTTCGAATTTCACCTTTCCTGACTATTTATTTGATGGGGCACTTACGGCGGTCTCCTTTGATAGCTCTGGGAACGATCGCCTTTTCAATTCCAGTTAATATACGTAACTACAGTTCCCTTGCTTCTTTATTTCCTCAACGAAACCGATCTCGTTAATTACGGCGTCGCTTTTGATAGTTTCTGGGAACGAATCGCTTTTTCAATTCCAGTATTACTTAACACAGTCCCGTTGCTTCTTAATTCTCCACGAAACCGATCTCGTTAATTACGGCGGTCTCTTTTGATAGATCTGGGAACGATCGCTTTTTCAATTCCAGTATTACGTAGACACCCTTCTACGCGCTCTGGTCTCCCACGGATCTTGATCATGCCCCGGCGCCTGAATGGTAATTTATGTTTCCCGAATGGCGCCCACTTTTAACCGTGTTCTGACCTATGTCTGCCCTTCCTTATTTGCTTGCACTTTATATCGTTCGTTTTGGAATTCTTACGTAACCATCTCGTATTGTTTTCTCTTCCCGCTGCAAGTTCCTAAATGGTGACCACGGCTTGCTAGTACACCTAAAGGGTCCTAAGGCCTGGGGATCGGAGTCCTCCAGGTTACACTCCTAACCGGGGGACGAAAAAGATCCCCGCGTCCCTCGCGGTTGGAGGCTCAAGGGAGGGGATCATACAGTCGGGGCCATGGTATGGTCCATATAATGTATGGTTTTTTGCAAAATGGCCTCTTCCGTGGGGAAACCGTTTAATAAACGGCCCCCAGGCTGTACGGCCGACGGACGAGGCGGAGGGCGCGGGTCAGGGTATGGGGGTTAATCGGGTGGGTATTGGAGGAGTAGCAGGCGTGGGAGGAAGATGCGGGAACCAAGAATCGAGGGGCTCCACAACGGCGCTCAAAAGGGCAAAGGGGAGATTATCGGGGAGTTATGCAGAATAACTGCTCGGAATAGGTGGGACCAGGCAAGGAGTCGATGGACAGCGCGATCAGAATGGGGAGAACGTACAAGGGTTCCGGGCGGTGGAAAGGGGTTATGGTAAGTCAAAAATATGTGGGGACGATTCATATTTGGGGAGGAGGGTTGGGTCGTAATTACTAGATATCAATGGGGGGGGTGGGAAAGGCGAACGGGTCGGGGACTCGAGCACCCAGCACTTGGCGTTGAAAACGTGCTGGATGCGCTCTAGGATTCCCCGCCATAATTGGGAACGGTTGCTGGAAGTGAGGGGCTAGGGCGTAGAGGGTATCAAAAATAAGGGTGTAAGGGTGTGAAGAGTTCACGAAGGAAAGGGACCGAAAACGGACAGAAAAATTGGGGAAGTGGGAGGATGTCGGAGAAGGTGTGGAAGAGGTTATCGGCAAGGGACAAGGACGAACGTCTCGGTTGTGGCCATGATGGGTAAGGCGTGTCGACGCCCAACCGAGGGGACAAATTGGGGTTGGATGGCATTTGTAATGGGCTCGGGGTATGGTGGAGCTAGGCCGGTAACGGGTGTTCTGTTGGGTTGAGGGTGGGAAAGTGGGGGGGAAAGACTGGGGAGGGGTTCCTCGGTTTGTGGGTCCGAGTCCCAACCGTCCAACTCATTGCCATCTACTAAGATGACGAATGAGTCGGCTATGGGGGTTGGGTCGGCCTCGGGTGTAACCGGTGGTAAGCTGGGGGTAGTGAGGGAGCGAGGAATAGGGCGAACCGGGTCACTCACCTGGAGGGCTAAGGCCATGGCCCTCACCGTCTGGAGGGCACAAGTGACCCTCCCCGGCCGACGGTGTGCCCTGATGCACGGCCCCTGACAGTAGTGCTGGTATTGTCCGGAAATCAACCGCACGGTCAGATGGCGAGTGGCCGATAGACGATGGCACATGCCTCGATCGCGCGGTCGCGCCGCGTAGATGGAAGTCAGCGGTCCGTTGGCCTGAAGGAAAGCGCTGAGGGAGGGCTCTATGCCCCGCAGGGTTGGTTGGAATGTTAGAAAGCTTGCCCTCAAGCCGTGTGGTTGTCGTGGTCCCAGGGCGCGGGTGCTTCCCTCCGGCCTTAGGAAACTGTGGAACGTCGCCAACAGCTGGTATTGATTGTTGACGACGGCGACGGCGACTTCCACCACGCCCGTGTCACTGCGTCGGGCCGGCAGGGCTGTGTCCTCGTCAAAGGTGCCCTCCGTGGCTAACAATAATGATTTGCCTGAGGTCACTAAAATGTGAAAGGATATTGACATAGAACAATTTCTTTACGGGAAGGAATACTAAGGCAGGCGGTGCGTAAGGTCACTCGGTACAGTCGTTCTGGTAGCGCCGATTTCAAGGCCAGTGAGGTAGGTTCAGGGCTCCTCAGATCTCAACAGCCGTTGTTGAACCGTACAGCTCGATCTTGACGACTCACACCACCTTGGAGCACTCAGATTGCGCTTTCATGGTCGACAACGAGGCCATCTACGACATCTGTCGCCGCAACCTCGACATCGAGCGCCCAACATACACCAATCTGAACCGTCTGATCGGCCTGACCTAGGGGTCGGGAAATCGGCTCCCTCATCATCTATCTACGCCTCGATGGCGACTGAATGCGGATATCGCATACGGGTATCTGCCATGACTTACGTTATTGTGATACTGTTGATGTTTATGAAACAATAATGTGCATTAAACAGAAAAATTCAGCTGAGGAAGAAAGCTGCGTTATCGGCTGTCATAATATGGAGTTACGCACTATGACGATAAAAGTAACAGTCCATAAAGTGACACAAAATTCAAATGCGGATAGGAGTACAGTAAATAGGAAAATTAAGTAGAAGATAAAAGCTGTGGTATTCACTGTCATAATATTAAGTTAGTGACTATCACTGTTTACGGCTTCACGCCTTGCTCACCCGTGGCGCCCCGCGCCATGCGTTGTTTTTGCTGATGAAGAAAAGCACGGAGTTGGCTCCTTGTCATTCTCCTTGTGGGTGACGTGGCCGCCGCTACAGGCTCGGGCGAGTCGACAGCCTGTGGCGCCGTCTGATCCGCCTGTTGTTTGCGTGGCCGCCCACGGCGTCGTGTGGGGACTGAGGAGGTCTGTCCAGTTCCACTCGCAGGTAACAAATCCTTTGGGGGTCCTCGTTTATCGGAGGTTGTTTTCTTGTCCGTGGGCGGATCCGCGTCACGAGCGTTCTCAGTCTTTCGAGCCGGTTGGTCCGACGGTTCCGAAGGTTCCGATGGTTCTCGTCCTGCCGCGGGTGGACTGGCACTCTCGTTGGAGTCCACTGGATTCGGCATATCTGTCGGTTCCGTTCGTCCAAGCGGTGCTGGTTCCTGGACGCTATCGCCGAGAGATTCCTCCGCGACCGCTCCGGTTGATGTCGTGGGCGGGGCGGGTGATTCCCTTGAGGACGTTGTAGATTCTTCCTGAATTGGGGGGCTACGTTCTTCTTCTTCTTCCGTCAAAACTGTCGTAGGTTCGTTCGAGATCTCTGGTTCCCGACAATCCTCGACTTGTACAGGTTCTGTATTCAGTACTGTAGAATCCGCTGAAGGTGGGAAAGCCGGCGTGTGGGCGGTAAGAGCCATTTTTGCACCGATTAATATTCACCCATTGTCGTTTTAGAGATGGTTGGTTTACCGGAGTGACCAGAAGGGTTGTGTCCGTCATATCCAGAATTCGGAATGGACCCTTCCAAAGCTTCTGTAGTTTTGGGGATAGACCCTTTTTCGGTTGAGGTGTATGTACATAGACCTGATCGCCGATAGCAATATGCTGGAGAGTATCCGTTGCGGTCCGATCGTACATCTCCTTCTGATGGGCCTGAGCTTGTATGTTATTGTCTCTAGCAACGGCCCACGCTGTGCGTAGTCGTTCTCCCAGCTCGTGTCGATACGACCTGAGTTCGTTGTCCGCCGGTGGGTCTTGTAAGACAATGTCACAAGGCAATAAAGGGTCACGTCCAAACACAAGGTAATAAGGGCTCTCCTTTGTCGATCCATGAACACTTGCCCGGTAGGCGAATAAAACGGGCGCGATATAGAGGTCCCAGTCTTTCTGATTTGCTGCACAGTAGTGAGAGAGCATTCGTATCAAAACGCCGTTCATCCGCTCCACCAGTCCATCACATTTGGGGTTGTAGGATAGGGTGAAAATTTTCTGAGTATTCGTCAGTCGGCATATGTTCTTTAGCAGAGAACTCGTGAAGTTCGCTCCTCTGTCCGATAATAATTCGCGCGGACAGCCGAATCTGCATACTATCTCGTCGACGAACAGCCTAGCGATTGTTTCGGCTGTCTGGTTGGGTGTGGCGAAAGCCTCTACCCATTTTGTTGCGTATTCCACAAAAAACAATTATGTAGCGATTTCCTCGGTCCGTTTTCGGATAAGCTCCCGTAACGTCCACTCCAAAGCGAGTGAACGGCGGGGGTACTGCAATAGGATGTAGTGGGACTTTGATCTTCGTCTGAGGGTTGTTCCTCGCGTTACACGACGGGCACTCAGCAATCCATTGCTGAACGTCCCGTTCATACCTGGCCAGTAGTAAAACTTCTGAAGTCTAGATAACGTCTTCTCGGTCGCCAGATGACCGCCAAATATTCCTTCGTGGAACTCGTTATAAATGTCCTGGCGGTAGGGCGGCGGTAGAACCAACATGAACTTATTAGCATCTGACAGCTTGTACAACGCGTCTTGACGAATCCTAAAGGTATCAAAATGATTTCGAACAATTAATTTCTCGGTGGCGGACAATTCGGTTACATTAGGTCTGAGGCCCCTGAGCTTTTGCATCAGCGCGGCCAAGAGGGGGTCGGCTGCTTGAGCAGTCCGAACGTTCCCTAAATCTGATACTGCTCGGATGTTATGGACATGTTCTTGCGGCTCTCCAGTCTCGATCCACGACAGAGCGTCGGCATTATTATGTCTCCCTGGTCGGTATGATATTGTCATATCGAATTCTTGGAGGCGCAATGCCCATCTAATCAATCGTGAAGAAGGGTTGCGATGTGTAAACAGCCATTTTAGGGGCCCGTGGTCAGTGACTACGTCGAATGGTTTCCCCCATAAGTAACATCGGAAATGCTCGCATGCCCAAACAATAGCTAGCGCTTCTTGTTCGATAGTGGCATAGTTACGTTCGCATTTGTTAAGAGATCTACTAGCATATGCTATGGGGTGCTCCTCGGCTTTAATACCCTGTGACAACACAGCGCCTATTGCAACATTGCTAGCGTCCGTTTGGAGGGTAAATGGTCTGTCAAAGTCTGGAAAAGCCAGAATAGGAGGAGTAATCAGTCTTAGTTTTAGCATCTGGAATGCTTGCTCCTGCTCAGTGCCCCAAGCGAAGGTGGCATCTTTCCTTTGCAGTTGAGTTAGCGGGTCTGCCAACTTCGCGAAATTTGGAATGAATCGCCGGTAGTACGATGCTAGTCCGACGAATTGTCGTATTTGCTTAACAGATGTAGGCGTGGGGTAATTTTTCACTTTGTCCGTATTAGCTGGGTCTGGGCGCATTCCTTCTGCTGAAATTATATGGCCCAAAAATCTGACCGATTCGTGCATGAATTCGCATTTCGTAGGTTTAAGCTTCAGTCCATACTCTTTTACTCTCGTTAAAACTTCAGCAATGTCTCGCAAGTGCTGTTCGAATGTTGTTGAATATATTATGATATCGTCGAGATAAACTAAACATGTTTGGTTCTGGAGCCCGCTGAGGACCACTTCCATAGCTCGCTGAAAGGTAGCGGGTGCGTTGCATAATCCGAAGGGCAGTCGTGTAAATTGAAACGTGCCATAACATGTCGTAAAACATGTCTTGGGCTTGGATGTCTCCCCAACTTTGATTTGCCAGTAACCGGAGAAAAGATCGAGCGTAGAGAAAAATTTTGCGTGGCTGAGGCTATTAGCCGTTTCATCGATTCGCGGCAGGGGAAAATAATCCTTGCTTGTTATGGCGTTTAATTTTCTAAAATCCACGCAGAATCTAGTGGATCCATCTTTCTTCCGCACTAGCACTATGGGGCTAGAGTAATGGGTAAAAGACCGTTCCAGGACACCATAAAATCAAAAAAATTGGTATCTTTAAAAACGACATAAATTCATGAATTTGAACCCTTTTTCAGGTTTTTAAGACCTAAATACATGAATTTAGTCCATTCAAAAAGTACCATTTTTTCAAAAAAATGGTATTTTTAAAAACGACATAAATTCATGAATTTGAACCCTTTTTCAGGTTATGAAGACCTAAATTCATAAATCGGCTAAAGCCAGAGGAGCTTCGCTCCGATTTGGGCGTTTTTAAAAATACCCAATTTTCAAATTTTTCAAAATCTCAAATTTGAGAATTACAATCGGGCGAAGCCCTAGAACCTTCGGTTCGATTTTCATTGCTTAAATCATGACCGTTCCAGGACACCGAAAAAATCATAAAAGTTAAGAATCTCAAATTTGTGATTATGACATTTTTCATTGCTTAAATCATGACCGTTCAAGGACACCAAAAATCATAAAAGTTGAGAATTTCAAATTCATGAATTTTATCCATCTTTCAGGTTTTTAAAATATATCATGTGTCTAAAAATATTTGAAGGAATTGACATATTCTTAACAATAAGTTTAGGTACTTTTACAATTGTCATTCAAGGGTAGAGAACATCTGCTTCCCGCATTTATGAATAAAATGCATTTCAGTGTAAGGAGCTGTGTCCTCCAACTCAAACATTTGAAAGGAAACAATGTATGAAAGAACAAACAGCTGCTACACCCACTTATTCATTTGTAAAGACGTGGCGTATAATTGCAGCATGTAGGAAGTAAGACTTCATTTACAATTCCATTAATCATAACTAGTGACTGTTTTCTTTCCTTATTGCAAAATGCCAAAACGTACTGCCGCAGAAGCTTTTTCGTTTTACATGCCGATTTTACTAAACTTAATTAAAGAAGAGCACAAGGAAACTGCGAATAAATACTTTGAAGAGTGGAAGTTAGAAATTCAATCGAGAAAGAAGAACAAATTGGACTCTCAAAAACAAGTGGAGGATATTACAGTAAAAATAGAACAGTATCTTAACACTACTACAATTCCTCAGTTCAATGTTACAAAAGAACATTTCATTACCATCGAAGATAGTGCTACTATGATTTCAAAACTGATTGCAAGTGATAAAGTGCACCATGGGTCGTTGCTGAGAAGTGCTGCTTATCAAGGTTATGGATTTAAAAGAATTCTGGAATTGAGTGACAATAAAAAAAACAGATTTGTGGCAAACTTGGAACTATTTAGAATTTCCTATAACGTAAGTTATTGTTATTTCTTGATGAACTTATCAGATCTAATTCTACCACACGTATTATTTTTAAATTCATCAATGCCCATTAGTTTTGTTAGAAAACATTTTAAAGAAATCAAAATTTATATAGAAAAATTGAATCAACCGACAACTATAGAAGAAATGAGGTTTGGTTCCCAAGATGAATGAACATTAACTGTGTTGTTTCACTTTTTAAGATATGTGCAATGTACATACATATTTGATGTATACATATTTATGAAGACTTCTTTATAAGTAGTAACGCATTTTGGATTATTTTGAAATGTAATTAAATTTTCTTTTGTTCTCCAGTCTAATGGTAGTAGACTGCTATTGTATAGATCTATATTTCAGTATGTAACATAATCTTTGGTATTTAAGAATGATTCATGGAACTTAGTAGTAACACATTTTGGATTATTTTGAAATGTAATTAAATTTTCTTTTGTTCTCCAGTCTAATGGTAGTAGACTGACATTGTACAATTGTATGATAAGATTGATTGTTGTATTATTATATTTGATATTTAAGAATGATTCATGGAACTTAGTAGTAACACATTTTAGATTATTTTGAAATGTAATTAAATTTCCTTTTGTTCTCCAGTCTACTGATAGTAGACTGACATTGTACAATTGTATGATAAGATTAATTGTTGTATTATTATATTTGATGCAAAATACACTGCCGTTGTTTTCATTTTCCTGTACAAGAAGTAGACATTATTACAGTTATTGGAATTTATTTCATTTAAAATGAATGATGAAAATCCGACAGTTATACTGAGTAATATAGGTGATATATTACCTCAGGTTAATAACATGACTGAGTTCTTAGAAATATACGACAAACAAACAACTACGTATTTCGATTTAAATAGCATTTCAGAAGATTGTTTTCAAAATATTTATTCAAAATATTTCTTTAAAAAATGGAAGAAACCGCAAGAATATATCCTTCGTTATCATATGAACGTAGTTCTACTTTAATGGACATTGAAAAGATTAACATTGAAAAAATGAACATTGAAAAACACAAAGATAGAGTACGCTATATGAAAGATAAGGAATCTCAATTATTATTAAGATTAGAGCATTATAAAAAATTAAGAAAGAGATGGACTAAAGTTAAGAATGTAACACAAGGAATTGGCATATTCTTAACAATAAGTTTAGGTGCTTTAACAATTGTTATATCTTCAGGTGTTTTAGTAATTCCAGTAGTTGCTACAGCTTTAACAGGTACGGGTGTTTTTGCAACTTCACTTGTTACAATGTTAGATAAATCTTTAATAACTAAGAAACGAAAATCATTAAAAACTAAGCATTTACATATTAAAGAAGTCTATGATAAACTACATTACTACTTTCAAAGAGTATGTGATGATAATGTTATTACGTTAGATGAGATTGAAAAATTTGATCTAATAGCTAATGAAGTAAATCAAACCTTTCAATTACAGTCCGAAAAAGTTGATGATAAGAATAAACAGGATGGCAAAATTTCTAGTGATGGCAAAATTTCTAATGAAGAAAATGACAAAATTTTTTTAGAAGAGCTAAAAACTTTAAGCGAAAATTTAAGCAAAACTTTATTAAACAAAACTTAAAGCGAAAAGATGTCAAACAACAAAGCAATAAAAAAATAATTTGTTCAGTAAAATGTTTTTGCTGTATTCCAATGTTACCACAAAATTCAAATATTATATTTTAAAAATGGATAAAATTAAAGCTGATAATTTTAAAAGAATAAAACAATTAGAAGAGTTAATAAAACAAAGAAATATTATGAAAGAAAATCATCTTCAACATAGAATGATAAAAGCTGGTATTCAATCTGATATGTTTGAACAAATGCAGCAAACCGAGCAAGTAAAAACTGATTTTGAGAAAACTATGAAACCATTTAAAACTCTTGAAAAAGAAAGTACAAATAATGATAAACAAATTGATATAACAGATCCAGAGCACAAAACTATATTAGATGACTATGGATTACTAGAATCAAACATTAATAAGAAATTACCAAAATCTATGCAATTTGAACATTCTATTTCATTTATAGATGGAAAAACAATACCTAGATTTTATCTCGGACAAAAAGAAATATTTCCACAACCTTTTCGAGGTATAATTTTTTCACCAGATAAATCTCCTTTTAATTTAGATAGAAATTTTGTTAATCTTTTAAGAGGAGCAGATTTAAATAATTATGCTGTAGAAGATCTCATAAAATATAAAGCTATGTTAGACAGAGTTGGTGCAGTAAAATCTCTTAGACGTTATAAACAATTAGAAAATTTATTATCAACGGGAGTTAAAGTAGGGAAAGGTTTATCTGAAAAACAGAAAACTGAAACAACTGTATTTTTACCAGATGATCCACAAGAATTACTAAATAGATTAAATATTTTAATATCTGCAATAAAAGAAGGACATAATTCTAGTTTCAATGAAATTCATGCTATATTGAAAAGACTGTTAGAAAAGAAGATTCTAAATGAAGAGGATTATAAAAGTATAACGACATCTCTGATGTCCTCCAGGGCTTCGCCCGAACCGGACATCTCTGATGTCCTCCAGGGCTTCGCCCGTAGCTGAAATATGTTGTTGTTTTACTTTTTTCATAAAAAAATATTTATTTAATTTTTTAAGTTTAAAAATGTGTTCAGCAGATTTAGACAAAATTAATAATCATTTAGAAAATTTGATAGAGATTTTGGGTTCATCAAAATTTAGTACGACGTTAAAAATTATAACAACTACTTCATCACACACTTGTAATTTAGAACCCATTCTACATTTAGAACAAAATAAAAATTATCAAATTGCATTGACCAGTTTCTCTACATTTAACACTATACAAAACGTTATCAAAGATGCGAATGATCAATTTAGATATTCTACTGATAAAGGTAAAACATGGAAAATACTAACTTTTCTTCCTGGTTCTTACGAAGTTGAAACAATATCAAATGAAATTAAGAGACATTTAGGTATACCATTTAAAGATAAGAAACAATTACATTTTGCAGTTGAACCGGCAGTTAATAAATTTTCTCTTACTTTAGACGAAAATCATCAAGTTGATTTTAATCATGATAGATCATTGTCAAAGCTATTAGGATTTAATAAACAAACCTATAGTCAAGGTTATCATTTAGGTGAGAAGATTCCAAAAATAACTGAAATAAATTCAATTGTTGTACATTGTGACATTATTGAAGGAGGATATATAAATGGTAAATTATCAAATTTAATATTCAGTTTTCCAGCTTTTACTGTACCCATTGGTTATAGATTAAATGTAATTCCACAAACATTAATATATTTTCCTATTACAAGAAAAACTATTAACAACATTGGCATTAGAATCACTGATGAAAAAGGACAAGAAATAAATTTTGGAGGTGAAGAGATTATGATAGATCTTTTGGTTCGGGAGGTATAAACTCCCGTTCGGTAGGTATAAACTCCCGTTCGAGAGGTATAAACTCCCGTTCGAGAGGTATAAACTCCCACGCGAAGCTAGAGAAGTTTAATTTTCTTCTTCTTTAGAAACAAAAAATAAAAAAATAAAAAAAAAATTTTTTTATTAAAAAATGAGTGAACTACCTCCATTAAATAAAAAAAAACTTAAATTTAATCATCATCCAAATTTATCTAATAAAGTTTTGTCAGTTATTTGTGGAAGATCAGGTTGCGGAAAAAACGTATCTATTATTTAAAATTTTAACGACTCCAAATTTTTTGGATTATAACAATCTTATAATTTATACAACAACGGCAGAACAACCTGTCTATCAATTTTTAAAATATGGATTTGAAAATAATCTTAAAAAAACAGCAATTGCTTCATTATTCAAAGAATATGAAAAATCTGAAGATGAAGAAGAAATAAGTTCGTGGTGTGAAGAAGCAGCAAAAAATAATCAGTTAGTAGAATCTAATAAAAATAACCATATAAAGATACAATTAATAGATGATAGTGGTAATATGCAAGATCCTAGTAAACTAGATAAAACAATGAAACATTGTGTAATTTTTGATGATTGTGTTAATGATAGAAATCAGTCAGTTCAGAGAAATTATTTCACAAGAGGTAGACATAATAACTGTTGTGTATTTTATTTAACACAAAGTATGTATTCATTAGACGGAAGTGTTATTAGAAAGAATGCAAATATATTTATACTATTTGAAATAAATGCAAGAAACTTAAGTGATTTGTTAAGAGATTTATGCGTAAGAAATAAAGATGAATTTAAACAATCTTGTAATACTGCTTGGTCAAAAGATTATGGCTTCATTACAATTAATATTGATAAAAAATTCATGAAAGAGTTATCGAACAATTGTTCTCTGACTAGGCTTTGCCTCGAGGGGCTTCGCCCCGACTGAAAGTCGATCGAAAATATTTTCGCGGAGTGATAAAAATATACAAATATAGTGTTACAATATTTTTTTTTATTTTATATATATATCAAATTTGTCTATCTTAGAAATTAGAAAATTAAAAAGGTTCAGTAGTTATTCCATCAGGTAAAATTTTTCTTTTATCATCAAATGGATCTAATGCTAATTTATGTTCTTCTTTTAAATACATGTTATGTTTTTTTGAATTAAGTCTATAATTACATGCTGTTTTTATTTCATTATTAAATAATACATTTTTATAATCTTGAAATGTTATTTGATTAGCCACTGATGCCTTTGAAATTCCTTTTAATGTTTTATGTGTTTTAACGGGCGAAGCCCTGGAAGACATCTCCGATGTCCTAATATTATTAGTTGTATCATAACAGTAACATTTAGATTTTAAAAATATAGCTTCTGTTATGAAATCTTCATTTCCTTCTAATTCATCTTTTACTTTACATAAATCAGAAGGATGAATGATATCTTTTATTTTATCTATTTCTTCATCAAGTGTAGAATTATACGGTATTGTTAATTCTAAGAAAACAGAATCGGTATCTGTAAAGTGTAATTTATAGTTTTTGCCATAAGCAGGTGCTAAATAATCATATATAAATCTATACATAAATAGTTTAGCTAATTCTAATATAGTGAAACCAATAAAATGAAACTTATCATGTTTTACGCTAATTCGACGTAAATGTACAGCACATAGTTCATCACTAAATCTAGTAGTTCTTTTATATGTAGGTTTCCTTGTTAAATTTTGAAATCTATCTTTATCATAAACTATTTCAATATTTTGTCTATTACGCACATTTTCTAAAGTCTTACCATAAAATGCATTATTCATTAATTTGAAGAACACGTTTCCAAAATCATCTTTATTTCTTTTAGCTATTTTACGTTTTTCAATATTGAACTCTATATAATTTTTTAACCACCTAGATTTTCTATACTCTAGTTTTCGATGTATTTTGGTGAGAATCATTCCATGATCTAAATACCAATCTAGCATTCTTCCTTCAACAACATACTTTCCTTTATTGCTTTGTGTTAACATAAGTTTTTTTGTTGGTCTATATTTCTTAGGAATTAAAGATTTTTGATAATCTGAAAAATCTTCTATATTAGGAATTTTGTTTTCGGGACAGAAAGGAAAATATTTTGTTTTATCTTTTATATAATCAGGGTATACTAAATCAACTTCATATACATAACCAAAATTATTTTCACCATCATATGTTCTTTGATAATCTAGAACGGGCGAAGCCCTAGTAGACATCTCTGATGTCGTACGAATATTACACCATGACATTTCACCTGTTGGTAATTCTTGTATCATGCAAGAAGAATATAAGCTATTAAAATCATAATATAACAAATAGTTTTCTCTCATGAATTCATCAATTGCTTTTTCACGTTCTACTCCTTCTCGTTTCGTTCGAAAAATTTCTAATATTTTTTCTTTTTCTTCTGGAGATAAAGGTTTCATTATTCCATATTCTTGTGGATTTACTTTCTTATTATAACATTTAACATATCTATTACCTAAAACTGATGAAACTCCACCTCTAATTCCAGATTCAAAAAATAATAATTTATCATATGTATTTTCTTTATAATGTTTAAGTTTAACGGACTTTGTCCTAGAGCCATCGGCTTGAACACCAGTATGTTTTAATCCTGCTAGCCATGTTAAACCTGGTGTAGAATAACAATAACATGGATCTATTCCGTAATATTCTAAACACATATCACGAAAGTTTTCAAAAAGATCAGCTAGTATTAATACATCTATCTGTAGATATTTCATTGTATAATCATACATTGTTTTACAATTTAACTCTCTCCAATTTTTTTCAGCTTCTGCATAGTCTTCGTCAGATAATTTTGATTGTTTTAATGTTGATTTAAATTTATTTATTGGAGGAAGTTGTTCTTCTTCCATAATTTTATTCACAGAATTAAAATCAGTCTTCGACTGTGAACCACAAGTTTTATCTCCAGTTATATCAGTCTTCGACTGTGAGCCGCAGGCTATATACTCATACGGAAATATTCCTTTTAAAGGTTTTAAATTATATTTATTTAATATTTTACATTGTTCAGATTTCAAAGTTTTTCCCATAACATCTAATGAATAAGGAGTAAAAAATCTAAATGCATCTAAAATTCTAATGCAACCTAATTGCATTGAAAAATATTCTTCTTCTGTTTTACATAGTACATTTATTTGTTGTTGTTGTAATTTTTCAGATGAAAATAAATCTTTCATTACTAGATGGAAATCATATTTAGAACCATTATAGAAATATAGAGGAACAAAGTTATATTTAAATTTATTAGCATTAAGATTACAAGAATTATGTGCTGCACCTCTATATAATCCATTTAGATGATCATGATCTTTTACCTTGACGGCAGAGCCGTCGCTTCGCTTGTCAAGATATCTACCTTTGCCATTTTTATAATTTTTTGTAAATTCTCTTCCACAGTAATAACATTTTGTTTCATTAATAAAATTTAATTTTTCTTTTTCTGTTAATGGCATCATTGGAATATTTGTTTCAAGCAATTGTGAAAAACGTCCTTGTAATTCTTCTACTTTCTTTGTAAACATTTCTGAACTATCTTCACCATAGTATTGAAAATATTCTGATTTAAATAATTCAGGATAATTTGAATGAATGTACATTCCCCAACATAATGGTTTTTGTTCAAATAAATATTTTTCTTTACTTTGTTCAGCTGAACTTTTTCCAGGTGCACTTTTTTCAGGCGCACTTTTTTCAGAATTATAATTTTCAGAATTATAATTTTCAGAATCGGGTGAAGCCCTGGAACTTTCCGTTCGATTTTGTGTCATATTAACATTATATGCTTCAAAATCACAATAAATAGTAAAGGGTACTTTATTTTTAAAATACCATTTATTATATTCTAAATAATCATCTTTAGGAAAAGTATTTTGAACTGCTTCATTTTGTTGGCAATTCTCCAAATGTCTATTCATTTCTTCTAAAGTTCTAAAACTTGTCATACATTGAAGACAAGGAAAATTTTTATTATCTGAAGTTTTTGTGAATATAGAAACATCTTTACACAATATAAAATGACCCTGATAATATAATATATTCGCTTGTGCTGGTTGTTTTGACTGTTCTAGTTTTTCAAATTTATCTTGATATATTTCATGTGTTTCATTAATTTCTTTTGTAATATTAAATGTATTTTGATGATAATTTTGATTTAATATTTGTAGCTGATAAATATATTCTTTATCATATTGTTCTTTATATTGTTGTAGACATTTTTTTAAACATTCATTTAATCGGAGCGAAGCTCCTCTGGCTTTAGCCGATTCTTTATTTTCTTCATTATTTAATTCTTTATTATTTAATTTTTTATTATTTTCTTCATTTAATTTTTGAATTGTTTCTATCTCATTTTGATATTTATGGTGATATTCTTGTAGCAACATTTTTATTTGTTGTTGATAATCTATTTTACATTTTTGTAAACTTTTATTTAAATTTTCTAATTTTTGTTGATATTCTGAAGATAAAGATGAATATTTGTAATTATAATCATCAGTACGTCCTTTATAATTATTATGATTAATCATTATTGGTGATAGTGTTTTAACAAGTTCAAATTTTTCAGTACATATTATTTTTCCTTGGTAAAAAATATTATGATGCATGTAATTTCCTCTATCATTATATACTATTTCTGATTGACATAAATTTTTATTATTCAAATAAAATTTTTTTGAATCTGAGTAAAGTGGAATAATTTTACCAATAGAAACATAATTCACATTTAATTCAAAAACATTTACTTCAATTAAATTTTTATTCTTTTTATGAAACTTTATTAATCTATTATAATCATATGGAAATTCATCTAAGCCATCAGAAAGATCAAATTCATTTATGTATTCTTCTTTATTATAATGACTTAGTCTTTCTTTATGATATTCTGCAGGATGTAAATGTGCTATAATACTCCACAGAAAACAATAATCATCTTCATTTTTTATGTTGATTATTTGTGGTGAACTGAAAGGTAAAGAAACATAACTACCACCAGTATTATTTTTATATTTATCAATTACTATTTTCTTAGATAGTATTTTAACAAATCTCCAACCAGATTCACGTAACTGGGCTTCAATTATACAATTTTCTAATTTAAGTATCATCGATTCAAATATGGGTTGTATATCATTTACATTATGAATTTCTTGTGAATTTGTAAAATGTCCTTGTATTATTTCTTCAGGAATTCCATCAGGTCCATTTTTTGTATAAAGTACTTCTACATTCATATAACATTTGAAAGATTTCTTAAATATATTATAAAAGTTGGTTAGAATATCAGAAAAAGTTTTATCGGTTTCATTATATTCAACGGGCGAAGCCCTGAAAGACATCTTTGATGTCCCGCGAACCGATTCATTAAATAAATATTTTATATTTGCTACGGGCGAAGCCCTAGAACCTTCGGTTTGTAAGGCTTCATCGGTTCGTTCAGCTTCATCAAATTCATCAGTATCGCCAAATAAATATCTTCCATCTGGTACGGGCGAAGCCCTGGAAGACATTTCCGATGTCCCATGTACGGGCGAAGCCCTGGAAGACATCTCCGATGTCCCATGTATGGTCTCATCTTCACTATTAAAAACTTTTTTATATTCCGAATGTGAATAATCATCAAACATTTTTTTAACTTTTATATCAGTAGGCAATGTTTCTAGATAGTTTTTATAACTATTTAATTTTAATATATTTCCTTCATCAACTCGTTCTACATTTTGTAAATGCAATTTACTATTTAAATGAGATTGATAACTTCTTTTGTTTGCAACTTTTTTTTACATAAGACACAATAAAACTTGGTATTTTCCATTTTTTTTATTTTTTTAGAGAAAATTTAAGAAAAAATTTGTGTTTTAATTTTAGATATAAACATTCTAATATTTAGGACTTGAGTGTTATTTTATATAATTATATATTTCACGTTCTTTAGTTATTTTTTTCTTTATCACATTAAGTTTTATCACATTAAGTTTTATCATATTAAGTTTTATCTTATTAAGTTTCATCATATAATGTTTCATCAAAAGATAATTTAAATTTTTTTTCACTAACTATTGATTCTTCATCATCATCATAAATTGATTCTTCATCATCATCATAAATTGTTTCTTCATCATCATAAATTACACTTTTTGATATAGGATGCCCTTCCATGATAGGATACCATTCTCTTATTGGAATATCTAATTCTAAATTGCATCTTTTATCTGATAATAATATAATAGAGAAAAATATTGGTCTTTGATCTCTTTTGGAAAATTTAATAACACCACCATAATTTGAATCACTTTTAGTTTTAGTTAAAGATGATAAAATTTTAAATTGATTAGATGTAAATCCTAATTTAAATTTTGTAGACCCGACACATAGTTGTCTAACAGTATCTTCAACTATGCCATCATTATTATTTTCAATTGTAAGAAAATGAAATTTAGATAAATTTTTATAATTACTAATATTTTTATAATCTTTTTTACCATTTACACCTTTTTCAGATGTTACAGAATCATCATTATTATCATAAGATTCTCTAAGATCGGGCAAAGCCCTAGAACCTTCAGTTCGTTTATTATGAATATGATTATGGTCATTGTTAATAGTATAAGGTGTAGTCCACATATAAATTTTCTCTTGTTGAGCTAAACCATTTATATAAGATTTTAATAAATTAATATTTAAGTTGGAATATAATCCTATATACGTATCATCATCATATCTTTGGGGCATTTCTAATGTTTCTTGTTTATAAATTGTGTCTGTATAATATACTTGACATAATAATTCTTCATTATGTTTTTTACTCTCTATGTGAATGTTATATTGATTTTGTTCATCAACAAATAATCTTATTTTTTCTTTGGAAAAAGATTTTAATTTTTTAACTAATTCTTTAATATTGATATAATTAATAATTTTAGTTTCTATCCAATCAGTATTACTAATTGGTAACACTGCTCTAATAAATCCATAAACATTATTATGACCTATTATAACCATATTTTCTTTATTTAATTCAACATAAGCTACATCATTATATTTACTTACAATCTCCATAAATTTAATAAATGGATCCCCCGGAAATAAACAATAATTAGTTTCTATAGAAGGTAAACCTTTAGTCTGTTCTCTAAATATTTCGGCTTGTAATTGAAATAAAATATTAACATCTATACATGGATTATTATTATTATTATTATCAAAACATTTATTTTCAAATCCTGTTGATCTCGTCGAATAAGAAGAACAGGATGATGCGGGCGAATATAATTTTTTTAAATTTGGATTTTCCATTTTTTATTTTTATTAGAAAAAATTTTATTTTTTTTATTTTTATTAGAAAAAATTTTATTTTTTTTATTTTTATTAGAAAAAATTTTATTTTTTTTATTTTTATTAGAAAAAGTTTTACTTTTTTATTGTTTTAAAAATGATGTTACCAAATGTTGGTGGAGGTGCATATATCCCGAATAATCGTGAATTAGAAATAGAGATAGAAAATTATATCATGAAAACTGGAGACGTTTTATCTGGACCATTGCATCTTTCTATTCTTCCGCAACAAAATACAGAGTTAACAAATAAACAATATGTTGATGCACAAATCAATGACTTAAAAGAAAAATATATAAACGATGTTTTGGTTCCACTGATGAATGAATTGAAGTTGCTTAAACTTAATGACAAATCATTAAACGAAAAATTATTAAAACTTGATAAAAAGGATAGAGAGCTAGAAGCAGATATAGCAAAACTTTTTAAAAAGATTTCTGAACAATCAAAAATTTTAATATTACTTTCTATAAATTTAAAATCTGCAGTCATTAAAAATAAACATCAGATAAAAATGTTAAAAGAACAATTAGAAGATGAAATAGAAAAACTACCTGAAAGAATTAAAAAAAATTTAAAGCAGTTACAAACTACATTCCAAAAAAGTGTTGATGAATTGAGTTCTAAAATTACTCAACAAATGAAAAAGATGAATAGAATAATAAATGAAGTAAACTCACTTAATGAAAAAGTTGATAAAATGAAAAATCTGAAAATCAATTTAGAAAATGAATTAAAGAAAAATTTACAAGAAAACTCTAAAGAAAATAAAGAACAGTTAGATTCTGTTAAAAGACAATTAGATGTTCTTAAAATTAAGTTAAATGCACTTAAAACGGCGTTGAAGATGAATCAGGTGAAAATGCAAGTTAATAGAAAAGAAATTAAAGTACATCACACGCTGCTTGACGCAAGTAGTAACAAAAGGTCCAGAATAAACACAGCGCGCCCCCCCCTCCCCCCCCCCTCTGGAACGACAGAGTCTGTCGTGGTGTGCCGGCCAGGTGGGTTCACACCATGTTCGCTGACTCCCCCCCCCTCTGGAACGTCAGAGTGTGAGACCCGAGTGAGTTGGTCCGACCGCCTGGGTGACTAGGGCGACCGACTAGGCTGCCGTGGGCGACCGTCTAGGTTGACGTGGGCGACCGTCTAGGTTGACGTGGGCGACCGTCTAGGTTGACGTGGGCGACCGTCTAGGTTGTCGTGGATGGTGAAATGGCTGCCAGATTCGGATTCAGCGTAAAATTCTGCATCGGTAGGGTGAGTTTCAAGGCAATTGGTGAGAAAAAATTTTTCTTCAAAATTTTAACAGAGTTAGAATTTGGGACGTTTTGGTGTGTAGCGCCCAAACGAAGCATCGGATGAGAAAACGGAGGCCAGATTCGGAATCTACGTGAAATTTTGGGTTAGGAAGGATGTTTCCAGCGAAATCGGAGATAAAAAATTTTTCGCTGACGTCCCCCCCCCCTCTCTGGACAGCTTGCTTCGATTTTGGCTTCCAGTGGACGGATTTTGTCGTGCGATAGCTCGTTTGAAAGCTAAGAGTAAGACAAGTTCAGTGAAAGAATCGGCTTGTTCCTATCTGTCTTCGTTTAGGTGTGAGACGCCATTTAAGATTTTGGGACATTGGCGAAAAACGACAGAGTTAGAATTTGGGACGTTTTGGGCTCTAGCTTCAAAACGAAGCATCGGATGGGAAAACGGATTTCAGATTTGGAATCAGCGTGAAATTCTTTATCTGTATGGTGAGTTTCAAGTCAATCGGAGAGAAAAAATTTTCAACATTTTTCGAAAAAACGACAGAGTTAGAATTTGGGACGTTTTGGTGTGTAGCGCCCAAACGAAGCATCGGATGAGAAAACGGAGGCCAGATTCGGAATCTACGTGAAATTTTGGGTTAGGAAGGATGTTTCCAGCGAAATCGGAGATAAAAAATTTTTCGCTGACGTCCCCCCCCCTCTGGACAGCTTGCTTCGATTTTAGCTTCCAGTGGACGGATTTTGTCGTGCGATAGCTCGTTTGAAAGCTAAGAGTGAGACAAATTCACTGAAAGAATCGGCTTGTTCCTATCTGTCTTCGTTCAAAAGTTAGAGCGGTTACAAGATTTTAGGTCGGAGCTCGCTTACCTGAAAAAATCCTAAGTGTCAGAGTGACTTTGTATGGGTAAAATTTTGAAAATTTTCCAAAGTGTGGAATTTCGATCTGGGACCGTCACCAAAACATTTTTCATCAAATTTAGAAATTTCACTGACGTCCCCCCCCCCTGGACAGCTTGCTTCGATTTTAGCTTCCAGTGGACGGATTTTGTCGTGCGATAGCTCGTTTGAAAGCTAAGAGTGAGACAAATTCAGTGAAAGAATCGGCTTGTTCCTATCTGTCTTCGTTTAGATGTGAGACGCCATTTAAGATTTTGGACATTGGCGAAAAACGACAGAGTTAGAATTTGGGACGTTTTGGGCTCTAGCTTCAAAACGAAGCATCGGATGGGAAAACGGATTTCAGATTTGGAATCAGCGTGAAATTCTTTATCTGTATGGTGAGTTTCAAGTCAATCGGAGAGAAAAAATTTTCAACATTTTTCGAAAAAACGACAGAGTTAGAATTTGGGACGTTTTGGTGTGTAGCGCCCAAACGAAGCATCGGATGAGAAAACGGAGGCCAGATTCGGAATCTACGTGAAATTCTGCATCTGTATGGTGAATTTGAAAGCAATCGGAGAGAGAAAATTTTTCGCTGACGTCCCCCCCCCCCTCTGGACAGCTTGCTTCGATTTTGGCTTCCAGTGGATGGATTTTGTCGTGCGATAGCTCGTTTGAAAGCTAAGAGTGAGACCAATTCAATGAAAGAATCGGCTTGTTCCTATCTGTCTTCGTTTAGATGTGAGACACCATTTAAGATTTTGGGACATTGGTGAAAAACGACAGAGTTAGAATTTGGGACGTTTTGGGCTCTAGCTTCAAAACGAAGCATCGGATTGGAAAACGGATTTCAGATTTGGAATCAGCGTGAAATTCTCTATCTGTATGGTGAGTTTCAAGTCAATCAGAGAGAAAAAATTTTCAACATTTTTCGAAAAAACGACAGAGTTAGAATTTTTGCGATGGCTGCCTACTGTAGAGCCAAAACGAAGCATCGGATGGGAAAACGGAGGCCAGATTCGGATTCAGCGTCAAATTCTACATGGAAATGGTGTATTTCCAGCTCAATCGGAGAGAAAAAATTTTCACTGACGTCCCCCCCCCTCTGGACAGCTTGCTTCGATTTTGGCTTCCAGTGGACGGATTTTGTCGTGCGATAGCTCGTTTGAAAGCTAAGAGTGAGACAAATTCAGTGAAAGAATCGGCTTGTTCCTATCTGTCTTCGTTTAGATGTGAGATGCCATTTAAGATTTTCGGACATTGGGTGAAAAACGACAGAGTTAGAATTTGGGACGTTTTGGGCTCTAGCTTCAAAACGAAGCATCGGATTGGAAAACGGATTTCAGATTTGGAATCAGCGTCAGATTCTTTATCTATATGGTGAGTTTCATGTCAATCGGAGAGTTTCAAGTCATCGGC
Organism: Prostheceraeus crozeri; assembly: GCA_907163375.1. Classification (NCBI taxonomy): domain Eukaryota; kingdom Metazoa; phylum Platyhelminthes; order Polycladida; family Euryleptidae; genus Prostheceraeus; species Prostheceraeus crozeri. The sequence goes on from CAJQUW010000867.1 coordinate 22,328, forward strand.
GAGAAAAATTTTCAACATTTTTCGGAAAAACGACAGAGTTAGAATTTTTGCGATGGCTGCCTACTGTAGAGCCAAAACGAAGCATCGGATGGGAAAACGGAGGCCAGATTCGGATTCAGCGTCAAATTCTACATGGAAATGGTGTATTTCCAGCTCAATCGGAGAGAAAAAATTTTCACTGACGTCCCCCTCCCCCCTCTGGACAGCTTGCTTCGATTTTGGCTTCCAGTGGACGGATTTTGTCGTGCGATAGCTCGTTTGAAAGCTAAGAGTGAGACAAATTCAGTGAAAGAATCGGCTTGTTCCTATCTGTCTTCGTTTAGATGTGAGACGCCATTTAAGATTTGGGACATTGGCGAAAAACGACAGAGTTAGAATTTGGGACGTTTTGGGCTCTAGCTTCAAAACGAAGCATCGGATGGGAAAACGGATTTCAGATTTGGAATCAGCGTGAAATTCTTTATCTGTATGGTGAGTTTCAAGTCAATCGGAGAGAAAAAATTTTCAACATTTTTCGAAAAAACGACAGAGTTAGAATTTGGGACGTTTTGGTGTGTAGCGCCCAAACGAAGCATCGGATGAGAAAACGGAGGCCAGATTCGGAATCTACGTGAAATTTTGGGTTAGGAAGGATGTTTCCAGCGAAATCGGAGATAAAAAATTTTTCGCTGACGTCCCCCCCCCTCTGGACAGCTTGCTTCGATTTTAGCTTCCAGTGGACGGATTTTGTCGTGCGATAGCTCGTTTGAAAGCTAAGAGTGAGACAAATTCACTGAAAGAATCGGCTTGTTCCTATCTGTCTTCGTTCAAAAGTTAGAGCGGTTACAAGATTTTAGGTCGGAGCTCGCTTACCTGAAAAAATCCTAAGTGTCAGAGTGACTTTGTATGGGTAAAATTTTGAAAATTTTCCAAAGTGTGGAATTTCGAGCTGGGACCGTCACCAAAACATTTTTCATCAAATTTTGAAATTTCACTGACGTCCCCCCCCCCTGGACAGCTTGCTTCGATTTTGGCTTCCAGTGGACGGATTTTGTCGTGCGATAGCTCGTTTGAAAGCTAAGAGTGAGACAAATTCAGTGAAAGAATCGGCTTGTTCCTATCTGTCTTCGTTTAGATGTGAGACGCCATTTAAGATTTTTGGACATTGGCGAAAAACGACAGAGTTAGAATTTGGGACGTTTTGGGCTGTAGCTTCAAAACGAAGCATCGGATGGGAAAACGGATTTCAGATTTGGAATCAGCGTGAAATTCTCTATCTGTATGGTGAGTTTCAAGTCAATCGGAGAGAAAAAATTTTCAACATTTTTCGAAAAAACGACAGAGTTAGAATTTGGGACGTTTTGGTGTGTAGCGCCCAAACGAAGCATCGGATGAGAAAACGGAGGCCAGATTCGGATTCAGCGTGAAATTCTGAATCGGTATGGTGAATTTGAACGCAATCGGAGAGAAAAAATTTTCGCTGACGTCCCCCCCCCCTCTGGACAGCTCGCTTCGATTTTGGCTTCCAGTGGACGGATTTTGTCGTGCAATAGCTCGTTTGAAAGCTAAGAGTGAGACAAATTCACTGAAAGAATCGGCTTGTTCCTATCTGTCTCGTTTAGATGTGAGACGCCATTTAAGATTTTGGGACATTGGCGAAAAACGACAGAGTTAGAATTTGGGACGTTTTGGGCTGTAGCTTCAAAACGAAGCATCGGATTGGAAAACGGATTTCAGATTTGGAATCAGCGTGAAATTCTGCATCTGTATGGTGAGTTTCAAGTCAATCGGAGAGAAAAAATTTTCAACATTTTTCGAAAAAAAAACGACAGAGTTAGAATTTTTGCGATGGCTTGCCTACTGTAGAGCCAAAACGAAGCATCGGATTGGAAAACGGAGAGCCAGATTCGATTCAGCGTGAAATTCTACATTCGGAAATGGTGTATTTTCCAGTCAATCGGAGAGAAAAATTTTCGCTGACGTCCCCCCCCCCTCTGGACAGCTTGCTTCGATTTTGGCTTCCAGTGGACGGTTTTTTTCGTGCGATAGCTCGTTTGAATGCTAAGAGTGAGACAAATTCAGTGAAAGAATCGGCTTGTTCCTATCTGTCTTCGTTTAGATGTGAGACGCCATTTAAGATTTTGGGACATTGGCGAAAAACGACAGAGTTAGAATTTGGGACGTTTTGGGCTGTAGCTTCAAAACGAAGCATCGGATTGGAAAACGGATTTCAGATTTGGAATCAGCGTGAAATTCTCCATCTGTATGGTGAGTTTCAAGTCAATCGGAGAGAAAAAATTTTCAACATTTTTCGAAAAAACGACAGAGTTAGAATTTTTGCGATGGCTGCCTACTGTAGAGCCAAAACGAAGCATCGGATGGGAAAACGGAGGCCAGATTCGGATTCAGCGTCAAATTCTACATGGAAATGGTGTATTTCCAGCTCAATCGGAGAGAAAAAATTTTCGCTGACGTCCCCCCCCCTCTGGACAGCTCGCTCCGATTTTGGCTTCCAGTGGACGGATTTTGTCGTGCCATAGCTCGTTTGAAAGCTAAGAGTGAGACAAATTCAGTGAAAGAATCGGCTTGTTCCTATCTGTCTTCGTTTAGATGTGAGACGCCATTTAAGATTTTGGGACATTGGCGAAAAACGACAGAGTTAGAATTTGGGACGTTTTGGGCTGTAGCTTCAAAACGAAGAATCGGATTGGAAAACGGATTTCAGATTTGGAATCAGCGTGAAATTCTCTATCTGTATGGTGAGTTTCAAGTCAATCGGAGAGAAAAAATTTTCAACATTTTTCGAAAAAACGACAGAGTTAGAATTTGGGACGTTTTGGTGTGTAGCGGCAAAACGAAGCATCGGATGAGAAAACGGATGACAGATTAGGAATATACGGTGAAATTTGGGGGGTGGGGTTAAGGAAAGGATGTTTCCAGCTCAATCGGAGAGAAAAAATTTTCGCTGACGTCCCCCCCCCTCTGGACCGCTCGCTTCGATTTTAGCTTCCAGTGGACGGATTTTGTCGTGCGATAGCTCGTTTGAAAGCTAAGAGTGAGACAAATTCACTGAAAGAATCGGCTTGTTCCTATCTGTCTTCGTTCAAAAGTTAGAGCGGTTACAAGATTTTAGGTCGGAGCTCGACTTACGACGAGTTAAAAAATGGGACGTTAAGTGTCAGAGTGCCCCCAAACTAGCTTGTATGGGTAAACGTTAGGCCATTTTTTGAAAATATTTCCTAAAGTGTGGAAATTTCGAGGGTGGCGACTCGGGATCACCAAAACATTTTTCATCAAATTTTGAAATTTCACTGACGTCCCCCCCCCCGCTGGACAGCTTGCTTCGATTTTGGCTTCCAGTGGACGGATTTTGTCGTGCGATAGCTCGTTTGAAAGCGAAGAGTGAGACAAATTCAGTGAAAGAATCGGCTTGTTCCTATCTGTCTTCGTTTAGATGTGAGACGCCATTTAAGATTTTGGGACATTGGCGAAAAACGACAGAGTTAGAATTTGGGACGTTTTGGGCTGTAGCTTCAAAACGAAGCATCGGATTGGAAAACGGATTTCAGATTTGGAATCAGCGTGAAATTCTCTATCTGTATGGTGAGTTTCAAGTCAATCGGAGAGAAAAAATTTTCAACATTGTTCGAAAAAACGACAGAGTTAGAATTTGGGACGTTTTGGTGTGTAGCGCCCAAACGAAGCATCGGATGAGAAAACGGAGGCCAGATTCGGATTCAGCGTGAAATTCTGCATCGGTATGGTGAATTTGAACGCCATCGGAGAGAAAAATTTTTCGCTGACGTCCCCCCCCCTCTGGACAGCTTGCTTCGATTTTGGCTTCCAGTGGACGGATTTTGTCGTGCGATAGCTCGTTTGAAAGCTAAGAGTGAGACAAATTCAGTGAAAGAATCGGCTTGTTCTTATCTGTCTTCGTTTAGATGTGAGACGCCATTTAAGATTTTGGGACATTGGCGAAAAACGACAGAGTTAGAATTTGGGACGTTTTGGGCTCTAGCTTCAAAACGATGCATCGGATTGGAAAACGGATTTCAGATTTGGAATCAGCGTGAAATTCTCTATCTGTATGGTGAGTTTCAAGTCAATCGGAGAGAAAAAATTTTCAACATTTTTCGAAAAAAAACGACAGAGTTAGAATTTTTGCGATGGCTGCCTACTGTAGAGCCAAAACGAAGCATCGGATGGGAAAACGGAGGCCAGATTCGGATTCAGCGTCAAATTCTACATGGAAATGGTGTATTTCCAGCTCAATCGGAGAGAAAAAAATTTTCACTGACGTCCCCCCCCCCTCTGGACAGCTTGCTTCGATTTTGGCTTCCAGTGGACGGATTTTGTCGTGCCATAGCTCGTTTGAAAGCTAAGAAGTGAGAAACAAATATTCAGTGAAAAGAATCGGCTTTGTTCCTATCTGTCTTCGTTTAGATGTGAGA
>CAJQUW010000868.1:10000-36913 GCA_907163375.1 Prostheceraeus crozeri
CCTATTATATCATGAAATTTGAAGTCGTGCGATTTGAAGATTTTAAGGGGCCGGGTCAACTGCCCCTATTTACCAGCAAGATCGATTGAGCCACTAATAGGGCTAATTCTTTACCCAGCAATTTTGAGATCAGAAATTCCCTTCCCCACCCATTTCCCGGTTTTGCACAAGTCATTATCATTTTTCAGTTTTATTTAATTAAAAATTAAATAGACCATAACCTACAAATGCAAATTACCAGGATGTTTGTCTTTAATTTTGTGAAAACGTTGCCGTTGTAGGCTGCCTTGTAACCTCAAAATGTAAATCTGTTTACGTCAATTGTGATAGACATTTTTAGAAACCGTCGATGGTAATTACAGTCATTGTCATAAATATTGCAACAATGAAATCTCCGTATACTTATATTTTTCATTGTCACACGCAGGCGCACATGTTGCAACTTAGAAACTCATCAACGGCTTCGGTAATTCGCAATTTTTTATCGGCTAATCTCTCCTTTGTAGACGCGGCCTTTCAATTTACTGTATTCAAACAATACAGAAGAATAGAGACTTCAAATTTTTACAATAGTAACGGAATTAATTCACCATGAAATCGACATTAGCAGGTTGCAAAGAACAGGTCAAAGTGTGGAGATAAGTGACAATTTGAAAGCTAAAGACCTCCACCAAACCAAATTTGCAGAAAGACTGCCTGCTATGTATATCCTAATTTGTAGCACACAGGTAGCCGCAGAAGTCCTGTTCGAGTCCTGAGTCGGTGTCCTTTCAAAATGTTAAGACTGCGAAGGCCTGATAATTACCGGTTATCGATGACCCTTTATTTGTGATTATTTAATTCGCTACACGCTGTACATATAAGTGTCTTCACTACATTGACGAGATCGAAAAACAGAGCCTCTTTTTCATAGATTTCTCATTTCTGCGCTTTTCAATTTGATTACAAAAAGACATTAATCCCGTCGTAATTAGAGTCAGTTCTGAATATGAAATGAGCAGCATGAAACTGAGATCACATCCGCGGGGAGTTATCGTAACATGGCCATGTAGATGATGAAAATGCGTCTGAATACATCTACCAATCTCTACAGTTATTTCATTGAGAGGTTATTTCCTATAAAAATTTTCGTCGTCATTTTTAATCCATCCCATTTGCTGTAATTACTAGGATAATCAGTCGCATGTCAATCTTGCTTATATCCTCTTTTGCTCAGGGCATCAAATCTGAGGTGATCAAAGTTTTCAAACCCAAAACGTACTTCGGAAACTACGCTGAAATCAGCGCATTTTAAAACTAAATCATCAACAGCACTTCTAACAAACTCATGATGACATGGAAAAATGAATGCAATTGAGCTGTTCTTCTCACTATTAAAATTTCAAATAATGCAGTCTGTCAAAAATATGCCAGATGATACACATGTGCTGCTAGCTGACATTTTCTGCAACTGTATATATTCTTAGCCATAGAATGTCGACTAAAAAAATGTCGGTATAAGTGAAAATTTTTATATCAAAAGATTCTGTTTTTTTGGGAGGTTACGTTCCTGCTGTCTAAAAAAATATTTGATCACTTTTTAAGAAGCTAAATGTTTGCAAATCACTCGTGTGTTTATATACTGGCAACGTGAAACCAAAGTAGCATGAAACTTATTAGATATCAAAATGTATGAACATTTGCTAACAGGTGCCCTTAGCAGAAATTGCAGTGATTATCAAGGAAATTTCATGAACCGCATTGTAATGCAAGTCTTCATGGAGAAGTAGAGATCTTGTTGTACTTCTTGGCTGAAATTTCAAGTTTTTAATTCAATTTCATCGGCATAGTTTTATGACCCGCTAAATTTATGTTTCTTTCAAGTGCTTCGGAGCTGCAACTGTGTCGCACGAATTGTGTCCAACGAAGCCGCGCTCCACGTGTCCTAACCACTTTAGCCGCTGCTGCTTTATCTTTTCCGTGATTGGGACGACTTGCATTCGGCGCCGCACATCTGCGTTCTCTACGTGGTCCTTTAGTGTTATTCCTAGTGACCACCCATGGATTCCTTTATAGTAGTGGCCGGGATGGGAAACTGTGAAATTTCCCTCATCGCGGCTATACGGAAGAAGGGTCACTTTTGGAGAAGCAGATTTTCCCTCAAACCTGTGCGTTATCGCGAAACAGAGAGAACCTCTGACCAAGTGATGAACATTGAAACCTACAGCCTGTTGGTCAGTGGCCAAATCAAAGGGAGGAACAAGCAAAATAAATAAACAATGTTCCCGTTCTACAACATATTACGGTTGAAAGCTTTAACTTCATGAGGAATTATAAGACGAAAAGTCGATAAGATATACGTTTACATGCCTTCCTTTCCTTAGTCACATTTTATACTTCGCGTATGTGAAGGCTTGACGACGCCTAACTGTGCTCAGCTCCGAATTGCAATTTTTTTATAAAAGTGTTCTGCGACATCAGTCTCCTGGAGTTTCTCTTCAACTTCATAAACTTCGAAAGATTTTTGATGAATTGTACTGAAGAGTACGTCATCAAGATGACGGATTCACGCGGGATAAAGCAAAGAATGCTTTTTTGTGCTCCAAACGTTTTAGAAACGACGACTTCATTATTGAACGCGAGTATTCTAACAATTCAAGAAAACAGCAACAAGGTAATATTCGAACAAGGCGAGATGAGTTCGCTGGTTATAAATATTTAGGCTACATAAATTTGATTTTGTGAAGCTTGTCACAATTTACCTACCGCATAAAATGTTTTTTTAAAAAATTTCTAGGCATGAATTAAATATATTTTTGCACATAGGCCTACAACAAAAGTAATGCAATGAATATGAGGATGTGTCTGTGTCTTTGGCATCTTCCGAAGCTCGAAGAGGTGCATTAAAGCCAGAATTATTGGAAGCATCTGTCATGTTGCGACACAATAAAACTTTCTTCTGAACTTCCCTTATTTGTTCTATCCGGCTTTTGTTTTTGAAGGTATTTGTTGTGATAAATATGCTCTTTCTTCGATCGCATTATCATGGAAACGTAATTGATGATTTATGTCACAGTTCAAATTAATACTAATGCGTGACATTTTGTATTGTTTTTATATATGATATTATGCTTGCTTCGTAGTCTAAATATAAAGAAAAACCGCTTCTCTGAAAAACTGTTATAGCAGTGATGCAAATGTAATCACTTGAATGTATGAATACGGATTTTAGGAACCACTATGGTAGGAAACAGAAGAATAATAGAAAATGGTTTTGTTGAATTATTTTAAGTCTAATTTATTTTTTAAAGCATCTTCATTTATATTGATGCATTTCGTAGGATTATTTTAACTTGTGCATTGTCCATGCTACGTGGTGGGATAGCTCAGTTGGCTAAGGGCCGCGCTGTCCTATCCCTAGCTTCTAGCATGGCTTCGTGCCTTGGGTTGGGCAGGGATGAGTAAAAAATGCGCGAGACCAAAGTTGAGATAAGATGAGCAATTAATTACAGAATGTCCCTTTTAGATATTATCAAGATAGTTTTGCTTATACTGGAAGATGCTGTAACTTAGCTACAACAAGCAATGAAGGTTAGATCTCAATTATATAGAAAATCATGAACCGCAACTTTGAAGCTATACAGTTTAGTTTAGGTCTATAGGCTGTAGCAGGCTTGTGCCTGCATAAACAGATCTTTTTTGTATAAACATACAGACTTATCTTTCCATAGAAAGTCTACACATTGGTTACTTGCATAAGTAGCAGTCATTCTAGGCCTATATTTTTGCGCGAATTTAGATCAGCTCTTTTGTTACGTTCTTAAACCTTGCAAGATAATGCTTTCATTTACTAAGTTTCCATCTTTACTTTTCTCTCTTCATCTACCTATTGCTTATATTATCATTTTGCTTTTATGCTTAGACTACAACTGCCTGTGAATACGCCTAAACTTTCATGAAAATGTTATTGACTAGATCGCTTATAACATGCAATTTTTCAGAATCAAATTCAGACGGCCTATGCCTATACTGACAGTTTTACATGCATTTTTATGTAACTGAGTAAACTGAGTTTTAGCGAATTATTTTACTCAGTTAAACTCAGTATACCGAGTTTAACTTAACTTGGTTAATTTCCGGTAAACTCGGTTAACTTAGCTTTAACTGAGTTTCTTGAAAAAGTCAGTTGACACCACTGATAGCAGTTAGCGTTGTACAACATATCATATCGATAGCCAAGGATAAAAGAATGTATTAATATTTTAATTTGAAACTGATCCTGCAAAATTTAGACACGTTTGTGCTCTTGAGATGAAGGTCCATTTAATGCTAATAAACTATTAGCTATGAATTTTTAGTTATTATATTCGTGGTATTGATAATATAAAGGCAGTGATGCGGACAATGTACTTGTTCTCTCAAGGCAGACAGTGCACATGATTACTAAAAACAAAGGCGATCAGGTACTTATGCATGTCAAATATTGACTGCGTGCTACCATCCACACCTTTAGCGAGCGAGCGGTAGTGACCCTTCTTCCGTATTTCCCTAATTTCAAGTTTCCCATCCCGGCCACTACTATTAAGGAATCCATGGACCACCGCAGCATTCCCATCTCCATCGTATGTAAAGCACGATCGTGAACATAAGGGGTAGCCCAGCATTCAGTGGCAAAGAGCACTAAATTCATTATGTAACATTCCTAGCAATTGAGTACGTATAGGATATCACACTGATTTCAGTAGATAAACGCTGAGAATCTACGAGTATCATAAGCTATCTATTCTCCGAGCCGGAGGCTAGGAGAATAGATAGCTTATGATACGAGTAGATTTTCAAGCAGCGTTTATCTTCGGAAATCAGTGTGATATCCTAATTTATATGACCGATATCTTAAAGGGAATAGAAATTCATAAAACTCAAGCGTTTAACACTGCAAATGTTGACAACATGAAAGACATGTTTAGTGGAACTTTCTCAAACTGTGTATTCAATGTCAAGTTTGAGAAGCAAGAGACAATGTGACATGACTCATGATAGTATGATACTTATTGTCGATAAATTATTAAAATTTGTTCAATTTACTAATTTATCATAGTTTTCAATATTTTACTATGGATCTATGTACCCAGTAGAATAAACGATTATATTCTATCGTTAAATATCTACAATTCTACTGATATCGGTCATATAAATAGAGTTATTCTCCTGCACTTTCCCAGAATGGTCAAGTTACTCCTGTTTAATGGCACGGTGGTGTACAAGTTCCTGCCATTGGTGTGCTCATTGATGGGAATGTCTGCTGATATGTCCAACCATGGTCCAACGCATGGAGTAAATATATAGCAGGTAAGTGTCTAATCAAAAGAAATGTCAGGATACGGTGAAAGTTTTGATATCGAAAGACTCCGTTTCCGGGGAGATAACGCTCTTACTGTCTAAAAACCAAAATTTGATCAGTTTTTAAAAAGCTAAAATTATTGTTAATTATCCGTGTGTTTATATATTAGCGATTTGGTGCAAGTAGTAGGCTATGAAACTTGCTGGATATGAAAATGAATGAATATTTACTAACAAGTGTCTTAATTAAGTGGAAATTGCACTGATTATCAAGGAAATTTCATGAAACGCATTATAATGCAAGTCTTCATGGAGAAATAGAGATCCTATTGTACTTCTTGGCTGAAAATTCAAGTTTTAAATTCAATTTCATCGGCATAGTTTTATGACTCGCTAAAATTAAGTTTCATTTCTTGAATCTGAATAGTAATTTCGACCGATTTACATCGTATAATAAAGTTAATCATGATCTTTGACTTTAATCATGATATTTTGCTCTTTCAGTGACAGGTTTTGCGATATGATCACGCTTGAGAAATTACTCTTACAAATATAAAGCTGACCATTAACGTAAGGTACGAGTAATGGCAATCCATCGTATTGCTAATATAACAAATACTATTTCTCCAAAGTTGATCACTCATGATCAGTCAAATCCATGTAAATTTCTCAAAAAGTGTGAAAATTTGTATATCTCACCTGCGGTTCTGGGTCTCAACTCGAGTTCATTTAATAAAATCGGAACTTCATCCACATTTGGTATTTAATCAATGCTGAGTTGCAGCTACACCTAATATGCTTATTTATGGTCCAACGTAAGGTTTGCAGCGAAGACAGAAGCTTGTTTTGTATCGCAATGAATTAATGAAAATTGTAAATAATGAAAAAAATTGTAATCAATTTTTTAACTTTTGCATTAAGAACAAAATAGAAAGCAAAACTTAAATTTTACAATTCAGATTTGTTCTTGTCTTAATTTTCTTATTGCATAGTACTCAGTACTCATTACCTACAATATACCATGTTTCTTCTTTCACATAAGTATAAAGTTTCTGGACAAGGTGTGGCCGCTGCTGTACAGCTGTATTTCATTTGCATACTCTAGCTATACATCACCACTTTATAAAACACTTATTAATGTCAATGGTATCAAAAGCATCCTCTGATCCTGTCTGACAAGTAGGTAGAGGGAGGAATCGAAAAGAACTCGGCAACAGATTCGCAGTAGCACATCATTCTGTGAAAGTCTCATTTCAGCCTCTTTCTCGGCAGAAACTCGTGCTGGCTGCGGGACTTATAAATAAGTCGTTGGAGATACATGCACCTTGCTTTTCGATGCAGATGGGTGACCAAGTTCAATCAAAGGATAATTTAATCCAAATAAAGCTTTAATACAGCATGCAAAAGTGAGCCAGCAACCAGTTTTTCTTCTAGCAACATTTGATTGATTTTGTCCTTATAGTCATGAAACATTCCTTCAAACTTTGACATGCGTACTATTAGGAAAATCATAGTAAATTACAACATTTTGAATATGGCAGTAATATTACTCTGGGGATCTCCGCTGAAATTGAAAATGTTTCATCTTGGTGTGAAAGTCGAGGGCTCGTTTTAAATGAAGACGAAACGAATCTCTTGATGATTGGTAAAAGAAATGGTAAATCACCTTTTTGTGATGACAGACTTCCTTGTTCAGAATCTATAAAGTTTGTTTTCCACGAAAGCACTGATTGGAAGCGTCATACGAAATTCATTGCGAAGAAGGCAGCGAGAAGAATTCATATATTAAAGTCTGCAAGGAAGATTCCATCTGTGACTAAGCATGATCTCCTCCCCATCTATCATCATCTTATTTTCAGTGTCTTGAAGTACAATTGTCCTTTGATGGTTGGTATATCAGTAACTGATTCCTCTTTACTGGAAAGAATTAGATGACGCTGTCACCGCATCATTTGTGGAAGTGGGTGTGTCTCAGAATGCCTACCATCGATAGCTGATAGGAGAACATCGAAAGCTTTGAAACTTTTTTGCTCTTGCTTGAATTGTCTCATGTGCTTCACAAATTTGTGCCACGTCAATTGAGATACTCGAAGAAGTTATTATCACTTCTATGTCGCACCAAGAAGCGTGCTCACTCCTTTTTCCATACTGTACTCGCTTATGCAACAAAATCTCGTAAGCCTCACTTGTAAAAAGCTTTTCTTCGGTATTTGACCTACGTTGACTTAATGATTTTGTTTGTGTGTATCTGTGTTTCTGTAAAGATTGATTTTCAGTTATTGAATAAACGCATTTTTATTAACCCTTCAAACATTTGAAACTTGTTATTAAACCAGTCACATATTTATAGTCAAACTGTTTCGATTTACTCTGTGTGACTGTTAATGAATGTTCAATAAGTGCGTTTTGTTGAGAGTTGATTTCCGCATCGTCCACTGAACGGAGACAAATCAAAAGGTTTTCATAGGCAATAGTCATGGATTTAATTCCCAAAAGAAACGCATCTTTCGTATTATGATGAGCCGAGATTTTCCTTTCCTTTTATTCTAATTATAGTGATCCCAACAAAGTACTTTTGTCTTTCTACAGCGCTTTTAGAACGATTTGAGGTCAGCCCATAAAGAAAAAACGATAACTAGGTAATCAGAAACAATTTATCTCCTATTCTGAAAATGTTAAGCTGAAAATGTTAAATTAATAGAAATGCTTGTAAATTTGTGTTAAAGATTGCACAAAATATATGAAAATTGAAAATATTTTGAAAATACATGTAAGTGAGTAGATAAGGCCAATAAAAATTTTTCTAATGATATTTCGAAGAAGAAGAAAGAAGAAGAAGAAATTTCTTTATTGTTTCACAATGCGGTGAAATCATAACAATGTTGTAGTGCAATTATTAACATGCATCTGAACTCTTAAATCGAATTATAAAATCACAAAAATCCAATCATAAAAGTCAAGGTCATATATACATGTCCGAAACGGATGAACGATTCTCCGAATCGACGTGTTCTTGCTAACGGAGAACACAAAGTTCGTTTGTTCCTTGATGTTGGAGCCCGCTCACGAAACAAAGTTCTCAAAGTATGTTGTTGCGATGACTCAATCTGGTCGAAAAGTTTCATGCACAAATTGTCACACACAGTTGCTAACTCCTCAAGGCTCTCGTTCTGAAAAAATCTTCGTGCATAGCGCTCAACACGCTGTAGCTTCTGAAACAAACCTTTATGAATATTACAAAAAGACGGAAAGGCATACAATAAAGAGATCTAATAAATGACACATAGCAACGACGAATCAAATTTGAAGGACAATTGGCTCTTCTTAGGTTACGAAGTATATACATCCTCTGGTAGCATTTTGCAGTGACAGCTGCAGTGTGTTCTTTCCAGCAGAAATTAGTGCTGAAGGTCACGCCAAGTAGTCGAGCAGATTCAACCGTGGGAATTATCACACCAAGATTAGATGTAATATCAGCTAGTATCATATTATTCTTCGTAACAAAGTTCATTGCAAGACATTTTCCATAATTCAGGCAGAGACCCACGTTAATGGACCATTCCTCTAGATGCGACCATTCCATCTGCAACATATCATCATCACTATCACGAACATAGTGCACCAACGTTACGTCGTCAGCATACTTTAATATAGCGGAATTGCTACAAATAGGACGTAAAGAATCAATAACGAGGGAGAACAGGATAGGCCCGATTACACTACCCTGAGGCACTCCACTACTCACAGTAGACCAACTCGAGACCATTCCATCAAAGGAAACGCGCTGCATTCTGTTATTCAAGTAATTAGCTGCAAATACGATCGCTTGATACGGTAATTTAAATTCCACTAAAGAAGATATGATAGAGGAAAACAGTAACTTGTCAAAAGCTTTAGAGTAGTCAGCTACCATTAATCTCACCGCTCCAGATTTGAGGTCCAGAAATTCCAATATTCCATGATTCAGATATGTGAGGGCTGCTACAGTGCCCTTACCTTCGCCAGGTATGTACACAAACTGCATAGGGTCCAATTTTCCTCGAATAAAAGGTAAAATCCATTTAGATAGCACCAAGCGCTCCATTACCTTTGACAAAACAGGAAGTTTCGAGATCGGTCTAAAGTCAGCAGCAGCTTTGGGTTTGCTGATTTTGGCTATTGGAAGAATATCAGAATACTTGAAGTATAAAGGAACACAGCCATTGGAAAAACACTGGGACAAAAATGGACGATATTGCGCCAGCCAACAGAAAGGAGTGGTCCTTGAATATCGAAAAAGGAATGCCGTCAGGTCCCCCGGTGCCCTTCTTTAATGAACGAAGATAAAATTCCACATCAATATCACTAACAGTAAGTTCACGATCAGGTAAGGAATGAACCAAATCCAGATTCAAATCTGTATGCACATCATGCTTTTGAAAAGCTGACGAAAAAAAGTTGTTCATATCTTCAACTGATAAATTCAACTTTGTAAATTGCTGAGGATTATGATTCCTAGAAATTATTCTCAGCCTTTTCCATCCATCTCTTGTACCACAGGAAACTTCAGCATTCTTAAGATAATTCTCTTTCAAAACCGATGTTAATTTAATTACTTCTGAGCGTAGCCTCATATATTTGTTTGATTGCTTCTTATGATATGCGATATCTCTCCTGTTTATCAAGATTTTCAGTTGGCCATTCATCCAAGGAGTAGTTATTGTTTTTTATTATTTTTTATTTTATCATTATTTTTTGATTCGATTGAGTCTTTATCAAATCAGATGGATATAAGATTTTTTTATCTGACTTGATAAAGATTTAATCAAAGTATCATCAGAAATACCATCCTTTGGCATTGACCATTTTAATTATTCTCAGGAGAATCGGACAATGGCGAAATTTATAAAATATTCATAAAATATTGCAAAATCCGAAGGATACAATACATGCATATTCAATGTCCATTAAAGTGAGAAATAATTCACAACTCGGTTTTGCTCTCCCGAATTTATTTTAGCCATGAAAAAGTACAACAATGATGACAAGGCAAAAGGTACATCAAAAGTTTCAACACACAGCTGTGCTTGTCAACGGTCATCACATAAACAGCTGTGAAACCAGCTTACATACACCACACTATACAAAGGTATACCAAAACCTTTTTAGGGCCACAAGCTAAATTATCAATGCAGAAGTTGAACCGGATTGCTTCCAGCTCCAACACTACTAGCTTACCTTTCAGTACTTAATTGAGTGCTAATTTATCATTTTCATCTCTTGAAATAATTGATCACTAAATGTGTATCTTCGCCTCACATCCAAAAATGCAGATAATAATTTATATTGTACATTTGTAAATACTTTCTGCATTTTTAGATTTTTAGATGTTAATACAAAATAAAAGATTCAAATTTGTTCCTGTAAATTTTATAAGAAACCTGACCAACCCTATATTTAAAAGCTCTTTGAATATAAAGAGTTCATAAAAAAAGCTCACATAAAACCTTAAAAGTATTAATTACTTTTCTGCAATTGATGAGCTGCAGACAACAGGGCAAGTAATTTGTTCAGTTCGATGTTGCGATCAGCAGAGTGTTTTCCAAATTTTTATCTGCGAACAAGAAACTAGTACGTGCTTGTCATCATGTGCTCTATTGCATTGAGTAGGCCAATTAGAGGACAATCAGTTCAAATAATCTGACGTCGGTTCACCTTGATTTCTGCATGCGCTTCGTCATCTTGAGTACGACCACTTCAGTTAAACGGAAGTTTTAGTGGCTTGCATACGTCTCTATCATGAAGACGAACAAAAATGATGAATATCATGCGGATGCTATGCGATTTCAATACTTGCACTGGAGCTTGGGCCGCATCACAGTTAATTTTGATAATGTTGAGTGGGCCGTACGAGAAGGCATATCGCTGGCCACATGCAGACAGCAGGCCGCGGGTTGGCCACCCCTACAGTAGACCATGCGCCAAGCTTTTTGATTAATGATCTGCTCACGTTCTTTGATGGAATCGCCCTCAGACAAAAGAGTTTTTGATAGAATCATTTTTGGAAATCTGGGAACCAACACCATTCACAGGATCAGTGGAAATAATTATGTCAAAATACGCTTGTCTCAGGCTGATTTCATTGAGATAATCAGCCGGGCTTAATCGAATGTCCATTTATGACATTTAATAGACATTAAATGTATATTAAATGTCTATTTTTTTAGTGAGTTGCCGCCACCTGATATCACTGATCCAATACAGCATGGGATTTAAATATCAGTATTTTTGTAGTAAACCGCTATCCTTGATCTCCTCACACGTTCGATTTAAACACGTGCCTTTATCAACAAACTCAGTGCTTCGACCGCTTGGCGCTTCTTAAAACTTTGAAATAATATGGTCACTATGCTGATGCATCCCAATTCTCAATATTTTGCTTTTAGTATGTGATTAAATCAAGAATTTTTCAAAAGGCAAAATATTTTAGTTTGCGCAAATTCATTTGAAATTTCGAAAAAAGCAGGATACTTCGCAGTTTCTGAGGAAAATAAAATATTTAAAATAGGCCTACGTGAACAATTATATGATAAATAAATACAATTCCGAACCCTAATGATGATCTTTATCAAAACTTCAAAGAGCTGAAACGTTGACAATACCCTGTACATACTAGCATTGTTATATCTTTCATGTCTAAAGTAAATTCGGGAATGCAAAAACCGATCATTTCTCCCCTATGCTGCTATCGGCTAATTATGGCATAAACAACGAAGCTAAAACATCCCATCACAGTCAAGGACCAAAGAATGAAATACCCAGTTTCCTCCACCCCACTGCCTCGTATGCCAAATTAAACTGAAAGTCAATTTAAAGTTCCCCTTTCTATCCTACAACCTTGTCCCATCCAAGTCCATAAAACGCTTGGCTGATCATCTGTTGAGTCATTGATTTCGCAGCAAAGATATTACATGCATTCTTCCGTTTTTCACAAAAGTTTGAAATGTCTAATTCATGGCAAAAATTTGTTTTGTATTGCATGTAGTATAGCATAAGTGTAAAAAAGCCATGCGCTCTTCTGATAGAGCAATTGCGAGATTAACAGGAATTGTAATTGAACTTATAAAACAGGGTCAATGAGATGCGATTTTGGAGCCAGATTTGCCATAAATATTAAGAAAACAAGTGCCATTAAAACCTGCTAAATGTTGTTATGATGTTAATAAACAATTATTTGGTAGGTGCAAGGTCAAAAGTTTACTTCAAGGCTATAAAAGCATTTGAAAATTGATGCGGGTTTCATGCAAAATGTACTGAGTACGCAATTCATGAATCTCCAAGATTTGCATTCTGCTCAGTCTTTCAAAGTACAAGCAATCTGTCGCTTTAATTTCTTTTTCGATAAAGTTCAAACTTGTGAAAAAGCAATAAAGATATTGTCTTTTATCTATCAGATATCTAGTGTTTTGGGGAAGCTTTTCATCTATTCACGCGGCAAGTCAGAAGCGATTTGCTATTAAGCGTGAAGAGGGTGTTGTTCAGTCATTAATATTTCTCAAAATTTCTTTAACTATTCATCGTGTTTCTTCGAACTTTAATAACGCGGGGACGAAGTTCATGCTATTGCCTGTAATGGCTATTCTGATTATTACAACCGTCCCATCTCTGCAAGCAAATAAATTACATTTCACTGCTTGCTATCTGTAAGAATAATCGAAGCTAAAAAGAACACGACCGATATTTGAGCAGACTGTAGATAATATTGAGATCTACCTGCAGAATTCTCCATGAGCTGTTTGCGAGAAACTTAGATATTAATTATGGTCCTAAATCCCATTATTCATACAGAACAGTAATTATGTTTATTGTTATTAAATAGAAAAAAAAGAAAATAAATAATTTCCTACTTATTTCTTATGTGCATGCTTCAATCTCCGACTTACTGATGGTGATGTAGTGCATCACGTTTGTACTGATAGTCTATGCTCATTGTGTACGTAATACTAGAATGTTTTGTCATCTAAATGCAACTTGAAAGAGTGATAAAAGTGTAATAATCCGCTATGGTGCATGAAAGTGAAGACAGGCCCTGTGAGGGTAATGATCTGCCAGGGACGCCGCTAAGAGCAACTGAATGAGTTCTAAAGGCATCTCTGAGGCTCCAGCGTGCACCTGTTTGAGACTTGTAGACTACACTGTAAATCATAAAGTCTTATTTAAGTATGAATCTAAAATGTTAAATAAAATTTAACATTAATAAAATGTTAATTAATCTAAAATCTAAAATCTTCTGTTCTAAACAGAAGTAAAATGCTTGTTTAGTACTAATATGATGAAACATCAACGTCAATAAATTCAGTGAGTCAGTATGCAGCTGATGATGACGCCGTGCACTTCGATATAGAAGACTATTCCTAGCTGAGACAGAGTGTGTACTGTTGACGAGTAGTGGCTGTGGGAACAAGTGACGCCTATCAAATGGTCAGCATAGTTGTTCATAGTTCCTGCAGCAAAATTATCACTCGGGTCGCTTCTGTCTCAGGTAGAGAGTGCTGAGGAAATGACGGCTTGGTGTGTTCCTGCATCTTGAAGTTGGTGCAATGAAAAAAGAAGCAATCCTGCAAACACCAATCTGTGACATTATATCGATATCTTCTTAATGAAGCTAAGACATCAATTTGATAAAAAGAATCCTCACCGACAATGCCCTGCCAACGTCAATCATTTCTCCGATTGCGCTTTGAATCCTGCCAACGTTTGCCATCCTCTCAGACAATGATTTTAGTCCTGCCAACGTTTACCCACTTCAGCGACTGCGCTTTGATTCTTGTGCATATTTTATTGATCCAAATGCATTTGTGTCTAATTGCCGAAGCAGTTCTTAGATAGTCGTGCACATGGGATGCACTTAGTGGGTTAGATATGTCGTATTGCCGCATGGCAAGTTTCGTTTTAGTGGAGGTGCTAGTCCTATGAAATTCATTAAATGAGTACAAAAATGAGTTCGAATTAAGTACTGTGCCTTCGAACCCAAAGAGTTCTAAAAAGAGTACTAATATTTTCGAACTCCAAGAGTGCTAGCTTATGGGACTCATTTCTTAGACGTAGTTAGTACTCAGATTCAGGACTCTTTCTAGTACTCATTTGGGACTTCATGAATAGCAGTGTAGTGTGAGGTTTAAATCGTGATATTAAAATGATGAAGACGCATGTGAGCTTGCTGAGGGCGTCTAAATATCAATGAGGCCACTTTCAGATTCCATAACAGCGCATGAGTGTTGAAGGAACTCTAAGGGACATAAATGTGGGGAGGATGCTTGTGAAACCATGCGGTTGGAGCCTTGAGGGGGCGCTGAGGTTAATAAGCATGACCTCAAGAAGTACGTACATACAGATAAAGCAGATAGTAGGCTATATACTCATAGATCCTGCATGCGAAAATGGATGTCAGAAAAAAGGAAAGCATTAATATTAATTAATTAATTAATACTCCGTGATTATGAAAAGAGTATCTGATTATGTTTTTGCGAACAAACATTCTTCACTATACCTTTTTCACATGTATTATGAATTTTATGCGTTTGTCTTCAGAAAACAGTATCTCATTTTTTTAATACAACAACAATTGAATTTTTGAAATGTGAATTGAAATTCAAATAATATTTGAATTCGCTACATGAATTTTAGAAACACATGTATTTCATATTCGTAAATTGTAATTTGATTTCATAATATGAAATTTATATAAAGTATTTGTATTTCAGTTGAAAAATTTGCATTTTTGAAGCGTAATTTGTACTTCCATGTACACTTCCATACACCAGCTATTAATTTAAAAAACATGGAATCTGATAGTTGAATTCGACTTTGTTCATGTAATGGAAACGCATAATATAATATTGGCTGAATAGAATTTCCTTATTTTCACTTACGAAAATTACGGCTAATAAAGTCGCTGCTGCTATTTTTAACTGCTGTTCCATTAATTATAACTTTTCCACAGAACTTTTGCTTGATTTCCCAATAAATTCGTATTTGCTCGTCAATGGATTTAGATTAATTTTATCTGAAATACATGCACTGACAACTGAAATTCAATGCATGGTTTCTGAAAACCAGATGCCATGTTCGATAATTCAATTTGCCATTCTTAAAATGATGCTGCGCTATCGAAAATACATCTCATTCTTCAAAAATACAAATTATGAATTTAGGAAATTTCTAGAATTAACTTGATTTTATCTGAAATATTTCAACTTAATCCGAAAATGAATTTACGATTCTGTAATTTAATCTCTAATTTAGAAATTTTATGCTATGCTACTTTAACTAATAATTTAAATTAGTAAGCATTATATTCTATTATAAATGGCTACTGGGATGACTTTCATCATCGCATGAGAATGTTTTCTGAAATATATATTATGCTTTTACAATATATGTCAGGTATTTTCATATCTTCTGAAATTCATTTCATTTTGTTCATAATATGTATAATACAACTGTAATTTATTTAACGTTTTCAGTTTTACAATCTGTATTTCAAAGTTATATATTATAGAATCCAAAATACATGGTGAAAAGTTGTAATGTGCTCCTCCACTAATCCCTCCATTGCGTTTGCAGATGGTACTATCAATGACGCTCGCTCTTCCGTGGCAAAAGTAACTTCCACTTATCTCGATTACTACAATTATTATTTAACCCATATTTTTCTACAAATATCACAGCGTTGCCTCTATCATCAATAATTGTAACCAGGGATTGCACCGGGTCAAGATACGGATCCCGAATTCGGCGGATCCTGTTGTAAATATCCGGATCCGGGATTAGGTCCCGGTATGAGATCTGTCTAGATCCTGTATCCAGCGAAGAGCGTCTATAATGAGATGTTGATGGTGATTAATGCTGTGGAAAATCCTATTTAACGATAGAAGTCATAAAAGTTATAGAACCTCAAACTTGTTTTTCTCGTTACTCACTTAGAGTTGGGAGTGGCAGCCAAGAATGCGAATATAAATCTTAATAGAAATGTTTTATCCAGGAATATCTGTAGCTCGGTATTGAATGACCGAGCTATTAATGTGCAAAAAAGATGAAGTAACTTATTCATGCTTAGTTCATTCTAATTGTCATGCTACCGTTGTAGAGTTGTGACCACTGCACCCTCTTTGCTAATCCACCCAAGGAATGAATGGACATCCATAACTTTCAAAGCTAACAACATAAAAAATCCATTGTGCTTCTCCAATTATGATATTGACCCGACTACCTTACACTTACAATGAACAATAGCTGTAATTATTAATCAGTCTATCATAGTTGGATATGTGCATATTAGTTAAATAATCACAAATAAAAGCAAGCTGGCTGTCTTTCCTTCTTTTTAAATTAATACACTTATCTACCGTTGTTGAAATTGTTTTTTATTTGATTGACAATCATGGGAAGTTCAGTGGTTTCATTCTGTGGTTGAAAGACTATCTCACAGACCGGTATCAACGAGTGAACATCAATGATACATATGGTCCACTATTTCGCTTGCCGTCTGGCGTTTCGGAGAGGTTCGTGCTCGGGCCATATTTATTTGCTTGTTTCATGGGCTCCCTTGATGTACCTGAACCTGCTACAATTATGGTTTATGCTGATGATATTTCGCTGGTTGAACCCATCTCATCAGAAAATCCACCTAATAATATGGAATTTATTCAGTGTTGGATACAAGACAATAGCTTGGTGATTAATCTCAATAAATCAAAGCAACTTATCCTTCCTCGAAGTGATGTAATTGCTCCTTCTAAAACTGGTTTATCTTTAGAAAATCAAAAGAAAATCTGGGGTATAAATTGGAGTAGTTCTTTGAAGTGGGACCTATATTTTAATGAAATGATCAGGACTGCTTCTAGAAGACTTTATGTTATTAGAGTGCTGAGACCAATCCTGTCTAGATGTGAACTAAGAAAAGTATATCACAATCCTATAACGGCATTATTTCTATATGCTTCTCTACTTTGCTGCATTCCTGAGCATCTTGAACATTTACTTTCAAAATTTTAGAAAGATGCCCCCTTAGACTTATTTGTGGAAGAAACTGTCAGTGCACCTTATTCAGAGATTTGAGAGATCTTAGGAAAGCTCGTGTACTGAACTTCTAGAACGAATTTGAGCAGAATGTCCTTCATCCTTTGTATTCGCTTTTACCTGGTCGCTTTCAACGCACTGGTCACTTTCGTTTGCCACACATCTCGACCTGCCGGCGCATGCATTCCTTTGTGCCATGGTAGTGTTTTATTTCAAATAATGTTCTGCGCAATAATTTGTCATGACTTTATCAGTATTACTAACTTTCATACTCATCATTCTGTGTCATTGTAATTGTAATGTTTGATTTCTATTCAATATGAATAAACGGTTACTTACTTACTTACTTAACCGACAGATAGTAGTCGACGAGAGATTCAAAACAGAAAACCATATGTTGCACGAGGCGGAACAAAAGCTTTCCTACATGCAACTGAAATGAAAGTATTTAAATAATGTTTCGAATATTCGTATCGTGTTTTGAACTTCATAAAAAATGTGCTTGTACATTACCGGTTTACATTCGCAATTTATCATTCCGAAAGAAGGATTTTATCGTTAACGTTTTAGAAGCATGTGCCGCGTTTGCCTCTACTGCCTCGTCTTCAACTTACTTTGCTGTGCTCGCTCGCAGATCAGTTTTTTGGGTAGATTAGCTATATCTCTCAAAGGTGGTGAGGCTCTCCTCCTGTGCGAATTCTGTCGAATGTGTGCAATATGAGATTGTCAATTTGTAGAATGCATGCTTTTAAAAAAAGAGAAGAAAATTCACTTCGACTACAAAAGTTAAAGTGCATCGATTTCTTCGTATATCTCCTTCGCTTGAAGAAGCACATCCTCCATAAATTCGATGGACAGATATCGTAGAGATGTGAAATAACTTCGTATTCTGAATGTATTTCGGCACTGCCTCGATTTTTCATATATTTAGGTCTTCCCTTGTTTTTGTAAAAGAAAGATTTTTACTGCAGAAAGTAAGCTTTTCTGAAAATTTGCTGCAAAAATCTAAAGGTATTAAGTAAGATGCAGAATGATTCGCATGATAACAATGCGAAATCATTAAATGAATTGAGCTGCCGCATTCTTTTATTTGACCTTACAAAGTAATGATTGAATGTATGTCATCCTTCATAAACAGCAAATTCATCATTTGAGTCGACTTTTTACTCTCTTTTGTCGAGTTTGTTCTGGGAGCTGTGTTATATACTTCAACAAACATTTTGCCGCTTAATGTGCCATATCAAAATGCTGGCAATTCTCAATTCTCTCAGGCAATACTCATCGCACTCGCCGCTAATAATGTCGATGACCATTTCCATATGGTGAATGAAGGTGATTTCGTCATTGTCAAACCACAGTTAGTGGCGAAGAAATCTACTTAGAAAACAAAAACGAGAAACCAAGTGCTACTCCCGATTAATGGACCTGTATCATTTTCAATATTTTTTCCGTGTCTCTTTTCTTCAATAATTTAACATTTTTCCTAACTACAAATTGCTATACTTTGCTTGTAAATCTCATGTAACAGGTTGAATATGACTTCGTCACGTTCAGAACGTTTTCATCAAATTACCAAACTCCTATTCATAGTAGTCAGCTGGTTTAGTTCTTCTGGATGAAATATTTTGGACATGCGTTTGTTCATTAAATGGCTATCCTCGAACATTTTCTGTACTAGAATCGATGAAATATTTATTGTCTTGTCACTGGATATTCAACATAAATCTGCAATTGTTCCATTTCTTACAAAATCGTAAAGAAGAAGCGCAAACACACAAAACGAATCACGACGCCGTTTTTGTCCTGGATTTATTCAAATTGGTGCGGCATCGTTTGTGTTAATCGCCCTCATCCACCAACTCAGTTTGTCTGACGTGTCCTCCTCGAGAACTGCGACAGTCTTCATGTCGCCTTCGGTCGTCCTGCCTTGATTGCCATCACCAACATTTATGGATCACCTTCTTTCTCAACTGCATGCTTCTAAGTTCCTCTCCTAACGTGCCCGCACCAACGTAACCTGCATTTCCGCAATTTCGAACTCAACCTCTTGGTGGTGCTCATCTATTTCGTCTCTTGATTCCTTCTTGTGTCCATAATTATGTCTCGAAGGTCCGGCGGCATACATCACAATTCCCATTTCAACCACATCCAATTTTGTCTCCTGCCTATTCGCTTGTGCGTCTTATTTTTCATCTTTTTAATGGAAAGATAATGCGTTTGTAGCTGATTTCAGTCACGTTGAATTCTCCATTACGAAATTTGTCACTCATGCCGTCGATGTGCAATATTACAAATTTTCCTAGTACTCGACAGTACTATTTACTTTCCTTCCTCCTAAAGCACCTTTATGTACTTTTGTACAATTGAAGTTGTTTTGAACTACTTATTACAAACAGTAAACAAACTTTTCATCCAATCACAGCTGACCTTCACATTTCCAAGACACGAACTTCAATAGGTTAGAGTCCTGGACGACGGTTCAAAATAAAAATATATCCTTTGCTGGAACATGCATTTGTCTTTCATGTGATTCATATAATTATGTCTAAAGTCTAAACAGACGTTTTGTGGGCAATCCCCAACAGAAATCATGCCAAACTGTCTAGATTTTCGTAGCAAGCAAATTTCCTTTCAACAATATTTATATCAAATTTCAAACTAGTTCAAAAGCGTTTGAATAGAATAGTAAACGAGAGAGTGAAAAGTACATTTGTCACTATGTTAATCGCTGTAAGGACACACTTTCTCGGTGCACTCATAATTGCGGGAAGTCTATTTTTCTTGTATTACAATTTCCCCGATATGTCCAAAATACAGAGCACTTCATTCACTTCATCTTGGATTGGCAGCTGAAAATTCTATTATGTTTCTGTGATCTTTGGTAATATAATTCTGAGTGGAAGCACATTTATGTCGTTACATGCATGGACGGAACATTGCGTGTTGCAACCTCTAGAGAGAATGCAGTCTAAAATAGGCACGAAAACAGTGACACAAACGTCATAGCCTGAGAATATTTTAAATCCACTTCTCTATCAGATAACGAATGAATCATTAAGGTTCTTTTCCAAAAGAAATAATTTGAACACTGTCAATTCAACACGGAAGACTAGCGTTGGAGTTTTTTAAGAAAATAATCGTCTTTCCCAACTTGCGACGCTAAGTGAATAAAAACTTAATAATTCGACCCACATCTAAGCTTATATAAGACACAATTCGATATTTCCTAGGTTGTCTAAATCATGCTACCTGAACGCATTTCCCGCAACGAAAACGGTGGTGTGTGTCTTAATTTGACAGAGGCAAATATTTCCCTTGAAATCAAAAGTAAGATATCAGAGCAGAGGAATGAAAATTTAATGCAAATTGCAGAAATTGCCTTTTGGTAAAGATTAATTGTTTACTTGTTTACACATAATTGAATATGCACTAAAATTCAGTAACCAAAGTTAATAAATCCATTTGCTGTCTCAGCTTTAAGACAGATATTTGTATATTCAATAAAATTCGAATTGGAATTACATCTTCAAGATGTTTCAATAAATACCAATCACCACAAAGTCAGCATTTTGTATCTACGTCTCTCAATTATCTGCTTCAAAGATTTTGATTATCATATTAGACAAATGGAATTATTGGTATAATATGTTTCTTTGAAAGAACCGCATGAGTTGACAGTTTGACAGAAATTCTTGCATGCTTGGAGCTAAACCTTCTTCATCGCATGTAGAGACTCTTTTGGAGTGTCTACATTCAGAGCTAATTTCTAGGCAACAGCATATCAAGCAGTATAAGTCATCTACTTTATTCGGCAGAAGAGTATTTCAACAATCTCTCAAGATAGTGATTTTATCTGTTTTGAACCTATAGAACTAAGAGTTAATGACTAAATAAGTAGTCGGTCGTACTTGACATGTTGACAGGACTTGAATCTCATTTTCTATTTGAGGGTATGCTTTTCTGGCACAAATGGAAATGCAAATAATTCAACGTCAAAATTATAGAAATGATTGAAAAGTTGATCGCACCAGTTAACCTTGCTCTGTTGCTATGAACTTACTATGAACTACATACACTCTGGAAAGAAAAGCAGCGCTCAGAGTACAAATGGATGTGAAATCAGTAAGCCTATGTCCATACCTACGGCTCGCCACTTATGGGCAAATATCTGAAGCAGAGGAATGCAAGTCATTCGCGTATTACACCGGTCAGTCAATTTTTAGCCAACTCTTGTACAGTATTATCTTCTACTGTGTTTCTCACTCTCAAGAACAATGAACGCACCGGTGTGTCGGATCGTCGACATGTCTTCATAGTAAAATGATAAATGCATCAATGAATTGATGTAGCAACATGTATACATGTGCAAAACGTACTTACATCCGTGGACGGCAGCTCGAGTTTTTTGTTAAGAAGTCACATTTTCTATTCTTCCATTCAAATTTGTCATTCATTGACAAATATGGACAGGTGGACCTCACAAGATGAGATTGACAACTTCATGTTTCCTGCCTTGTGTTTGATGAATTGCTACATCATCGCATGAGCCAATTACTTTAAGCATCTTGCAACAAGGTGGCATAAGTTTGTAATTGATTTCGTACGAACCTAATTACCGGAAGAAAAATTGTTTTGAACTTAAAGAATGTTCTTTATATGAAGAATCTTGATTGCTGAGTGGTCCTAACATGATCCAAAACAGGTACGTGTATGTCATTCATCTTTAAAGCTATCAGATTAAGATTTATCTCATGGCCTACCGGTACCACATTGGGGAATTTGTCTTCTTGCTTAAAAGAATATAATTATGAATTCCGCAGCAGGGCAGTATGTCACAATATAATGCATGAGATCATACATGTCGATAATCATGTGATTAAACTGAGTCAACAGACGAATTGCTATAATTATTCAATGTCCATTTTCTCTGGAGAATAGAGTTTATACGGTACAAAGGACCTGAGACTTCTCAAAGCCGCGATACGCAGGAGTTCAACGAGATGATTAAGTAACCAGTCAAAGGAGAATCTCAAACCTGATATAAGACATTAGAATATTGCATTGAACACTTCATTTGAAATGATTGACCAACAGAGCTTAAATTTTGTATAATTACTTCTTTGATGAAACATGTGCTGATACCATCAAAATGATTTGTCAGTAAATCCAAACTATAGCTTTTCACACCTGGCAGCTGCATAATCTGTGGATTGTGAATTAGAAAATTTGCTAGGTATTTGATAATGCAGTGAAACCAAAATTATAGCTAAAAATGTATACACTTCAAATACTGTATTACAGACTTTTGTAAGAATGCTGTGAAGTAATTCAAATTAGTTGTTGTCACCTTGGCAAATGTAAGGAGACTTTAAAATTTATTCATTAACGCACAAAATATTCAGCAGTTTATACATTGAGAAGAAGAGATACTTAAGGTAGGTCTATATGGAGGTGGAGCATAGGGAGTTGGAAGAATTCACAAATCAGCACCATTAACAAGAAAGAAAAGTAAAATAACTCGGAAGGCTCAAACGGAATTGATTTAATAACTTTGTAGGTCGCTAGAAACCTAAGTAAGTACTCGTTAAGTTCTTTAAAGAGATTGTGCGGCTAACTTTGAAAGTTTTTGCTTCTCGGGAGGTATATTTCACTTATTAAAACAGCTTACGAGGTTGCCGACCCATATGCAGGCTGATTAAAAAAAGTATTTTTTATTTATTCTTCTAGTACATTGCTTGTGAGCAATCAATAGGAAAAGTGAATACATTTTCTGACACATCAGATCTTGCGGTTTTATATATGACAACAATCATATCACTTTCACATCTTTCGGTTCTAAAATTCAACTTCTTGCCTTGCCATTTTAGCGGAGATTGATACAATTCGGGAGCAATACCGGATTTCTTCGATTTAAATCATCATGTGCCTATTGCCGATTTCTGTTGTCTGAATTTCCATATGCCGGGCTTGAATGATGAAAGAAGGCCATAGCTAGAAGAATCATTGAGAATATCGAACACGATTTAACAGCACGTTTAGGCTGCCATCTGGTGAGGGGTGCAATAGTTTTGTGGATGTTGGTCGACGATTTCGCACCCGTCTTGTTCGACCTTTGAGAGCCCCACAGAGAGCATCCGCATCTTATAGGTTAAAAATCATTAGCCTGTTAAGATGCACAATACCATTTTCAACCGTAGAAATGTACTACATCGCAATGCTGAATCTGGCAGGCCACAAACTGCATACTCAGACGAAAAACAAAGAAGCAGCGTTTAGGAAATGTCCGAAGAAATCAAATCTTCGAGTGAGGGCTGAGATGAATCTGAGTTACTCGGATATTTGTCGCATTCTTGATAAGTCCGGCTTTAAGGCCTACAAAATGAAGATTCTTCATGCGCTACAAAGATGACATGGATGAAAGATTAGAACTGTGTGAATTGGATCTGTTGTTTTATCTTGTGGACCCACTATACTGGCTCTTATAAGGCTCAGTATCAAGTACGTATCGTATAGAACAAGACAAGTGGCGTGCCGGACAAGTTGTGACCGAATGATTCATTATTTAGTATTTATATGAGGCAGTACAGCTCATGAACATAAATCTGAAATCAATCAGCAACTGAAGGAAAGATAATAGTCAATGGTCGAACGCATCACAGATATTCAATGCCTAACTTGTCATTGAATCAATAGGTGACTGGTCATTGACTGATTGGGTTCAGCCAGTCAGAGCATCAGCTGGTCAATAATGACGTTTCGGTTCTAAACAATACCATACACGACAGGATATTAAAATGATCCAAAATGATCCTCAATTCTTGTAGAACGTTTTCTTCAGTGACGAAGCTATCTTTCACCCCCATGGAAAAACCAATCAGCAGAACTGTTGCATCTGGGAAACGGAAGAGCCTTCTGAATATCACGAGGAACCTCCGCATTCCGAGAATGTTGTCGTTTGGTTGGTAATGTGGTGCATCGACAAGTGACCTAACCGGTCCATTCTTCTTTCACGATAGCGCCACTGGTCAATCTTACCTGAAGATGCCGAGGACTATCTTCCGGCCAGAAGTTTCATGTTAGGATAACCTGGAGGATTTCTGGTTTATGCAAATGTTTTCTTTGTTGATTTTTTGGCACAGCACCTTACCAGTTTATCTATTAGGACTGTGCACCACCACACACTTCCCTCACTGTGCGGAGTTGGCTGAACGAACATTTTCCCATGAGATGGAACCCCCCGTCCCAAGACCCCTGACTTAACTCCTCTCGACTACTTCATATGGAGTTAAACAGATTGTTTACACTACGAAGCTAATAAATACCAATAATTTCAGGGACAATTCGCTGGTGTTCAGATCATCAACACTGATGTTCTCCTCGCAAAAGTGATGCTAAGTTTTTGTCGTCATCATTCTGTCTGCCAGCAGAGCGATGGTTGCCACACTGAACAGCTGAAAAGTTGTCATTTAATTGACACATAATTATGGTCGGGCTCGTACAACTAACTATATTCCACCCGATTTGCAGAATACGGACAACTTTTGGAATAATTTCAGTTGACTTTTCTTGATATTTTGAGAAATATGCATATGATACTGCTGATAAACCACTTATAATATACTCATTTGAAAAACTGACTGTCATATTTAGTAACCGCACACCCTGACCATTCTTATGATACATAATGCTTCACACAAAATGAAATATATAATCAGATATTGTACGTTTCAAAAAATAATTTTTTTCAATCACCCTGTATAATGTCTCTCAATCGAAAAGAACTGATTATGTGAGATGTTGGGATCAAGTCATGAAGGAATATGAAAAAGGCGAATATCCAAAACCTAAGAAGCAAATACTATGAGTAGCTTAGAAAGCAAAAACCTAAGAAACATTGGTTAAGTCCACCATGTAAATGTCCTTCACTGACTTTTCTTCTTCCGTCATTCCCACTTTAAATGCCTCGCCACGAAAGGCGCCAAAAATTCGCCACGAGACGAGGATTTTGCTCACTTTTCGTGCCAGATAGTGCAAGAAAGCCTGTCGCCACTAGCATTTTTCTGATGACCACAAAAATCTCGTAGTTTCCGATGTTCAGTGTTGCTGCTATGTTTCATGAAGAATTCTGCAAAGTTCAAGTGGTTGGAATAGAGTGGTGCAAATGAAAGAAATCATGTCATCAAACTAAACGCAAAGGAAAACTGATGATTTATGGTTGGATTTCACATTTATTGGGTCAGAGGTCTGCAGAAAGCTCATTCATTCTTTTAATCACATTTGAGAACGGTAGACAAGTAAAATAAAGCTATAAAGACTTGGCAATATTATGAGATTTGTCAATTCAGTTTTTGCAACGTCAGTATTCAATCAACATATCCAAGTCATATTGATAAGTGCGTTCACATTGTAGCTCAATCTATCTCATGCTAATGCACGTGTGCTTGTCAAGCTTAATTTCTTGCTTAACGAAAAGACAAAAGACATCAGCCAACTTGTTCAGGATTTTGCATACACTGAGTGGAGCACCTCAGAGCCAGAGCACATCAGGGGGCGACCGCACATAAACAGTGTTAGATAGAGAGCTTTTAGTGACAAGCAAATTCCAATGGGTGAGTGATACTGTTAGAGATTTGTTAGCCTTACAGTGTTTTTGTCCGCAGATTGGTACCACAGCAAGCAATTGTCTGCCCGCTAGGTCGCTGTGCAAGTCATTGCATGATGAAAGTTCCTTTCACTTTGAGGAATCAAATAAGTTGATGATTCAAATAAGTTGGTTTTTTACTAGGTATGTCATATGAAGATTGAAAACAGGGTAGCTCTGTCTAACGCTAACATGTCCATGACATTAAGTTACTACCTGTTAAGGTGTACCATCTTAACACCAGCAAAATGCGCTTAAAAAATTGGCTGCATATTATCAAAGCAGATGTGCAAGCATAATATGCATGGACTTACATATTATGTAAGTCCTAAATTGCGTGTGATTATTTGAAAAAAATAAACGCAATTACCACATTTAGTATATTTCTTCAGGGTGGGCATTAATCAAATTCTACTTCTAATGCACTACAAACATGTCTTTCAAGCAAAGCGTTTTCTAAATTGGATTGTTTTCATAACAAATCATTGCTTAAATTCCTTGAATTTGAGCAAGTGTCAAGAAACTGTTTGTTCTAGAACATGTTTAGCAACACTCCCTTTATAAATTAAATTTTAAATTTTAAATTAAATCGCATTTAATTGGTTTTTTATTTTCATCTTGTTTCAACAGAATGACGTGCGATAGGGCCTACTTGCAGAAAACAGTAATAAATTCTAGTTTAAAAAAATATTGTCAGCTTTAATACGTGTCTTTTGATGTTGTTTAGATGAATTTCACGATGAATTATTGCAAACTAAATCGTTGATCAATGCTCATGATCTCACAGTATCGAAGTATCTACTTACATTATGGTTTTTTTCTAACTCTGAGATAGTTTCTAATGTCACTTCAACATCTGCAGCTACCCACGGCTTTGTATGAAGAACAGGATG
>CAJQUW010000868.1:36936-58916 GCA_907163375.1 Prostheceraeus crozeri
TAGTAGTAAGAAAACGGCGAACACTCGACCGGCGCCCCCCCCCTCTGGAACGACAGAGTGTCGTGGTCGGCCGCCGTGGTGCTTCGGGTCTGAGTCCCCCCCCTCTGGAACGACAGAGGTTGTGGTCTGTCGTGGTGTGCCGGCCAGGTTGGTCCACGTTCACAAAATGTTCGCTGACTCCCCCCCCTCTGGAACGACAGAGTGTCGTGGTGGACTTGGGCGACCGCCAGGATTTGTCTTGAGGCTATAGTGTGTGATGTTTTTCGTGCAATCTGCTGAATGTTGGGTTGTAAAATGGGCTGTTTCGAGTGGAAGGAGTGCTCGGATGTGAAAACGGAGGCCAGATTCGGATTCAGCGTGAAATTCTGCATCGGTATGGTGAGTTTGAACGCAATCGGAGAGGAAAAATTTTCGCTGACGTCCCCCCCCTCTGGAGAGCTCGCTTCGATCTTGGCTTCTAGTGGACGGATTTTGTCGTGCCATAGCTCGTTTGAAAGCTAAGAGTGAGACAAATTCACTGAAACAAACGGCTTGTTCATATCTGTCTTCGTTTAGATGTGAGACGCCATTTAAGATTTTGGGACATTGGCGAAAAACGACAGAGTTAGAATTTGGGACGTTTTGGGCTGTAGCTTCAAAACGAAGCATCGGATTGGAAAACGGATTTCAGATTTGGAATCAGCTTGATGTTATTGTCCAATGAGGATCATCATCCAATGAAAATCAAGCATTTCTATATAAATAGCGAGCTTTCCACAGTGAGAATCATTCCATCGTTGAATCACACGAGTGACGGACGCACATTTTCTCTCTCTAGTTCCCTATTCTATTATCCAACTAAAATGGTAAGTCGCTACTTTCCTCCCTCTCCTCCCTTGAACGTAAACTTAATACAATCTTTTTCATTTTCAGGCATCTACTCCATCTGCTGCACTAGTAGGACAAAATGGCAGTCAAACGTTACAAGGTTCGCTACGATCAGATCATCTACAACTGAGGCCAGTGGAAGAAACAACAAAGGTACATAATCCTACACCGCTACAGCGTAAATTTAAACAAGTCTTGCGTTATGACGATCATAGCGTAGTACTCCAAACGGGAATGCTCCCTTCCACGGATGTCAAGATAATGCGCAATCAGTATGGAGACTACATACTGATCCCCGTGAGTCCGTACATTCGCCACCAACTTGATATTATTGAGGAGTACGTGACATTAAATATGGACATTCCTACTCCTCTTGCTCAAGAGTGGAAGGCGAGAGATGACAAGGATACTCCCTATAGAAAGATTTGGGATGGTAATCACATTTGCCTACCAGTATCACATTGGTGTACTTACTATAAGAAGGAGGGAGATCATTCAATACCCATCAGATGTGATGAGCTCGGAGAAGGTACTTGGGATATCCTTTTCAAAGTGAATGGGCTATATTATGGTCGGCACAAGGATAATAAAATAGCCTCTCTCTCCATGCATATGGAATCCATCTTATATATTCCAAAACCACCCAACGTGGATGACATAATTGATCAAATCCTTAACAGCAGTGGTACGAAGCGCAAGTCGGAGAAGAATGCTGCATCAAAACGCAAATCAAAGAAGGATAATTACTAGTCCTTTCCTAACTCTACCCTATGACAATTCGCTTATGTGCTTTGAGTGTCGTAGACGTGGTCTTATTAGATACATTTTACTTCTTCGTTGCCATCATATCATTTGTGTATTTTGTCGTGAAAAGCATCGATGTAATTCTTCATTTTGTAATATGTTATAGAACGTTTCCTTAGATGTGTAATTTCCGTTTTAGGCTTCTATCATCATTTTTATGGATTGTGAGGGTGAACCTGTACAGGAGCTCAGTGCTATTGCTATGAACAATTGGACATATCAGATTGTTAGTGTCTATCATCAACATGCCAACTGCGATCCCAATGTTGATCAATGGGCGAGAAAACACATTCATGGACTTAATCTGAAATATTTGCAAGACTATGGCTTTTCTTGTGAGAGTGCTCTTCTTATTGACTTTAAACGATGGTTAGCTGCTTTCAATGTTATACGCATCTTTTGTAATAATCCTGGTAAGGAGAGGAAAGTATTTCCCAATCTAATCATTGATGATATTTTGCTCCCGCCTTGGGATAGTAGAGTGAATCAACATTATCATGAAGTCACGAAACGTTTTAAGGATTTGTGTGTTCCTATTTTGTCTATTCGTTGTAGTAGCTACGTTCATAACCAATGCTTCTTTCCTCCTTACCTCAACACTGCCAAAGTCCTGTATGGTTATCATTGCTCGCTGTATGATAGTTACCAGCTGTATCTATTTTATCTCTTTCAAACCATTGATTTATAATGCATGCTTGTTACCGTTATTCAATAAATGTTACTATGAGAAGAGTTGTTTTCATGCAATGGATGGGTTAGATAAAGGGCGATCATGTCTTTCTCAAACGACTGCGGAACATTACATTTTCATAGGCAAAGTTTAAAAGGACCTGTTCAAGATTATGTGATAAATTTTCATAAAGATGAGACCGACATCGAAGCAGTGGTCGATGATGCTAGCACTCTATTTCTAGAGTTAATGAATACATTCTCTGATAGCATTATCATGGCGCGATTAGTTGCGAAAATTAAGTTTAGTCATTTTGGAAAGGAAGAGGTGGAAAGTCGCTCTTTCCATTTTGCTTCTTATTCAATGGAAGTGGTAGATCACCCCGAAGAATTTTTTAAAAGACATATGATAAAAATTGCTGAACGTCTTAACGCATTTAACCATCATGGTAGCAGTCTAGTGATTGAAGCGATTTCAGATATTCACATTCAACTTTCCATAAAGAAAAATTGAAAATGCAGTGGTACTTGATTGTAGCACAACTGGTTTTCGAGCTATGTCTGCTCACTCTCGAAGTATATTCCTTCTGTACATGTGTCTATTATTTAGAAAAGGCTAGCAAATTCATATCTTCAAAAAGACTTGCTATAGACATCAGTAACGGTGAAACTATGTGTTGCGATGTATGTAAGCGAAAGGATGGAAATGAAAAGCGCATCTTCAAGAGATGTAAGCATGCTTTTTGTCAACGCTGTTTCATACGTAATTGCATTCAACTTTGCAAATGTAACCACTGTGATATTGCTCATTTCGAGTGTCACTTATGTCGCAATAGTTAGTACCTATGCAAATGTGGTAAAGATAGGTTTTAGCAAAGACTAACACGGAAAATGGCGAAACGTAAAAGTCAAAAGTCTTCAAAGTTTTCTTCAGCCATTCAAGCTCTCCGACGAATGAAAGCAAATCAGCGATACAATGCTATACGACATGCTAACGATAAATTCATTTGTGAAATTATTTCTCATGTGAGGAAGTTGAGGACGAAGAAATTAGCGCCAAAACAACGAAAGTTACTTAAGCGATATGCTACGAAATTGCGTTTCATCTCCAATCCTAAAGTCACCCTTCAAAGAAAGAGGAAAACTCTAACACAAAAGGGCGGTTTCCTTTCAGCAATACTTCCAATGATAGCTCCTGCCGTGGGCAACCTATTGAGTAATATCTTTGGCTCTAAGCGTTAATTATGCAAATGTTGAGTCTCAAAGTAATAAAATGGATTTCAGACTTCAATGTGATAAAGTTCTGACTGTATCAGGTCCATCTCATGCAGGTAAAACTGTTTTCACGCTGAATTTATTGGATAAAAGAAGGGAGTTGTTTAAGGAACCTATCAATCGAGTGATTTGCTGTTATGGTATTTATCAACCGTCGCTGTTTCAGGAATTGCAAAGTCGCAACTTTATTCGACATGAAGGAATTATTCCAGTGGATAAACTTCAGTCTAATGATGTTGTTGTATTGGATGATTTATTAAAAGAAAGTAAGAATTCCAAAGATGTTACAGATATGTTCACTCGTGCAGCACATCATAAAAGGTGTTTTATCATCTATATCACACAAAATTCGTTTCCTGATGGAAAAGAAGCTCGTACACGAAACCTGAATACACACTATTATGCTATTTTCAAGAATCCGCGAGATAAAAGTCAATTTGAAATTTTAGCGCGACAAGTTGCACCCAGAGGATCAAAAGCCTTAATTGAAATTTTTCAAGCAGCTACTGAAAAACCATACGGTTACTTATTCATTGACTTTACGCAAGAGTGTCCGGAAGAATTTAGATTTCGAAGTGATATTTTGAAAACTCCCATGATTATCTACAAACTATGAGTTCTTATTCTCGCATGATTGTTATTCCTCAGGATGAATATGTACAATTGACTGCCATGCAGCAAGTAAAGCAACCTCTTGCAAATCAAATGTATAGGAAAGAAATAGATTATCAGCAAAATGTTCACATCAAAGATCCACATCGTGCTGTATTATTACAATCGGAAACTGTTGAGCAATTGAAAAACTTGAAGAATAAGATGCGTGACTCTGTATCGACTGCTACACCTTTAGCATCTCGCGCACATGCCATATCTCTTTTCAACAGTATTGAACCCCATCTCAATGTAAATGATAGAGGAGAAATCATTACAGATGAAAATAAAGTGATTGATGCTTCACGTTATGAAGACTTGATTCAGCATGCAACACGTAGAAAGCGCCGTCAGGGCTATGTTCCACCTGGTTGGTCATACTTTCTTAAACTATTGAAAAAGCATAATGTACCAAAATTTGCTTTGAATAATGAGACATTGAAAGAACTTGATTCAACAGTGGCTACTGCTCCAATGCTTCAGACGATGAAAATGCCAACAAATTGGTTTAAGGCGTCACCTGCTACATCCCCTCCCACACTCACTAAGCAAACAAGAGGAAGAACTCGACGTAGATCTACATCGCCACTAAAACTAGTAAAAGGAAAACGTAAAACAGCTCCTCCCAAAAAATACATGTTCTCAGACTATTAATATGAAGCAGATGTGTTGCTTGCCATGTAATGAGCCGCCAGAGGTGAATGTCGTTGTCACTTGCACTTGCTGCGCCAGCTCTCACAATGAAACCCCTAAGCAATGTGAACACGATCGCAAAACCGCTAAAGCTAAATGCTGCAGTTGTTGTAAATGTAGAAAGGCAAGAAAACAAAAAGATGAGAAGGAGGAAAAAGAGTCAGTCGTCATCGACTGAACGTTTGAAGTCAATCTATTATGATGTAAAACATCCGGCAGGATTTGCATCTATCAAGAAATTATCAAAAGCGAGTGGTCTTCCACAATCACAAGTGAAACGATGGTTAAAGGGTCAGGCTACCTATACACTCCACAAACAAGCGAAAAAGAAGTACCGCACCCGCCATTATATTGTTCATGACATCGATGAACAGTGGCAAGCAGATTTGTGCGATGTCGCCTCCATTTCAAAACATAACTCGGGCAATAATTTTATTTTAACCGTCATTGATATTTTCTCGCGTTATGCGTGGGCTCAACCTTTAAAAACTAAAGAAGGGAAAGGAGTAGCAAAAGCATTCCAAACAATTTTTCGAGAAGGTCGCATTCCAAAAAGAATTCTGAGTGATCAAGGAAAAGAGTTTGAAAATCAGCATGTGAGAAGATTATTTGAGAGGCATGACATTGAGTTGTTTAGTGTAAAGAGTGCTTATAAAGCTGCACTCGTTGAACGTTTTAATCGCACATTAAAAAATCGCTTGTGGCAACATTTTACTGCCAACTTGACACAAAATTGGACAAAGGTTCTACAAGATACACTCCATGCCTACAATCACTCTATCCATCGTTCTATTGGACTCAGACCAGTAGATGTAAATGCTGACAATGTAGATAAAGTGCGCGAATCATTCCAACGTAAACGCACTCATGTGAAAAGTGATGTGAAAATTGGCGATAAAGTTCGTATCTCCAAAGTGAAAAGTGTTTTTGCTAAAGGGTACCTTCCGAATTGGACAGAGGAGGTATTTACAGTATCAAGGATTAATCAAAAAGACTCTCCGACCACCTACAAGTTGAAAGATTACGATAATGAAGAAATTGAGGGTAGCTTTTACCGAGATGAGATTGAGGTAGTCACTGAAAGTGAAACATATTTGGTAGAGAAAATCATTCGATGTAAAAAACGGCAAGGTGAAGAATGGTGTCTTGTTAAATGGACTGGTTATCCTTCAAGTATGAACTCTTGGATGCGTCGTGCCGACATCTTTCATCTAAGTGATCGACAGTGATTCATGCAAAGTTGTAACTAACAATGTTTAGGGTTTGAGCTATGAATCCAACTGCCTCATTTTATTCACGACCCTCCTATGTAAGTGGTCGAGGACAAATTTACATCGGCGCTCGCCGCCAACGTGGAGGTAGCATACTTGGTGCACTGAAATCTGTTGTAGCACCTCTCATATCCAATGTCGGTAGATCTTTAAAACGAAATGTTTTAAGTAATGCCGTTGGCTTTGCTGGTGATGTTGCTAGTGATCTTTCCAGAGGTAGAAGTTTTAAGAGCAGTTTGTTGAATCGTGGGAAGGAACGCGGTTTAAAAACATTGAAGCAGACCTTTGCTGGTGTTACTCAAGGAAAGAAATCACCTAAACGAATGAATAAAGGAAGGAGGAAACATCGCGGAGCTGGTAAGGTGCGATCTTCAGTCAAAAGGCATTCACGCAAACGTCGTAGAGGCTCTAATCATTCATCAGGCGCTAAACGACGACGCTGCTATAACTTCTAATCATGGAGTGTAAAACTTCTGGGTTTTTTTTGTTCGATCAACAAGCCATACAGACAGATATTCTTAGTTCAAGTATTGTAGATTATCATCCTCGAACAGCTGAGAATGCTGGTCCCATTGAATTTGTTATTCCTGGTGGTAGTGATGACTACATAGATTTGAGTTATGCGATGCTTGATTTGAGGTTTAGAATTCAGCAAGCAGATGGAACTGCTATTGACGATGCACATAAAGTTGGACTGAACAATTTACCATTGACTACATTACTTCGCGATGTTTCTCTAACGATTGGAGAGCAGCAGGTGGAAGGTGGTCAAAGCGATTATCCCTATAAATCATATTTCAATCATGTATCACAGTTTCATCCAGCAGCACAAAAAAGTCATATGGAAGCCATGGGATGGTACAGAGATAAAGCAGGAAAATTTGATGTTGAAACAAACAGTGGCTTTGTAAAGCGATCTGCTATGATTAAAGATAGTAAAGTATGTCAGCTATATGGTCCGCTGAATTTAGACTTCTTTAGACAGTCAAAGTTTTTACTCTGTAATACCAGCATGCGACTCAAGCTGACATTGAATAAGCCTGAATTTGCGCTGAATGCATTTGCTGAAGTTGACAATTTTAGAATTCATGTGGAAGATATTGCACTTTACATTCGTCGAGTAGTACCGAATCCAAGAGTCATTAGAGGGCATGCTGAAGGCCTTAACCGCCAAAATGCCATTTACCCCGTTCAGCATACAAAGCTTCTCACCTTTAAAATTCCGAAAGATCAAAAGAGTTTCATGAAAGATGGCCTCTTTCCATCGGAAGCACCGAAGCTCCTCATGGTGGCAATGGTTGAAAATGATGCATTTAATGGTAATATAAAGAAGAATCCTTCAATTTTAAACACAATCAGTTAAGTGAAATTGCTTTATGTGTAAATGGTGTGAGTCATCCTGGACCACCCTACAAACCAGATTTTGCTTCGGATCAATTTATGCGCAGTTATGTTGATTTTATGGATGTCTTTGGCTTTTACAATACGGATGACACCAACGGACTGACTATGAAAGAGTTTAAGAGTGGATATACTATTTATGCATTTGATTTGACTGCTGACAGCGATATTAGTGCCCCCTATCGTCAAGCG
This sequence comes from Prostheceraeus crozeri, assembly GCA_907163375.1. Classification (NCBI taxonomy): domain Eukaryota; kingdom Metazoa; phylum Platyhelminthes; order Polycladida; family Euryleptidae; genus Prostheceraeus; species Prostheceraeus crozeri. The sequence goes on from CAJQUW010000868.1 coordinate 44,760, forward strand.
AACGTGCCTCATAATATTCGTTTGGATTTGACGTTCAAAAGAACACTACCTGAGACGATCAATGTATTAATTTATGCAGTCTTCGATTCAAATATTGAAATTACAAAGTATCGTGACGTGATTCTTCAGTATAATCGTTAATGAGTTGGTTGACTGCTGACGATATTAAGACTAAAGTGCAGCGTAATGCAGACGAAGCGACGTTGAAAGCTTTCGATAATGTCTATTCACTCGATACCTTACCACCTGCAGTAAATCACTATCCCATCTTTATTGTGCTAAACACTCATTCGCAGAATTTAGGCGGTGAGCATTGGAAAGCGATCTTTATTGGAGAAGACCGACGTGGTGAACTATTTGACTCTCTTGCTCAACCTCCAAATATACCAACACAGCAGTGGTTGAGAAAACATACGCGTCAATATCAGCGAAATGAACGCATACTACAACATCCACTTTCATCAACGTGTGGTGCTTTTGTACTGTACTTCATCTTAAAACGTTTACATGTATCTCGATTTGCATCTGTTATTCAAAACTTTTCATGTAATCCATCCTCTAATGAAAAAATGATTTGTAAGTTCTATCATGATTTGAAATAAAAACATCATGTTGGAAAAATTGTTTTTTATTTTACAATCCGCTGGGTACGTACATACTCGATGAGATAGTCTAGGATCACATTTGCTTGTACATGAGATTTTAGTCCAGTAATGATCACTTTACTATTATGAAAGATTGCCACATGCACAGGTAACCAACAACTAATGAGAGCTGCAGGAAAAAGTTCGGGTTCATAACACAAATTGTAACTGCTGGTACGAATCTTCAAAAATGATACACTTTCACTCAATTGAGTAGAGATCACCATATTGTCCACACTCAGATTCGACATCACACACCTCTCCCTCTTCCATATCCGACGTAGTAGTCTTTGTAGCTCTAAGCGCATTGACTGCGCCGATGAATGAGAAAGGGCGCCGAGAATCTGTACAGTCCCATTTGGGAAGAGTTGAAGATTCCGTGAATTGTTCATCTTCACCACTAACATTTGAGGTCGGCCCGGATAATACTTGCTGTTTGGAAGGTGTTGGTGTAATGTTGTGAGATCGATTTTGATGTAGAGTCTGAAGCGACGGAGAATGTTGACGATGGTGTAGCGATGGCGCTTCATGATGAAAGAATGAGTAAATTGAGCGATGTACCTTCCTTTTATACTTTTCCCAGCTACCTTGATGAAATGTGAAGTTAGTATGAAGTTTGGAATGATAGAGTTGAATTCGCCGATTGTTGACGCGCAACCAGATGCGATTTCCAATACGTGAATGTCTTTTCATATAGAAGTATTTCAAATCCTTCATGATATGATGTAGAGATTGAAAATGACGATAAGATAAAGCAAACTCTCTTCTCACATTTCCAGTTGAATCTTTGAAATAGACGTTTCGATCATGATCCGTTTCAATACGTTGTAGGGAATCTAATTTCCAACTCATGGTGCGTGGTAGTCATGTCTGATTAAGATTTGCATAGTAGGGCGATGAACTCACGACGAATAAATGTCATGATGGAGCGATGTATGTATCTTCTATACTTCTCCCAATTGTATTTGCGAAATGAGAAACAGTTTGCGGAATGAGAATGGCAGATTTGAATTTCATTTCTGTAATGTTGAAGCCAAACTTGATCACCCAAGGAGATGAATCTTAATGTTTCAAAATATTCCAAATCCCTCATGATATCATTGAGGTTGACAAATTGTCGCCATGTTAATGTAATTCCTCTTGATGTATGACCATGAGAATTTTTGAAATGTACGTTTCCATCACGATCAACTCTGATATATTGTAGAGAGTCCAAAATCCAAGTCTTCATGATGTTATGCAAAGCCGCAGATCAGCAATATAAAAATGTCGTTTTATCATATTTTGCTTAGCAATGCGGCTACAAAGAGATTTGCTAGTAATCGAGCCGCACTCTTTGCTACTCCCATTGATCATGCACAACAGCTAAATGGAAATTGGGAAGTGGGTGTCACTCAACTTGTTTATAGCAACTGTGTCTATACTTTTGATCATGAGGTGATGACTATTAATATGAGACGTACAGCTGCTTACCAATGTGAAAAGGGGTGCCGAGTATACATTCCACAGTGGCCAAAGAAAGATCTCTTATCATGTAAAAAGTTTATATATGATTTCTTGAATAAAGCGTGTAAACATATTGTCCAATTTACTCCGCACAATGATGATCATAATTATGTACATCATGTAGTTGAGAAAGATTGGATTGTTGGTTTAAGTCCAAGTTTAAGAAATGATTTAGGTTACCTCGCTAGCGCCTTAACAAGCTATGATAATTTTAACGTTAATTACCACATAAGTGGTCATAAACAGTTAATATATCGAGAGGAAGCTTATTATGTAGATCTTATTCCAAAGAATGAGAAGACGTTGGTGAAGAAGATTGTGATTAAGCCAAGAAAGACAAACATGACTCCTGAAACATTATTGAAGAAATTTAATTATCTCCTTCGAGTTGATGGTAAACAAGTGGCAACATTGACTTATATTAAATCATCTAATCATATTGCAATAAGCAAATTAAATGATGATGATCTAGTATTAGTTTGTTCAAAAGATTTTCATCAGTTCTTACGACATCGTTCTGCAGTTGTTCATGGAAAATCAGATATGCAACATTTACCATGTGAAAGGTCAAATCAATTTGATACAGAATGGACCGTATCTTTATACAGAAAGTGTGTAGAGCCTTTAGGTGGTATCTTACATGAAACAAGAGTGTTGATGCCTCGCATTATTACTTCGGTTAAATTGGTTGTAGATTATTTAAATGAAGTGATTAATGACCAACATATTTCATTTTCTGAAAAAGAAGGTACTTTGTCTCTCACTATAAGTGGAAAAGGTATTGAACTAATTATGGATAAAACTCTAATGGACATTTTGGGTTTTGATCAAAATATCTTTAAAAGTGGTACTGTAACCAAAGCTAGCGCAGACATGTCGCTATCGCGTCGTATTAACTATTTTCAGATATATTCCAATATTGGTGAAGATGTACGTGTGGGAGATGTTGAAGCTCCATTGCTAGCAATGATACCATACCAGCCAAAAAGCTGCAGTATTTTATCTGAGCATACTTTCAAGAAAGTGCATTATACAAAGCTGAAATCAAACTACATCCCACAAATTGATATTGCCATTTATGACGATGCTGGTGCGTTGATTCCTTTTCATAAAGATGCTGTGACAAGTATCACACTCCATTTCCGAATGAAGAGTTAATGCAAAAGTATGCTAATATATTTTTTCAATGTGAATAATATGGAAAGTGAAAATAAGGACTCGTTTCTAATCTACTTGCCCAGTAATGCTTCTATGAATAAATTTCCCAAAAATAAACCATCAGACTATCGAGTAGAATTAAATCGCCTACTACATTTAGAAGGTGAATGGGAGGTTGGCGTTTCTAGTATTTGCTGTGATAGCAATATTCAGAATGTGAATGATTTGGAAGAAATGATATTGACTCCTCGCACCCATGATGGAATAACGATGAATAATGCATTTCAGTTCCCATACAATTTAACATCAGATGGAAAATGGAACTATTAATGGATTCAGATAAAATCAGATTCTTATGAACCATTTGGGAATGAGAAAATTATTAAGGCATTCAATAGTGGTAATACTTCCATCATGAAGAATAAGGATCAGAAAGTTTATGAGTTTACTATCTGTGGGAGACAGTTCCTTCGCTTTCATTCTTTTACTAAAGGTCTTACACTGAGGTTGGATAATGAATTCTATCCGTATCTCGGTTTTGGCCATGGAATACATCTAACGTCAATTGCTACTGCAAATGTTAAAAAAGTTTATTCAAATCGAATCAACAAATTTCATTATAGATTTAAAATATTTGATGAAGATGTTGTAGAATGCGAAGAACGCATCATTTTGAAAAAGTGTGGTGTTCAACCTTTAACACTTATTGAGTTAGTAAAACGATGGAATGAGACTGTGGGTAAGAAGTATGGAGAGAAAATTATGGCGGACAAAAATAAGTTGGTCATTCAGAAATATGATGACAAACTTACAGTTTATTTCTCTCCAACCTTGCGTCATTTTGTAAGACATTATACACCTATTATTGGAAGCGGTGTGGTGTATGCTTCTCATGAATATCACACTAAAGCTGATTCAGTTAATGATGAATGGTGGGTGGACATCTATGGCGATCGCATCAAGAAAATTTACCAGTCTTATGAAGAATCTAAAGTTGCTATCAATATAATGCCGCGTCTATATCATACAGTTGAAAGCTTCATTCATGTAGTAAATCCTTATATACAACAGAAGTTGAAGCATGTGATGAAAAGTAAATATGATGTAAAGACACACCACATTTCGTTTTCAATTGAAAATCAACGCGTTGTTCTGAAACTGGGTGATGACATTCAATGTCAATTGAGTAAAAATTTGAAAAAACTCTTTGGTTTTTCAATGCTACAAACTGTATTTACTGCTGCGCATACGATTGGTATAGAAACACCAATGACACTTGATAAACATGAACAGCACCTTTACATTCAAAGTGATTTGATTCTACCTATTTCTGTTGGCGAGAAAAAAGAATACATTTTACGTGATTTCATTCATGATAACGACGCTTCATATGGAATAGTCGAGAAGATGTTTGAATCTATTTTCTATCATCCCGTCGTCAAACAAACTATACCCTCTATTGCTATCAAAATTACCAATGGTTTACAAGAGTGCATCCATGTGAAAGATACTAAATCCCTCGTAACTTTAGTGTTTCGGAAAACAAAGTGAAGTCATTGTGATATGTTTATTGAAATAAAAATATGTGTATGAAAAAGTCTTTTCACAGATATAGGGGAATGGACTGACTGTAGGCATATATTCACAAGGAAGTAACGATCTCATGCGATACATAAAACAGCAATGTTTATCTACAGAAATCAACATGAAAATACTAAGTTAAGGATGATTATGCTAAGACGTCTCCTGAATGTGGTAGTGTGAGTTTAATTCTTTTGGGTGGTGGTATGTCTGTATCAGGATGTCCATGTGGAAGAGATATGTTATGTTCTAACCAGCACCTCTTATCCTCCCATGCTGAAAGCGCCCGTTTCCTAAAAGTATGAGTTTTGATCTCATGCGACTTAGATTTTAAGATTGTCATATTGACAAACGTTATATTTCTATTTCTATAGGCTTTCCTGAAATTTTTATGTTTCATGTTAGAGACCAATGATCTTGATATGCCTTTAGCACGCTTAATACTATCGTCGCTATCCTTTAATTTCATACTGTACATTTTTGGACGGAGGAGAATCATTTCATCTATTTCCTTCCCTGCTGTCTCATCCTTAAAGCAGCCAAGTTTTGCCTTATTTTTGATGGAGTAGAGTGGGTGATCAGTAGGATAATTTGATGTATCAAAATATCTTTCTAAAGATTTTCCTACTTCATTGAAATTTAAATCTTATTGAGTGGTAATACCTAAGAAGAAACTATCTGTATCACCACCCAACAAACGAACCTCTTTTACGAGAGGACATGGTATTAGTATTTTATAAAAGAGTTGGTACATTTCAAGCTTAGAGTAATCTAGTACAGCTTGACCAGTATAGATGGGCTTGCACAACTCAACTTCAGATTTTATCATTTTAACACCTACAAGGTCCTCATCGATAATGTCTCTATCGATGAATAGAGGTGATGAGACCAATTTCTTAAATTTTGTAACATCATTGACTAGTTTATAGTTTACACGTTTTCTAACATCCTCCATCGTCTTACCAAATAGACTATTATTCTTATATTTATAAAAATCTTTTTCAAAATTATTTTGGGCTAGTGCACGTTTCTGGCTGTTGCTATCAATATATGGTTTGAGGAAGGCTTTCTGTCTAAATTTAATAATGCGGTGAACTCTTTTTAAAATCATACCCATTTCTAAATAAAATTTTAAGATGCTAAAGTGGACTAGATAGTTTTCCTTATCATACTGGGTGAGTAAAAGTTTGCGGCAAGGCTTATAGTCGGGTTGACCGCATGATTCTAAATCTTTATGAAATTGTTTCATAAAGTCGGAAAACATATCTTTGGTCACTTCACCTGATTCGGGTGCGAGTGGAAAATCTACGGTTTTATGTTTAATATTATTTGGATAGATTAGATCTATCTCAAAATAATATCCCCAATCACCTTCATCTGGAATTGCTAGTATGTTAGAAGGGTTGGAGAGATGCTGAATTTCACTATCATCCAACCAGCTAAACTCAGAGTGAAGGAGTGGTTTGGATAGTGAACTACCATATAAATTATTTTGGTCATAATACTTAAGATGAGTCTGATCATCGCCTACTAATTTTGATTTTAACCTATGTTTATTTACAAATGTGAGACCACCGCGAATTCCTCGCTCAAATAAATTATACATCTCTGGATCTTGTAAGAGATGAATGGTCTCACCAGTCATTTTAAAAGCAGACTTAAATGACATGGCTGGCAGACTGACAAAGTGGACGGGATCTAACTTATCTTCTTCTAATGCCACTCGTCGGAACTCCTGAAATACATCAGCCAGCAAAAATACATCTAACTTAAGGTAGGCAATCATATATTCGCCAAATGTATGGCAGTCAAATTTTATCCATGCATCTTGTGCATGATCATAATCTTCGGTCTTACATTCTGCACCGCTCAAATCATTTTTAAATTTATCTATGGGCGGAAGAGAAGTCTCGCCGAGTTTATTAATCGCATCAAAATATGCATATGGAAAGACTCCTTTCCGTGTGATGACTTCATCGGTTAGATTTGGATATTGTTTCTTAAGATTTTGTGTTAGTGGAAGAGACTTTAGATTTTGTACGAGAGAGGCCAGTGATGCAGTCATAAATTGGTAGGAATCTAAAAATTTTATATCAAAATAGACCGTTTTATTTTCTTTAGTTTTATCGACAGGCACTTTTGCTGTCATGGCCATAAACTTCTCTCTCGTTTGTGCTATTACATCAAGCTTCCACTCTTTCATTTGACCTAAACCTCCTTTTATTATCATGTGGCTGTCGTAGCCCTTGAAATTATGGAAAATGACGGGTAATGTACGCCGTTTCATCCTAAGTGAAAAATTGCATTTTGAACATAGTGCGTTTCTAAATTTACCAGTGATGTGATCATGGTCGCGCACTTTCTTAATCTTATCATCATCAAATGTTTTACTACATTTGGGGCAAACGTTGCAACTATCAAATTTTGCTTGATCATCTGCTGTCATATGAAATGATCTGCGATAGAGTTCACCATCACACTTTTGTTGAAATTTTACAGCCTGTTCGAGGAATTGTAGGAATTTGTAAATACAATCCTCACCTTGCCAGACGTGCATTTTATTTTTTCTATTTTGGAAATGGTCATGCCATACTTCATAGCAGGATATGGCTGCTGGCTTGTGGATGATATCATCGATATAGCATTCGATGTCAGCATAGATGACACGAAGAGGACTTAGTTCATCGCCATTCTCTCTATATGAAAACTCCTTATCTTTGGGCATGCGCTCCATTTGTAGTTTACCTCGCTTACACCATTCGTAATGAGTTTCAAATCTATTTTTACTCCTAAAGTTGCGAATGCATCTGTCACAGTAATAAATCTCTGATGAGCTAGAATTTCTTAAGTGGTGGTATAAGCGAGAAATTTTGGGAATAACGCAGTAGTGCCATTCCTCACTATCATCCTGTCTTACTAATAAAAGGTTGACAACGTGGTCATAACAACTCGAACGTGAGTTGTAGCGGACACCCTTCAATCCCTTTTCCCAAACATGAAGAACTATTTTGATGTTGTTCAATTTTTCAAATTTTTCTATATCTTTAATTTTCATGTATTCACTATTGCATTCATCAAACTTTAATTCATTCTCCCACTGTTGATACTTACTCTTACGGTATCGGCTATACTGTACATCATTATAGTGGAGAATGGAGAGGACGGCATACTTAAAACATTGCGATTCGCAATCTACAGAAATAACTGCTGCTTTATTTCTTAAATTTTTCGGAAGTTTAAAGGAGCCTCGTCCAGAGTAGTTCTCTAATAAAGTGATTTTAATCATGGCAGTCTCAATACCATCAAAAACCAGACCACTATCACGCTCGTTAAATTTATCTGTGTTTAATTTTAACCCTTGGATATGAAAATTTATCCAAGACTCGCAGTCTACAACTTCGGTTGCAGGAGAGGAGGTTATGTGAAACTCCAACCTCTCTACTATTTGACCAGTATGGTGATCGATTTTTACATATTTTATTTTGAGATAGATGAGCGCCTTCATTCTAAAATTGACTAAATTGTTGAAGAGCGCACCAATCAAAGATGAATTTTGATGAAACCACTCTTCAAAGTCAGTAATGGTTTCTGAGGATTCCATCTGGTAGTTCCTCACTAAATTATTTATCGACACTTCAGATAGTCGGATAGAGGAGGCGCTGTTAGTATAACTATCGTCACTGTGTGTATGTCGAAGTCTATGTGAAGATAGTTCAAAATGTGACTCAAAAGACTCAATGCATAAATCGCAAGAAAAGGAGACATCGTTAACAGAATCATCCCCACCTTCGGAGATTGATGCTGACTTAGGTCTACAAACACCTCGCTTGATGTGTCGGGCGAGATCACGCTTCCTCGTGAAGATGTTTCCGCAGTCAGCACATTCCCGATCGTTGCATTCCCGTGACAATGTTGACATGGAGTCGCTGTTGTTATCCAACTCGCTCGAGATGGGACTGGTATCACCTGAAAAAGAAATCATTCTATCATCTCTGTTCAAGTCTCAGCGTATTGTTACAACCTACCTTGACTCAACAACTCTAAACTTTCCTCGAGAAGGGAGGGCGTTGGTGATGAAGTTGATGCCTGAAATTAAGGAAGATGCTATTAGGCACACGTTTGAGGGAGATGAGAGAGGAAATCTTCAACTTACCATTTCAACGAAATCAAGTTTAAGGTTGATACTTCAACAAGATAGAGGAGACTTCACTCAAATTTGGAATTCACGAGAGAGCAGTTCACTTGTACGCCTCAAATATAGAATTCGCCAGAGAACACTTCACTTATATGTCACAAAGACAGAGTGAAATGACACGAATGTCACTTTACATATATACTTTCATATTCATCATTCATTGGCTGTTCATTCTGATTGGTTGCTTGTTGATACTTAAGAATTAGAAAACATTTCAAAGTTATTATTCACATTCAACATGACAAGCCCTCCGACAACGCCAAATACAAAATTCTCTTCTCCATGCTCAACACCAAAGGCGCTCGTTGCACCAAACGCTCCAACGAAGGGGAAGGTAGAGAAGGTGTACCGACTGGACAATATCAGAAAGTTGTCATTACCAGCGGACGACGAAGAGGAGAGTGTATGTGAGAAAGAGTGTCCCGACTTAACAGGCGTGAGGTGGAAGTATCTCCAGTACGATACTGACGATGTGATGGAGATCACCAGCACCAAATTCCTCCACCAATTATGGGAGTGGTACACCCCTAACTCCCAGCCACGAACTATGGCGGAGTGGGAGTATATCGACAAAGTGAGGCTCGCAGTGGAAGAACGATTGAAGCAAGTAAACTGTTTTTGTGATCTATGTGAAGCCAGACTCTGGGACGATATTGACGATGAAGACCTTTTGAAATACATGCCATAATAAATTTTTATTTCGTATTATCTTTGCTTTCATACTGACTTACTTGAATGGGGCTTCAGTGGATGATTTAATCATGTATACTTTTTCATTTGGAAATAGTAGCACGCTTAGTTTAACTTGCAAATCTTATAACATTTCATATGGGTGATAATGGCAGATGAAATAGTGTTAAATAAAATTAAGATAGCTTACACTTCTGATACAGGGATAGCAATCGACTGCAATCCATGTGTAAAGAGCTTGTTAGACTACGGAAGAGAGAAGTGTGTTATGTTGCGTGTGGCGCGTGAGTGTCCTCCCATTTCATTCCATTCATCATTTTTCTTCCCCTCTGCATTCCATATCCGAGGATATGTGGCGGGCTTGGGACCGCTTTAGCTGCATTAGAAGGTTGGCCCTTAAAAGAGCCCATGGGTCGTTCTCCGTCCACCGACACTACTACTGCAAACACTCTGAAAGGAAAATAATAGGAGATTAGATGAGCTACAAAAATGATTATGTTGAATAGACTTACTGGGAACCTTCTTTCTAACTTTTCTGACGACGAAGTCATCAAGCTCTCCATTGATGTTCATCGTCATGTGGAGGCAGCGAACTCCATCTCCCTCGTAACACAACTGTGTTTCATTCAAATCGCTGGAGATTGTGCGGACATCACAGATATTATTTTCAAAGAGGGGAAGATGAAGTTCATATACTCTCCTTTTTCGACACTTCAAACGCTCATGCAGTCGCTCCACTTCACCCGACAACCTCTTATTAATAGCCTTCACCTCCTCCGTCTCCTTCACCACGCTTTGCATCCGCTCTATCTCTTCATCCTTCCTCGACACACTCGCCTGCAAACTCTCCACCAAACCTGCCTTCCTCATCAACTCGCTCCTTTCCGCCATCCATTCCTTCTCCTTCTTTCTCAAGCTCTCCAACTCTTCCCTCGTTACCCTATACCCCTCAACCTTCACCATCAGCTCTTCATTCTCCTTCAAAACTTTTCTATTATTACTTTCCAAAGCCATCACATGATCCTTCATCCTCACAAATACCTCCGTATCATACGCCTCTTGCTGGCGTGGCGATGACGCTGCCATCGGCTTAGCCACTTCCTTCCCCTCCCACTCTTCCTTCAAATCCGCTATATCCCCAAACAAATCTTTCATCACCGCATCCAAATCAACATCATCCTTCTTCTTCATTTTCGCTCTCAACTCAACTTCCTCACTCGAACTCCCATCACTCGAACTCCCCTCACTCGCATTCCTCACCACTTTCTCCCCAATCACGTCCTGAATCGTTGCCACCGCCTTCCTCACCTCTTCCCTTTCCAACAACTCTCCCTCAAACCACGTCTTGAACCCCTTCTCTCCGATGTTCCCACTCTCACACTGTAAATGCGCCTTGATGAATTCCTTCTCATCCCCCATCACACATTTCCGACAAGACACACACAACCTCAACATCAGTTTCCTCCCATGGCACATCGTCCCCTCTTTTTCTTTTAAATGCTTCTTCAGTTCACTACCTCTGGCAATCTTGCCACAACTGCACTTGCCAACCAACATCTTGGCGTTACTCGGTTTTGTCATGATAATTCTGTAAAGATAGAGTAAAATTTGATAGCAAGTGTTAATAGGATACTACTTGCTGATATGCATTGAAAGACTAAGTTACCAAACATTTGATAGCAAGCCAGCAACCGTTTTGGTGTTAAGCTCTTGAATCCGTTACAGGCATTACTCAGAGGGGATCTTATCCCAGCTCCAAGGCCTCGACCCACAAATCCAACCTCGATTGGACAGAGCGTGCGTCATATCACTGTGTTGGTATCCGGGCCCCAGTTTTGACATGAAAACCGGTGAAGTTATTTACAAGAGGAAACGACCCAAGTCACAGAGACTCATAAACGACTGCTTTTTATTCAAAAACTTTAATTATTATCATTAAATATGAATTTAAATTTTTCAGTATTTTAGTACTACTAATAAAACGTTTGTAAGTAGTCTGTCACCTACAGCATAGCAAACGCTGTCGAATGTTTTTTGAATCAAGTCTAAAGGACTTGTAGAAGCAAAGTTATAGCCGTTTGAAGATTTCGGCCTACTATCATCAAATGGTCAGTCATGCTATACTGACTAACCTATAAGTCTGACACCTTAGCTGATATCAGCAATGGAAAGTCAGAAGTCCGATATTGGAACTCAAGAGAAACGACTTACCTGTAGTCAGTTTCTCAACTTAGTGAAATTCCTCTCCCGATCCCGTTCTTATATACCCTGTGAACATGCAATCGATAAGAGGGGGGGGACGTCAGCGAAAATTTTTCTCTCCGATTGACTTTAAACTCACCATACCGATGCAGAATTTCACGCTGAATCCGAATCTGGCCTCCGTTTTCTCATCCGATGGTTCGTTTTGGCGCTACACACCAAAACGTCCCAAATTCTAACTCTGTCGTTTTTTCGAAAAATGTTGAAAAATTTTTCTCGCCGATTGACTTGAAACTCACCATACAGATAGAGAATTTCACGCTGATTCCAAATCTGAAATCCGTTTTCCAATCCGATGCTTCGTTTTGAAGCTACAGCCCAAAACGTCCCAAATTCTAACTCTGTCGTTTTTTCGACAATCTCCCAAAATCTTAAATGGCGTCTCACATCTAAACGAAGACAGATATGAACAAGCCGTTTGTTTCAGTGAATTTGTCTCACTCTTAGCTTTCAAACGAGCTATGGCACGACAAAATCCGTCCACTAGAAGCCAAGATCGAAGCGAGCTCTCCAGAGGGGGGGGACGTCAGCGAAAATTTTTCTCTCCGATTGCGTTCAAATTCACCATACCGATGCAGAATTTCACGCTGAATCCGAATCTGGCCTCCGTTTTCTCATCCGATGGTTCGTTTTGGCGCTACACACCAAAACGTCCCAAATTCTAACTCTGTCGTTTTTTCGAAAAATGTTGAAAAATTTTTCTCGCCGATTGACTTGAAACTCACCATACAGATAGAGAATTTCACGCTGATTCCAAATCTGAAATCCGTTTTCCAATCCGATGCTTCGTTTTGAAGCTACAGCCCAAAACGTCCCAAATTCTAACTCTGTCGTTTTTCGCCAATGTCCCAAAATCTTAAATGGCGTCTCACATCTAAACGAAGACAGATATGAACAAGCCGTTTGTTTCAGTGAATTTGTCTCACTCTTAGCTTTCAAACGAGCTATGGCACGACAAAATCCGTCCACTAGAAGCCAAGATCGAAGCGAGCTCTCCAGAGGGGGGGGGGACGTCAGCGAAAATTTTTCCTCTCCGATTGCGTTCAAACTCACCATACCGATGCAGAATTTCACGCTGAATACGAATCCGACCTCCGTTTTCACATCCGAGCACTCCTTCCACTCGAAACAGCCCATTTTACAACCCAACATTCAGCAGATTGCACGAAAAACATCACACACTATAGCCTCCAGACAAATCCTGGCGGTCGCCCAAGTCCACCACGACACTCTGTCGTTCCAGAGGGGGGGGAGTCAGCGAACATTTTGTGAACGTGGACCAACCTGGCCGGCACACCACGACAGACCACAACCTCTGTCGTTCCAGAGGGGGGGGACTCAGACCCGAAGCACCACGGCGGCCGACCACGACACTCTGTCGTTCCAGAGGGGGGGCGCCGGTCGAGTGTTCGCCGTTTTCTTACTACTTCCAATGAATGCAGAGTAATGCATCTGACTCGAACACTCAGATTCAGTAGAATTCCATAATTTGTTTTTACTTGATCGATGTGACGCTATGTTTAGTACTGCAGATGCTATCATAACCACGCCTTTCGTCCCAAGGGAATATACTGAAAAGATGACAGTCGTCAAGCAAAGTAGGCTAACACCTGATATAAAATTGAAAGTATTCACACAGAAAAAAAAGTAAGAAATACACATAACATTTTAATATAATGCATCAAAATTTCAAACATGTGAGTGGCTGACCGGTCGTGAGAAACACATAGAACTGTTGGCCTTGCCTCCTTTTTTTTCTCGAGAAAATAAGGTCTGGACAGAGAGGGATATAGTGATCTCACCTCCTTGAGCAAGGCGGTTAAGCGACATGAGCAATCACTTCTCATGTGCACTTTCACTTGACCTTAAAAAATGTTCAAGAAATTGTTATAAAAAATTCAGCTTTTATGAAAATTAATGTTGTAGCATAAAAGTGTTTGGAATAGGAATAGTATTCCAATGCCGAGTGAAGGCCTGTGGTCAGGGAGCACGCGACGCCACTGATTGTTACGTTCTTGATAAGTTCAGTACATGATTCTCTGAGTGTCCGTATTGAAGTCCAAAACCTGTAATACGTGCACTCCGGCAATCGCATCATGATGTAGAATTTTTAAGCATGGT
>CAJQUW010000869.1:0-28297 GCA_907163375.1 Prostheceraeus crozeri
ACACTCTAAAAAATTTTGGCATTATTTTTTCTATAACTGGAATTCGTTTCCGCTATTCCAACACTAAATATTCCATTATATTACCGTTATTTATCAAACATTAACGCTTGCAGATTATTGAATAGCACCATTAAAATGCCCAACAATGTTATTTTTAACGCCACAGGACTTTAGAAATAACAAAAAACCTAATGCCAGTTTGTCCGTGTATTCATAGACATTATATATCCATTATTCTTCCATTTATTAATTCATGAAATAACGCCCCTATTATAACGCAGTATAACCGTTAGTATCTAACTTATAATTGCGCGTGAGAAATCGCGGAACAAAAGCATTAAAATATCCCGTTATAATAACGCTTAAGTCAATAACGCCAAATGTGGCATTATTTGCAAATGATAAGCGTTATCTGATATGACCAAAATTTGACAAACTGAACTAAAACTATATCGTGTAACTTAACAAACCCATTGGATAGAAGAAAAATAAATCAAATAATCCAATGCAAAAATGTATTTTCTTAACCATCATAGTCAGTCGCCGTCCGCCGGAACTCATCTCATTTAAGCTTACACAACAGTTTCTTTAACCCCTTCTTCTTATGGACAAAGGGCTCTTGTAATATGGTCTCCTGCAAGAGGCCGAGCATTTGTGAATAAGAAACAGGGTACGTCAGGTCCATTAGGTAATAAATGGCCAATGCAATGGCCAAACACTCAGGCAGGTCAAAGTGCGAGAAAGACCGCGAAAATTCCTGTCCATTTCGTGATCGCACCTCGTATCGATTCGCTGACTGACACCAACATCTCTGGTCCAAAACTTTGCTTTAATAGACTTCAGTTCTGTTTCAAAATTATCATCCTGCAAATAAATACAGCAGCGAGTAAGAAAAACAGTACCACCATCCGTCAAGTAAGAGGGATTTATTTTGTATGCAATTTATTCAGGAGAAACATAGCATTAACACTTATCAATAGACAAACAGAACATCCAAAGCTGCGTAGCCTTACCCCTACATATTTTCTAAAAATGTGCTTTGGAACAAAATATTATTATCTATGGGACCGAAATTAATTACGTTTGACATGGCATTTATAATCATTCGACCATACATAACTTTATATCATTATCAAACTCAAACTTCATTTACAAATAAGTTTCCTATAGAACATGTTCCCATTTTGGATCAATGGCGAAATTATATAGCGGGTTTGCTATTTAGGACTCATGTACACAACACTACCGTATTTCCATCACAAGATTGTTATTATTATATTTATGCATTTAATTGAATTCATTGCGTCTCTCATGGAATCCGTGACATCAAATAACCAAGCAAAGCATGAACAGATTGTTATGACGGGAGCTACAGCTATGGAGATGGAGTTGTCAGCATCTACTAGTTAGATATCTTCAAATTACTTTGAGACAATACATACACGCGCTTAAGTCTGCCACGGGAGATGCAGTTGTTTTCATAGAGATCGAGTTATCAGCATCTACTTGCTAGGTATCTCAGCGAGCTGCAGATCATACATTACGCGCGCTCATTGTTATGACGGGAAATGCAGCTGTCTCATAGAGATCGAGTTATCAGCATCTACTTGCTAGATATCTCAGCGAGCTGCAGATCATACATACGCGCGCTCATTGTTATGACGGGAAATGCAGCTGTCTCATAGAGATCGAGTTATCAGCATCTACTTGCTAGATATCTCAGCGAGCTGCAGATCATACATACGCGCGCTCATTGTTATGACGGGAAATGCAGCTGTCTCATAGAGATCGAGTTTATCAGCATCTACTTGCTAGATATCTCAGCTAGCTGCAGATCATACATACACGCGCTTAAGTCTGCCACGGGAGATGCAGTTGTTTCATAGAGATCGAGTTATCAGCATCTACTTGCTAGGTATCTCAGCGAGCTGCAGATCATACATACACGCGCTCATTGTTATGACGGGAAATGCAGCTGTCTCATAGAGATCGAGTTATCAGCATCTACTTGCTAGATATCTCAGCGAGCTGCAGATCATACACACGCGCGCTCATTGTTATGACGGGAAATGCAGCTGTCTCATAGAGATATCGAGTTATCAGCATCTACTTGCTAGATATCTCAGCTAGCTGCAGATCATACATGCACGCGCTCATTGTTATGACGAGAGATGCAGTTGTTTCATGCAGGTCGCGTTATCAGCATCTACTTCCTAGATGTCTCAGCTAGCTGCAGATCATACATGCACGCGCTTAATTCTGCCACGAGAGATGCAGTTGTTTCATGCAGGTCGAGTTATCAGCATCTACTTGCTAGATAATCTTTAGTTAGAGACCATACATACACTCGCTCAATGTTATGACGACGATTTCTATGAGGATATCTCAATATATTTTCATCACATCTGATTGCATCCGTTTATCCAACCAAAGATACCCGACTTCTTGCTGTAATGTAGAATGTATGGACATCTTCACATTTATTCCTCGTTCTTCTTGATTCTCATTTATTCTGAATTTGGGTTTATTCAAATCATTGCCTCAAAGTCAAGGAAATCTCTCATCAATAACCATTGGATTGCCTGAAAATAATGAAGGCAAAGATTATGTCGTCTTATTTTGATACACAGCTGTTTCTCTCGTTGTTTATTAAATGCACAACAGAGGAGAAAGAAAAATGATAACGTCATTGAGAGTAGAAAGCTCTGACAGTTCCCTAACACGAAATTTCTTTTACAAATGTTTGCTCCATGACGTGTGCATGAAAATGAGTATTTGTATGAAAATGAATACTGGCTTTATTGTGATGAAAAGTCCAGGAATTATCATATTTCTAAGCATTAGTTGAAAAGTTGGCACTACCATAGACTTCATCAGCACAGCAAGATTTCAGTGCTCCATGATGTGTGACGTGTGCATGAAAATGAGTATTTGTATGAAAATGAATACTGGCTTTATTGTGATGAAAAGTCCAAAGCTAATCATATTTCTATGCATTAGTTGAAAAGTTGGCACTACCATAGACTTCATCAGCACAGCAAGATTTCAGTGCTCCATGATGTGTGACGTGTGCATGAAAATGAGTATTTGTATGAAAATGAATACTGGTTTTATTGTGATGAAAAGTCCAGGAATTATCATATTTCTATGCATTAGTTGAAAAGCTGGCACTACCATAGACTTCATCAGCACAGCAAGATTTCAGTGCTCCATGATGTGTGACGTGTGCATGAAAATGAGTATTTGTATGAAAATGAATACTGGTTTTATTGTGATGAAAAGTCCAGGAATTATCATATTTCTAAGCATTAGTTGAAAAGTTGGCACTACCATAGACTTCATCAGCACAGCAAGATTTCAGTGCTCCATGATGTGTGACGTGTGCATGAAAATGAGTATTTGTATGAAAATGAATACTGGTTTTTATGTGATGAAAAGTCCAGAATTATCATATTTCTATGCATTAGTTGAAAAGTTGGCACTACCATAGACTTCATCAGCACAGCAAGATTTCAGTGCTCCCATGATGTGTGACGTGTGCATGAAAATGAGTATTTGTATGAAAATGAATACTGGCTTTATTGTGATGAAAAGTCCAAAGCTAATCATATTTCTATGCATTAGTTGAAAAGTTGGCACTACCATAGACTTCATCAGCACAGCAAGATTTCAGTGCTCCATGATGTGTGACGTGTGCATGAAAATGAGTATTTGTATGAAAATGAATACTGGTTTTATTGTGATGAAAAGTCCAGGAATTATCATATTTCTATGCATTAGTTGAAAAAGTTGGCAATACCATAGACTTCATCACACAGCAAGATTTCAGTGCTCCATGATGTGTGACGTGTGCATGAAAATGAGTATTTGTATGAAAATGAATACTGGCTTTATTGTGATGAAAAGTCCAGGAATTATCATATTTCTATGCATTAGTTGAAAAGTTGGCACTACCATAGACTTCATCAGCACAGCAAGATTTCAGTGCTCCATGAGTGTGGCGTGTGCATGAAAATGAGTATTTGTATGAAAATGAATACTGGCTTTATTGTGATGAAAAGTCCAAAGCTAATCATATTTCTATGCATTAGTTGAAAAGATGGCACTACCATAGACTTCATCAGCACAGCAAGATTTCAGTGCTCCATGATGTGTGACGTGTGCATGAAAATGAGTATTTGTATGAAAATGAAATACTGGCTTTATTGTGATGAAAAGTCCAGGAATTATCATATATCTATGCATTAGTTGAAAAGTTGGCACTACCATAGACTTCATCAGCACAGCAAGATTTCAGTGCTCCATGATGTGTGACGTGTGCATGAAAATGAGTATTTGTATGAAAATGATACTGGTTTTATTGTGATGAAAAGTCCAGGAATTATCATATTTCTATGCATTAGTTGAAAAGTTGGCACTACCATAGACTTCATCAGCACAGCAAGATTTCAGTGCTCCATGATGTGTGACGTGTGCATGAAAATGAGTATTTGTATGAAAATGAATACTGGTTTTATTGTGATGAAAAGTCCAGGAATTATCATATTTCTATGCATTAGTTGAAAAGTTGGCACTACCATAGACTTCATCAGCACAGCAAGATTTCAGTGCTCCATGATGTGTGACGTGTGCATGAAAATGAGTATTTGTATGAAAATGAATACTGGCTTTTATTGTGATGAAAAGTCCAGGAATTATCATATTTCTATGCATTAGTTGAAAAGTTGGCACTACCATAGACTTCATCAGCACAGCAAGATTTCAGTGCTCCATGATGTGTGACGTGTGCATGAAAATGAGTATTTGTATGAAAATGAATACTGGCTTTATTGTGATGAAAAGTCCAGGAATTATCATATTTCTAAGCATTAGTTGAAAAGTTGGCACTACCATAGACTTCATCAGCACAGCAAGATTTCAGTGCTCATGATGTGTGACGTGTGCATGAAAATGAGTATTTGTATGAAAATGAATACTGGTTTTATTGTGATGAAAAGTCCAGGAATTATCATATATCTATGCATTAGTTGAAAAGTTGGCGCTACCATAGACTTCATCAGCACAGCAAGATTTCAGTGCTCCATGATGTGTGACGTGTGCATGAAAATGAGTATTTGTATGAAAATGAATACTGGTTTTATTGTGATGAAAAGTCCAGGAATTATCATATATCTATGCATTAGTTGAAAAGATGGCACTACCATAGACTTCATCAGCACAGCAAGATTTCAGTGCTCCATGATGTGGTGACGTGTGCATGAAAATGAAGTATTTGTATGAAAATGAATACTGGCTTTATTGTGATGAAAAGTCCAGGAATTATCATATATCTATGCATTAGTTGAAAAGTTGGCACTACCATAGACTTCATCAGCACAGCAAGATTTCAGTGCTCCATGATGTGTGACGTGTGCATGAAAATGAGTATTTGTATGAAAATGAATACTGGTTTTATTGTGATGAAAAGTCCAGGAATTATCATATTTCTATGCATTAGTTGAAAAGTTGGCACTACCAATAGACTTCATCAGCACAGCAAGATTTCAGTGCTCCATGATGTGTGACGTGTGCATGAAAATGAGTATTTGTATGAAAATGAATACTGGTTTTATTGTGATGAAAAGTCCAGGAATTATCATATTTCTATGCATTAGTTGAAAAGTTGGCACTACCATAGACTTCATCAGCACAGCAAGATTTCAGTGCTCCATGATGTGTGACGGGTGCATGAAAATGAGTATTTGTATGAAAATGAATACTGGTTTTATTGTGATGAAAAGTTCAGGAATTATCATATTTCTATGCATTAGTTGAAAAGTTGGCACTACCATAGACTTCATCAGCACAGCAAGATTTCAGTGCTCCATGATGTGTGACGTGTGCATGAAAATGAGTATTTGTATGAAAATGAATACTGGCTTTATTGTGATGAAAAGTCCAGGAATTATCATATTTCTATGCATTAGTTTGAAAAGATGGCACTACCATACACTTCATCAGCACAGCAAGATTTCAGTGCTCCATGATGTGTGACGTGTGCATGAAAATGAGTATTTGTATCAAAATGAATACTGGTTTTTATTGTGATGAAAAGTCCAGGAATTATCATATTTCTATGCATTAGTTGAAAAGATGGCACTACCATAGACTTCATCAGCACAGCAAGATTTCAGTGCTCCATGATGTGTGACGTGTGCATGAAAATGAGTATTTGTATGAAAATGAATACTGGCTTTATTGTGATTAAAAGTCAAGTAATTAACATATTTCTATGCATTAGTTGAAAAGTTGGCACTACCATAGACTTCATCAGCACAGCAAGATTTCAGTGCTCCATGATGTGTGACGTGTGCATGAAAATGAGTATTTGTATGAAAATGAATACTGGCTTTATTGTGATGAAAAGTCCAGGAATTATCATATTTCTATGCATTAGTTGAAAGTTGGCACTACCATAGACTTCATCAGCACAGCAAGATTTCAGTGCTCCATGATGTGTGACGGGTGCATGAAAATGAGTATTTGTATGAAAATGAATACTGGTTTTATTGTGATGAAAAGTTCAGGAATTATCATATTTCTATGCATTAGTTGAAAAGTTGGCACTACCATAGACTTCATCAGCACAGCAAGATTTCAGTGCTCCATGATGTGTGACGTGTGCATGAAAATGAGTATTTGTATGAAAATGAATACTGGCTTTATTGTGATGAAAAGTCCAGGAATTATCATATTTCTATGCATTAGTTGAAAAGATGGCACTACCATAGACTTCATCAGCACAGCAAGATTTCAGTGCTCCATGATGTGTGACGTGTGCATGAAAATGAGTATTTGTATGAAAATGAATACTGGTTTTATTGTGATGAAAAGTCCAGGAATTATCATATTTCTATGCATTATTGAAAAGATGGCACTACCATAGACCTCATCAGCACAGCAAGATTTCAGTGCTCCATGATGTGTGACGTGTGCATGAAAATGAGTATTTTGTATGAAAATGAATACTGGCTTTATTGTGATGAAAAGTCCAGGAAATTATCATATTTCTATGCATTAGTTGAAAAGTTGGCACTACCATAGACTTCATCAGCACAGCAAGATTTCAGTGCTCCATGATGTGTGACGTGGTGCATGAAAATGAGTATTTGTATGAAAATGAATACTGGCTTTATTGTGATGAAAAGTCCAGGAATTATCATATTTCTATGCATTAGTTGAAAAGTTGGCACTACCATAGACTTCATCAGCACAGCAAGATTTCAGTGCTCCATGATGTGTGACGTGTGCATGAAAATGAGTATTTGTATGAAAATGAATACTGGTTTTATTGTGATGAAAAGTCCAGGAATTATCATATATCTATGCATTAGTTGAAAAGATGGCACTACCATAGACTTCATCAGCACAGCAAGATTTCAGTGCTCCATGATGTGTGACGTGTGCATGAAAATGAGTATTTGTATGAAAATGAATACTGGCTTTATTGTGATGAAAAGTCCAGGAATTATCATATATCTATGCATTAGTTGAAAAGTTGGCACTACCATAGACTTCATCAGCACAGCAAGATTTCAGTGCTCCATGATGTGTGACGTGTGCATGAAAATGAGTATTTGTATGAAAATGAATACTGGTTTTATTGTGATGAAAAGTCCAGGAATTATCATATTTCTATGCATTAGTTGAAAAGTTGGCACTACCATAGACTTCATCAGCACAGCAAGATTTCAGTGCTCCATGATGTGTGACGTGTGCATGAAAATGAGTATTTGTATGAAAATGAATACTGGTTTTATTGTGATGAAAAGTCCAGGAATTATCATATTTCTATGCATTAGTTGAAAAGTTGGCACTACCATAGACTTCATCAGCACAGCAAGATTTCAGTGCTCCATGATGTGTGACGGGTGCATGAAAATGAGTATTTGTATGAAAATGAATACTGGTTTTATTGTGATGAAAAGTTCAGGAATTATCATATTTCTATGCATTAGTTGAAAAGTTGGCACTACCATAGACTTCATCAGCACAGCAAGATTTCAGTGCTCCATGATGTGTGACGTGTGCATGAAAATGAGTATTTGTATGAAAATGAATACTGGCTTTATTGTGATGAAAAGTCCAGGAATTATCATATTTCTATGCATTAGTTGAAAAGATGGCACTACCATAGACTTCATCAGCACAGCAAGATTTCAGTGCTCCATGATGTGTGACGTGTGCATGAAAATGAGTATTTGTATGAAAATGAATACTGGTTTTATTGTGATGAAAAGTCCAGGAATTATCATATTTCTATGCATTAGTTGAAAAGATGGCACTACCATAGACTTCATCAGCACAGCAAGATTTCAGTGCTCCATGATGTGTGACGTGTGCATGAAAATGAGTATTTGTATGAAAATGAATACTGGCTTTATTGTGATGAAAAGTCCAGGAATTATCATATTTCTATGCATTAGTTGAAAAGTTGGCACTACCATAGACTTCATCAGCACAGCAAGATTTCAGTGCTCCATGATGTGTGACGTGTGCATGAAAATGAGTATTTGTATGAAAATGAATACTGGCTTTATTGTGATGAAAAGTCCAGGAATTATCATATTTCTATGCATTAGTTGAAAAGTTGGCACTACCATAGACTTCATCAGCACAGCAAGATTTCAGTGCTCCATGATGTGTGACGGGTGCATGAAAATGAGTATTTGTATGAAAATGAATACTGGTTTTATTGTGATGAAAAGTTCAGGAATTATCATATTTCTATGCATTAGTTGAAAAGTTGGCACTACCATAGACTTCATCAGCACAGCAAGATTTCAGTGCTCCATGATGTGTGACGTGTGCATGAAAATGAGTATTTGTATGAAAATGAATACTGGCTTTATTGTGATGAAAAGTCCAGGAATTATCATATTTCTATGCATTAGTTGAAAAGATGGCACTACCATAGACTTCATCAGCACAGCAAGATTTCAGTGCTCCATGATGTGTGACGTGTGCATGAAAATGAGTATTTGTATGAAAATGAATACTGGTTTTATTGTGATGAAAAGTCCAGGAATTATCATATTTCTATGCATTAGTTGAAAAGATGGCACTACCATAGACTTCATCAGCACAGCAAGATTTCAGTGCTCCATGATGTGTGACGTGTGCATGAAAATGAGTATTTGTATGAAAATGAATACTGGCTTTATTGTGATGAAAAGTCCAGGAATTATCATATTTCTATGCATTAGTTGAAAAGTTGGCACTACCATAGACTTCATCAGCACAGCAAGATTTCAGTGCTCCATGATGTGTGACGTGTGCATGAAAATGAGTATTTGTATGAAAATGAATACTGGCTTTATTGTGATGAAAAGTCCAGGAATTATCATATTTCTATGCATTAGTTGAAAAGTTGGCACTACCATAGACTTCATCAGCACAGCAAGATTTCAGTGCTCCATGATGTGTGACGTGTGCATGAAAATGAGTATTTGTATGAAAATGAATACTGGCTTTATTGTGATGAAAAGTCCAGGAATTATCATATTTCTATGCATTAGTTGAAAAGTTGGCACTACCATAGACTTCATCAGCACAGCAAGATTTCAGTGCTCCATGATGTGTGACGTGTGCATGAAAATGAGTATTTGTATGAAAATGAATACTGGCTTTATTGTGATGAAAAGTCCAGGAATTATCATATTTCTATGCATTAGTTGAAAAGTTGGCACTACCATAGACTTCATCAGCACAGCAAGATTTCAGTGCTCCATGATGTGTGACGTGTGCATGAAAATGAGTATTTGTATGAAAATGAATACTGGTTTTATTGTGATGAAAAGTCCAGGAATTATCATATTTCTATGCATTAGTTGAAAAGTTGGCACTACCATAGACTTCATCAGCACAGCAAGATTTCAGTGCTCCATGATGTGTGACGTGTGCATGAAAATGAGTATTTGTATGAAAATGAATACTGGCTTTATTGTGATGAAAAGTCCAGGAATTATCATATTTCTATGCATTAGTTGAAAAGTTGGCACTACCATAGACTTCATCAGCACAGCAAGATTACAGTGCTCCATGATGTGTGACGTGTGCATGAAAATGAGTATTTGTATGAAAATGAATACTGGCTTTATTGTGATGAAAAGTCCAGGAATTATCATATTTCTAAGCATTAGTTGAAAAGTTGGCACTACCATAGACTTCATCAGCACAGCAAGATTTCAGTGCTCCATGATGTGTGACGTGTGCATGAAAATGAGTATTTGTATGAAAATGAATACTGGTTTTATTGTGATGAAAAGTCCAGGAATTATCATATATCTATGCATTAGTTGAAAAGATGGCACTACCATAGACTTCATCAGCACAGCAAGATTTCAGTGCTCCATGATGTGTGACGTGTGCATGAAAATGAGTATTTGTATGAAAATGAATACTGGCTTTATTGTGATGAAAAGTCCAGGAATTATCATATATCTATGCATTAGTTGAAAAGTTGGCACTACCATAGACTTCATCAGCACAGCAAGATTTCAGTGCTCCATGATGTGTGACGTGTGCATGAAAATGAGTATTTGTATGAAAATGAATACTGGTTTTATTGTGATGAAAAGTCCAGGAATTATCATATTTCTATGCATTAGTTGAAAAGTTGGCACTACCATAGACTTCATCAGCACAGCAAGATTTCAGTGCTCCATGATGTGTGACGTGTGCGAGTATTTGTATGAAAATGAATACTGGTTTTATTGTGATGAAAAGTCCAGGAATTATCATATTTCTATGCATTAGTTGAAAAGTTGGCACTACCATAGACTTCATCAGCACAGCAAGATTTCAGTGCTCCATGATGTGTGACGGGTGCATGAAAATGAGTATTTGTATGAAAATGAATACTGGTTTTATTGTGATGAAAAGTTCAGGAATTATCATATTTCTATGCATTAGTTGAAAAGTTGGCACTACCATAGACTTCATCAGCACAGCAAGATTTCAGTGCTCCATGATGTGTGACGTGTGCATGAAAATGAGTATTTGTATGAAAATGAATACTGGCTTTATTGTGATGAAAAGTCCAGGAA
Source organism: Prostheceraeus crozeri (assembly GCA_907163375.1). NCBI lineage: Eukaryota > Metazoa > Platyhelminthes > Polycladida > Euryleptidae > Prostheceraeus > Prostheceraeus crozeri. Next base: position 11,088 of record CAJQUW010000869.1, read on the forward strand.
TTATCATATTTCTATGCATTAGTTGAAAAGATGGCACTACCATAGACTTCATCAGCACAGCAAGATTTCAGTGCTCCATGATGTGTGACGTGTGCATGAAAATGAGTATTTGTATGAAAATGAATACTGGTTTTAATTGTGATGAAAAGTCCAGGAATTATCATATTTCTATGCATTAGTTGAAAAGATGGCACTACCATAGACTTCATCAGCACAGCAAGATTTCAGTGCTCCATGATGTGTGACGTGTGCATGAAAATGAGTATTTGTATGAAAATGAATACTGGCTTTATTGTGATGAAAAGTCCAGGAATTATCATATTTCTATGCATTAGTTGAAAAGTTGGCACTACCATAGACTTCATCAGCACAGCAAGATTTCAGTGCTCCATGATGTGTGACGTGTGCATGAAAATGAGTATTTGTATGAAAATGAATACTGGCTTTATTGTGATGAAAAGTCCAGGAATTATCATATTTCTATGCATTAGTTGAAAAGTTGGCACTACCATAGACTTCATCAGCACAGCAAGATTACAGTGCTCCATGATGTGTGACGTGTGCATGAAAATGAGTATTTGTATGAAAATGAATACTGGCTTTATTGTGATGAAAAGTCCAGGAATTATCATATTTCTATGCATTAGTTGAAAAGTTGGCACTACCATAGACTTCATCAGCACAGCAAGATTTCAGTGCTCCATGATGTGTGACGTGTGCATGAAAATGAGTATTTGTATGAAAATGAATACTGGCTTTATTGTGATGAAAAGTCCAGGAATTATCATATTTCTAAGCATTAGTTGAAAAGTTGGCACTACCATAGACTTCATCAGCACAGCAAGATTTCAGTGCTCCATGATGTGTGACGTGTGCATGAAAATGAGTATTTGTATGAAAATGAATACTGGTTTTATTGTGATGAAAAGTCCAGGAATTATCATATTACTAAGCATTAGTTGAAAAGTTGGCACTACCATAGACTTCATCAGCACAGCAAGATTTCAGTGCTCCATGATGTGTGACGTGTGCATGAAAATGAGTATTTGTATGAAAATGAATACTGGTTTTATTGTGATGAAAAGTCCAAAGCTAATCATATTTCTATGCATTAGTTAAAAAGTTGGCACTACCATAGTCTTCATCAGCACAGCAAGATTTCAGTGCTCCATGATGTGTGACGTGTGCATGAAAATGAGTATTTGTATGAAAATGAATACTGGTTTTATTGTGATGAAAAGTCCAGGAATTATCATATATCTATGCATTAGTTGAAAAGTTGGCACTACCATAGACTTCATCAGCACAGCAAGATTTCAGTGCTCCATGATGTGTGACGTGTGCATGAAAATGAGTATTTGTATGAAAATGAATACTGGTTTTATTGTGATGAAAAGTTCAGGAATTATCATATTTCTAAGCATTAGTTGAAAAGTTGGCACTACCATAGACTTCATCAGCACAGCAAGATTTCAGTGCTCCATGATGTGTGACGTGTGCATGAAAATGAGTATTTGTATGAAAATGAATACTGGCTTTATTGTGATGAAAAGTCCAGGAATTATCATATTTCTATGCATTAGTTGAAAAGATGGCACTACCATAGACTTCATCAGCACAGCAAGATTTCAGTGCTCCATGATGTGTGACGTGTGCATGAAAATGAGTATTTGTATGAAAATGAATACTGGTTTTATTGTGATGAAAAGTCCAGGAATTATCATATTTCTATGCATTAGTTGAAAAGTTGGCACTACCATAGACTTCATCAGCACAGCAAGATTTCAGTGCTCCATGATGTGTGACGTGTGCATGAAAATGAGTATTTGTATGAAAATGAATACTGGATTTATTGTGATGAAAAGTCCAACTCTAATCATATTTCTATGCATTAGTTGAAAAGTTGGCACTACCATAGACTTCATCAGCACAGCAAGATTTCAGTGCTCCATGATGTGTGACGTGTGCATGAAAATGAGTATTTGTATGAAAATGAATACTGGTTTTATTGTGATGAAAAGTCCAGGAATTATCATATTTCTATGCATTAGTTGAAAAGTTGGCACTACCATAGACTTCATCAGCACAGCAAGATTTCAGTGCTCCATGATGTGTGACGTGTGCATGAAAATGAGTATTTGTATGAAAATGAATACTGGCTTTATTGTGATGAAAAGTCCAGGAATTATCATATTTCTATGCATTAGTTGAAAAGTTGGCACTACCATAGACTTCATCAGCACAGCAAGATTTCAGTGCTCCATGATGTGTGACGTGTGCATGAAAATGAGTATTTGTATGAAAATGAATACTGGTTTTATTGTGATGAAAAGTCCAGGAATTATCATATTTCTATGCATTAGTTGAAAAGATGGCACTACCATAGACTTCATCAGCACAGCAAGATTTCAGTGCTCCATGATGTGTGACGTGTGCATGAAAATGAGTATTTGTATGAAAATGAATACTGGTTTTATTGTGATGAAAAGTCCAGGAATTATCATATTTCTATGCATTAGTTGAAAAGATGGCACTACCATAGACTTCATCAGCACAGCAAGATTTCAGTGCTCCATGATGTGTGACGTGTGCATGAAAATGAGTATTTGTATGAAAATGAATACTGGCTTTATTGTGATGAAAAGTCCAGGAATTATCATATTTCTATGCATTAGTTGAAAAGTTGGCACTACCATAGACTTCATCAGCACAGCAAGATTTCAGTGCTCCATGATGTGTGACGTGTGCATGAAAATGAGTATTTGTATGAAAATGAATACTGGCTTTATTGTGATGAAAAGTCCAGGAATTATCATATTTCTATGCATTAGTTGAAAAGTTGGCACTACCATAGACTTCATCAGCACAGCAAGATTACAGTGCTCCATGATGTGTGACGTGTGCATGAAAATGAGTATTTGTATGAAAATGAATACTGGCTTTATTGTGATGAAAAGTCCAGGAATTATCATATTTCTATGCATTAGTTGAAAAGTTGGCACTACCATAGACTTCATCAGCACAGCAAGATTTCAGTGCTCCATGATGTGTGACGTGTGCATGAAAATGAGTATTTGTATGAAAATGAATACTGGCTTTATTGTGATGAAAAGTCCAGGAATTATCATATTTCTAAGCATTAGTTGAAAAGTTGGCACTACCATAGACTTCATCAGCACAGCAAGATTTCAGTGCTCCATGATGTGTGACGTGTGCATGAAAATGAGTATTTGTATGAAAATGAATACTGGTTTTATTGTGATGAAAAGTCCAGGAATTATCATATTACTAAGCATTAGTTGAAAAGTTGGCACTACCATAGACTTCATCAGCACAGCAAGATTTCAGTGCTCCATGATGTGTGACGTGTGCATGAAAATGAGTATTTGTATGAAAATGAATACTGGTTTTATTGTGATGAAAAGTCCAGGAATTATCATATTTCTATGCATTAGTTGAAAAGTTGGCACTACCATAGACTTCATCAGCACAGCAAGATTTCAGTGCTCCATGATGTGTGACGTGTGCATGAAAATGAGTATTCGTATGAAAATGAATACTGGTTTTATTGTGATGAAAAGTCCAGGAATTATCATATTTCTATGCATTAGTTGAAAAGTTGGCACTACCATAGACTTCATCAGCACAGCAAGATTTCAGTGCTCCATGATGTGTGACGTGTGCATGAAAATGAGTATTTGTATGAAAATGAATACTGGTTTTATTGTGATGAAAAGTTCAGGAATTATCATATTTCTAAGCATTAGTTGAAAAGTTGGCACTACCATAGACTTCATCAGCACAGCAAGATTTCAGTGCTCCATGATGTGTGACGTGTGCATGAAAATGAGTATTTGTATGAAAATGAATACTGGCTTTATTGTGATGAAAAGTCCAGGAATTATCATATTTCTATGCATTAGTTGAAAAGATGGCACTACCATAGACTTCATCAGCACAGCAAGATTTCAGTGCTCCATGATGTGTGACGTGTGCATGAAAATGAGTATTTGTATGAAAATGAATACTGGTTTTATTGTGATGAAAAGTCCAGGAATTATCATATTTCTATGCATTAGTTGAAAAGTTGGCACTACCATAGACTTCATCAGCACAGCAAGATTTCAGTGCTCCATGATGTGTGACGTGTGTATGAAAATGAGTATTTGTATGAAAATGAATACTGGTTTTATTGTGATGAAAAGTCCAGGAATTATCATATTTCTATGCATTAGTTGAAAAGTTGGCACTACCATAGACTTCATCACCACAGCAAGATTTCAGTGCTCCATGATGTGTGACGTGTGCATGAAAATGAGTATTTGTATGAAAATGAATACTGGCTTTATTGTGATGAAAAGTCCAGGAATTATCATATTTCTATGCATTAGTTGAAAAGTTGGCACTACCATAGACTTCATCAGCACAGCAAGATTTCAGTGCTCCATGATGTGTGACGTGTGCATGAAAATGAGTATTTGTATGAAAATGAATACTGGTTTTATTGTGATGAAAAGTCCAGGAATTATCATATTTCTATGCATTAGTTGAAAAGTTGGCACTACCATAGACTTCATCAGCACAGCAAGATTTCAGTGCTCCATGATGTGTGACGTGTGCATGAAAATGAGTATTTGTATGAAAATGAATACTGGTTTTATTGTGATGAAAAGTCCAGGAATTATCATATTTCTATGCATTAGTTGAAAAGTTGGCACTACCATAGACTTCATCAGCACAGCAAGATTTCAGTGCTCCATGATGTGTGACGTGTGCATGAAAATGAGTATTTGTATGAAAATGAATACTGGTTTTATTGTGATGAAAAGTCCAGGAATTATCATATATCTATGCATTAGTTGAAAAGTTGGCACTACCATAGACTTCATCAGCACAGCAAGATTTCAGTGCTCCATGATGTGTGACGTGTGCATGAAAATGAGTATTTGTATGAAAATGAATACTGGTTTTATTGTGATGAAAAGTCCAGGAATTATCATATATCTATGCATTAGTTGAAAAGTTGGCGCTACCATAGACTTCATCAGCACAGCAAGATTTCAGTGCTCCATGATGTGTGACGTGTGCATGAAAATGAGTATTTGTATGAAAATGAATACTGGCTTTATTGTGATGAAAAGTCCAGGAATTATCATATTTCTAAGCATTAGTTGAAAAGTTGGCACTACCATAGACTTCATCAGCACAGCAAGATTTCAGTGCTCCATGATGTGTGACGTGTGCATGAAAATGAGTATTTGTATGAAAATGAATACTGGCTTTATTGTGATGAAAAGTCCAGGAATTATCATATTTCTATGCATTAGTTAAAAAGTTGGCACTACCATAGACTTCATCACCACAGCAAGATTTCAGTGCTCCATGATGTGTGACGTGTGCATGAAAATGAGTATTTGTATGAAAATGAATACTGGCTTTATTGTGATGAAAAGTCCAGGAATTATCATATTTCTATGCATTAGTTGAAAAGTTGGCACTACCATAGACTTCATCAGCACAGCAAGATTTCAGTGCTCCATGATGTGTGACGTGTGCATGAAAATGAGTATTTGTATGAAAATGAATACTGGTTTTATTGTGATGAAAAGTCCAAAGCTAATCATATTTCTATGCATTAGTTGAAAAGTTGGCACTACCATAGACTTCATCAGCACAGCAAGATTTCAGTGCTCCATGATGTGTGACGTGTGCATGAAAATGAGTATTTGTATGAAAATGAATACTGGCTTTATTGTGATGAAAAGTCCAGGAATTATCATATTTCTATGCATTAGTTGAAAAGTTGGCACTACCATAGACTTCATCAGCACAGCAAGATTTCAGTGCTCCATGATGTGTGACGTGTGCATGAAAATGAGTATTTGTATGAAAATGAATACTGGTTTTATTGTGATGAAAAGTCCAGGAATTATCATATATCTATGCATTAGTTGAAAAGTTGGCACTACCATAGACTTCATCAGCACAGCAAGATTTCAGTGCTCCATGATGTGTGACGTGTGCATGAAAATGAGTATTTGTATGAAAATGAATACTGGTTTTATTGTGATGAAAAGTCCAAAGCTAATCATATTTCTATGCATTAGTTAAAAAGTTGGCACTACCATAGTCTTCATCAGCACAGCAAGATTTCAGTGCTCCATGATGTGTGACGTGTGCATGAAAATGAGTATTTGTATGAAAATGAATACTGGTTTTATTGTGATGAAAAGTCCAGGAATTATCATATATCTATGCATTAGTTGAAAAGTTGGCACTACCATAGACTTCATCAGCACAGCAAGATTTCAGTGCTCCATGATGTGTGACGTGTGCATGAAAATGAGTATTTGTATGAAAATGAATACTGGCTTTATTGTGATGAAAAGTCCAGGAATTATCATATTTCTAAGCATTAGTTGAAAAGTTGGCAATACCATAGACTTCATCAGCACAGCAAGATTTCAGTGCTCCATGATGTGTGACGTGTGCATGAAAATGAGTATTTGTATGAAAATGAATACTGGTTTTATTGTGATGAAAAGTCCAGGAATTATCATATTTCTATGCATTAGTTGAAAAGTTGGCACTACCATAGACTTCATCAGCACAGCAAGATTTCAGTGCTCCATGATGTGTGACGTGTGCATGAAAATGAGTATTTGTATGAAAATGAATACTGGTTTTATTGTGATGAAAAGTCCAGGAATTATCATATATCTATGCATTAGTTGAAAAGTTGGCGCTACCATAGACTTCATCAGCACAGCAAGAATTCAGTGCTCCATGATGTGTGACGTGTGCATGAAAATGAGTATTTGTATGAAAATGAATACTGGTTTTATTGTGATGAAAAGTCCAGGAATTATCATATTTCTATGCATTAGTTGAAAAGTTGGCACTACCATAGACTTCATCAGCACAGCAAGATTTCAGTGCTCCATGATGTGTGACGTGTGCATGAAAATGAGTATTTGTATGAAAATGAATACTGGCTTTATTGTGATGAAAAGTCCAGGAATTATCATATTTCTATGCATTAGTTGAAAAGTTGGCACTACCATAGACTTCATCAGCACAGCAAGATTTCAGTGCTCCATGATGTGTGACGTGTGCATGAAAATGAGTATTTGTATGAAAATGAATACTGGTTTTATTGTGATGAAAAGTCCAGGAATTATCATATTTCTATGCATTAGTTGAAAAGTTGGCACTACCATAGACTTCATCAGCACAGCAAAATTACAGTGCTCCATGATGTGTGACGTGTGCATGAAAATGAGTATTTGTATGAAAATGAATACTGGTTTTATTGTGATGAAAAGTCCAGGAATTATCATATATCTATGCATTAGTTGAAAAGTTGGCACTACCATAGACTTCATCAGCACAGCAAGATTTCAGTGCTCCATGATGTGTGACGTGTGCATGAAAATGAGTATTTGTATGAAAATGAATACTGGTTTTATTGTGATGAAAAGTCCAGGAATTATCATATATCTATGCATTAGTTGAAAAGTTGGCGCTACCATAGACTTCATCAGCACAGCAAGATTTCAGTGCTCCATGATGTGTGACGTGTGCATGAAAATGAGTATTTGTATGAAAATGAATACTGGCTTTATTGTGATGAAAAGTCCAGGAATTATCATATTTCTAAGCATTAGTTGAAAAGTTGGCACTACCATAGACTTCATCAGCACAGCAAGATTTCAGTGCTCCATGATGTGTGACGGGTGCATGAAAATGAGTATTTGTATGAAAATGAATACTGGTTTTATTGTGATGAAAAGTCCAGGAATTATCATATATCTATGCATTAGTTGAAAAGTTGGCACTACCATAGACTTCATCAGCACAGCAAGATTTCAGTGCTCCATGATGTGTGACGTGTGCATGAAAATGAGTATTTGTATGAAAATGAATACTGGCTTTATTGTGATGAAAAGTCCAGGAATTATCATATTTCTATGCATTAGTTGAAAAGTTGGCACTACCATAGACTTCATCAGCACAGCAAGATTTCAGTGCTCCATGATGTGTGACGTGTGCATGAAAATGAGTATTTGTATGAAAATGAATACTGGTTTTATTGTGATGAAAAGTCCGAAGCTAATCATATTTCTATGCATTAGTTGAAAAGTTGGCACTACCATAGACTTCATCACCACAGCAAGATTTCAGTGCTCCATGATGTGTGACGTGTGCATGAAAATGAGTATTTGTATGAAAATGAATACTGGCTTTATTGTGATGAAAAGTCCAGGAATTATCATATTTCTATGCATTAGTTGAAAAGTTGGCACTACCATAGACTTCATCAGCACAGCAAGATTTCAGTGCTCCATGATGTGTGACGTGTGCATGAAAATGAGTATTTGTATGAAAATGAATACTGGTTTTATTGTGATGAAAAGTCCAAAGCTAATCATATTTCTATGCATTAGTTGAAAAGTTGGCACTGCCATAGACTTCATCAGCACAGCAAGATTTCAGTGCTCCATGATGTGTGACGTGTGCATGAAAATGAGTATTTGTATGAAAATGAATACTGGCTTTATTGTGATGAAAAGTCCAGGAATTATCATATTTCTATGCATTAGTTGAAAAGTTGGCACTACCATAGACTTCATCAGCACAGCAAGATTTCAGTGCTCCATGATGTGTGACGTGTGCATGAAAATGAGTATTTGTATGAAAATGAATACTGGCTTTATTGTGATGAAAAGTCCAGGAATTATCATATTTCTATGCATTAGTTGAAAAGTTGGCACTACCATAGACTTCATCAGCACAGCAAGATTTCAGTGCTCCATGATGTGTGACGTGTGCATGAAAATGAGTATTTGTATGAAAATGAATACTGGCTTTATTGTGATGAAAAGTCCAAAGCTAATCATATTTCTATGCATTAGTTGAAAAGTTGGCACTGCCATAGACTTCATCAGCACAGCAAGATTTCAGTGCTCCATGATGTGTGACGTGTGCATGAAAATGAGTATTTGTATGAAAATGAATACTGGCTTTATTGTGATGAAAAGTCCAGGAATTATCATATTTCCATGCATTAGTTGAAAAGTTGGCACTACCATAGACTTCATCAGCACAGCAAGATTTCAGTGCTCCATGATGTGTGACGTGTGCATGAAAATGAATACTGGATTTATTGTGATGAAAAGTCCAGGAATTATCATATTTCTATGCATTAGTTGAAAAGTTGGCACTACCATAGACTTCATCAGCACAGCAAGATTTCAGTGCTCCATGATGTGTGACGTGTGCATGAAAATGAGTATTTGTATGAAAATGAATACTGGCTTTATTGTGATGAAAAGTCCAGGAATTATCATATTTCTAAGCATTAGTTGAAAAGTTGGCACTACCATAGACTTCATCAGCACAGCAAGATTTCAGTGCTCCATGATGTGTGACGTGTGCATGAAAATGAGTATTTGTATGAAAATGAATACTGGTTTTATTGTGATGAAAAGTCCAGGAATTATCATATTTCTATGCATTAGTTGAAAAGTTGGCACTACCATAGACTTCATCAGCACAGCAAGATTTCAGTGCTCCATGATGTGTGACGTGTGCATGAAAATGAGTATTTGTATGAAAATGAATACTGGTTTTATTGTGATGAAAAGTCCAGGAATTATCATATTTCTATGCATTAGTTGAAAAGTTGGCACTACCATAGACTTCATCAGCACAGCAAGATTTCAGTGCTCCATGATGTGTGACGTGTGCATGAAAATGAGTATTTGTATGAAAATGAATACTGGTTTTATTGTGATGAAAAGTCCAGGAATTATCATATTTCTATGCATTAGTTGAAAAGTTGGCACTACCATAGACTTCATCAGCACAGCAAGATTTCAGTGCTCCATGATGTGTGACGTGTGCATGAAAATGAGTATTTGTATGAAAATGAATACTGGCTTTATTGTGATGAAAAGTCCAGGAATTATCATATTTCTATGCATTAGTTGAAAAGTTGGCACTACCATAGACTTCATCAGCACAGCAAGATTTCAGTGCTCCATGATGTGTGACGTGTGCATGAAAATGAGTATTTGTATGAAAATGAATACTGGTTTTATTGTGATGAAAAGTCCAGGAATTATCATATATCTATGCATTAGTTGAAAAGTTGGCACTACCATAGACTTCATCAGCACAGCAAGATTTCAGTGCTCCATGATGTGTGACGGGTGCATGAAAATGAGTATTTGTATGAAAATGAATACTGGTTTTATTGTGATGAAAAGTCCAGGAATTATCATATATCTATGCATTAGTTGAAAAGTTGGCGCTACCATAGACTTCATCAGCACAGCAAGATTTCAGTGCTCCATGATGTGTGACGTGTGCATGAAAATGAGTATTTGTATGAATATGAATACTGGCTTTATTGTGATGAAAAGTCCAGGAATTATCATATTTCTAAGCATTAGTTGAAAAGTTGGCACTACCATAGACTTCATCAGCACAGCAAGATTTCAGTGCTCCATGATGTGTGACGTGTGCATGAAAATGAGTATTTGTATGAAAATGAATACTGGCTTTATTGTGATGAAAAGTCCAGGAATTATCATATTTCTATGCATTAGTTGAAAAGTTGGCACTACCATAGACTTCATCAGCACAGCAAGATTTCAGTGCTCCATGATGTGTGACGTGTGCATGAAAATGAGTATTTGTATGAAAATGAATACTGGCTTTATTGTGATGAAAAGTCCAGGAATTATCATATTTCTATGCATTAGTTGAAAAGTTGGCACTACCATAGACTTCATCAGCACAGCAAGAATTCAGTGCTCCATGATGTGTGACGTGTGCATGAAAATGAGTATTTGTATGAAAATGAATACTGGTTTTATTGTGATGAAAAGTCCAAAGCTAATCATATTTCTATGCATTAGTTGAAAAGTTGGCACTACCATAGACTTCATCAGCACAGCAAGAATTCAGTGCTCCATGATGTGTGACGTGTGCATGAAAATGAGTATTTGTATGAAAATGAATACTGGTTTTATTGTGATGAAAAGTCCAAAGCTAATCATATTTCTATGCATTAGTTGAAAAGTTGGCACTACCATAGACTTCATCAGCACAGCAAGATTTCAGTGCTCCATGATGTGTGACGTGTGCATGAAAATGAGTATTTGTATGAAAATGAATACTGGTTTTATTGTGATGAAAAGTCCAGGAATTATCATATATCTATGCATTAGTTGAAAAGTTGGCACTACCATAGACTTCATCAGCACAGCAAGATTTCAGTGCTCCATGATGTGTGACGTGTGCATGAAAATGAGTATTTGTATGAAAATGAATACTGGTTTTATTGTGATGAAAAGTCCAAAGCTAATCATATTTCTATGCATTAGTTAAAAAGTTGGCACTACCATAGTCTTCATCAGCACAGCAAGATTTCAGTGCTCCATGATGTGTGACGTGTGCATGAAAATGAGTATTTGTATGAAAATGAATACTGGCTTTATTGTGATGAAAAGTCCAGGAATTATCATATTTCTAAGCATTAGTTGAAAAGTTGGCACTACCATAGACTTCATCAGCACAGCAAGATTTCAGTGCTCCATGATGTGTGACGTGTGCATGAAAATGAGTATTTGTATGAAAATGAATACTGGTTTTATTGTGATGAAAAGTCCAGGAATTATCATATTTCTATGCATTAGTTGAAAAGTTGGCACTACCATAGACTTCATCAGCACAGCAAGATTACAGTGCTCCATGATGTGTGACGTGTGCATGAAAATGAGTATTTGTATGAAAATGAATACTGGCTTTATTGTGATGAAAAGTCCAGGAATTATCATATTTCTATGCATTAGTTGAAAAGTTGGCACTACCATAGACTTCATCAGCACAGCAAGATTTCAGTGCTCCATGATGTGTGACGTGTGCATGAAAATGAGTATTTGTATGAAAATGAATACTGGCTTTATTGTGATGAAAAGTCCAGGAATTATCATATTTCTAAGCATTAGTTGAAAAGTTGGCACTAAACCATAGACTTCATCAGCACAGCAAGATTTCAGTGCTCCATGATGTGTGACGTGCATGAAAATGAGTATTTGTATGAAAATGAATACTGGCTTTATTGTGATGAAAAGTCCAGGAATTATCATATATCTATGCATTAGTTGAAAAGTTGGCGCTACCATAGACTTCATCAGCACAGCAAGAATTCAGTGCTCCATGATGTGTGACGTGTGCATGAAAATGAGTATTTGTATGAAAATGAATACTGGTTTTATTGTGATGAAAAGTCCAGGAATTATCATATATCTAAGCATTAGTTGAAAAGTTGGCACTACCATAGACTTCATCAGTACAGCAAGATTTCAGTGCTCCATGATGTGTGACGTGTGCATGAAAATGAGTATTTGTATGAAAATGAATACTGGCTTTATTGTGATGAAAAGTCCAGGAATTATCATATTTCTATGCATTAGTTGAAAAGTTGGCACTACCATAGACTTCATCAGCACAGCAAGATTTCAGTGCTCCATGATGTGTGACGTGTGCATGAAAATGAGTATTTGTATGAAAATGAATACTGGCTTTATTGTGATGAAAAGTCCAGGAATTATCATATTTCTATGCATTAGTTGAAAAGTTGGCACTACCATAGACTTCATCAGCACAGCAAGATTTCAGTGCTCCATGATGTGTGACGTGTGCATGAAAATGAGTATTTGTATGAAAATGAATACTGGTTTTATTGTGATGAAAAGTCCAGGAATTATCATATTTCTATGCATTAGTTGAAAAGTTGGCACTACCATAGACTTCATCAGCACAGCAAGATTTCAGTGCTCCATGATGTGTGACGTGTGCATGAAAATGAGTATTTGTATGAAAATGAATACTGGCTTTATTGTGATGAAAAGTCCAGGAATTATCATATTTCCATGCATTAGTTGAAAAGTTGGCACTACCATAGACTTCATCAGCACAGCAAAATTACAGTGCTCCATGATGTGTGACGTGTGCATGAAAATGAGTATTTGTATGAAAATGAATACTGGCTTTATTGTGATGAAAAGTCCAGGAATTATCATATTTCTATGCATTAGTTGAAAAGTTGGCACTACCATAGACTTCATCAGCACAGCAAGATTTCAGTGCTCCATGATGTGTGACGTGTGCATGAAAATGAGTATTTGTATGAAAATGAATACTGGCTTTATTGTGATGAAAAGTCCAGGAATTATCATATTTCTATGCATTAGTTGAAAAGTTGGCACTACCATAGACTTCATCAGCACAGCAAGATTTCAGTGCTCCATGATGTGTGACGTGTGCATGAAAATGAGTATTTGTATGAAAATGAATACTGGTTTTATTGTGATGAAAAGTCCAGGAATTATCATATATCTATGCATTAGTTGAAAAGTTGGCACTACCATAGACTTCATCAGCACAGCAAGATTTCAGTGCTCCATGATGTGTGACGTGTGCATGAAAATGAGTATTTGTATGAAAATGAATACTGGTTTTATTGTGATGAAAAGTCCAGGAATTATCATATTTCTATGCATTAGTTGAAAAGTTGGCACTACCATAGACTTCATCAGCACAGCAAGATTTCAGTGCTCCATGATGTGTGACGGGTGCATGAAAATGAGTATTTGCATGAAAATGAATACTGGCTTTATTGTGATGAAAAGTCCAGGAATTATCATATTTCTATGCATTAGTTGAAAAGTTGGCACTACCATAGACTTCATCAGCACAGCAAGATTTCAGTGCTCCATGATGTGTGACGGGTGCATGAAAATGAGTATTTGCATGAAAATGAATACTGGCTTTATTGTGATGAAAAGTCCAGGAATTATCATATTTCTATGCATTAGTTGAAAAGTTGGCACTACCATAGACTTCATCAGCACAGCAAGATTTCAGTGCTCCATGATGTGTGACGTGTGCATGAAAATGAGTATTTGTATGAAAATGAATACTGGCTTTATTGTGATGAAAAGTCCAGGAATTATCATATTTCTATGCATTAGTTGAAAAGTTGGCAATACCATAGACTTCATCAGCACAGCAAGATTTCAGTGCTCCATGATGTGTGACGTGTGCATGAAAATGAGTATTTGTATGAAAATGAATACTGGTTTTATTGTGATGAAAAGTCCAAAGCTAATCATATTTCTATGCATTAGTTAAAAAGTTGGCACTACCATAGACTTCATCAGCACAGCAAGATTTCAGTGCTCCATGATGTGTGACGTGTGCATGAAAATGAGTATTTGTATGAAAATGAATACTGGTTTTATTGTGATGAAAAGTCCAGGAATTATCATATTTCTATGCATTAGTTGAAAAGTTGGCACTACCATAGACTTCATCAGCACAGCAAGATTTCAGTGCTCCATGATGTGTGACGTGTGCATGAAAATGAGTATTTGTATGAAAATGAATACTGGTTTTATTGTGATGAAAAGTCCAGGAATTATCATATTTCTATGCATTAGTTGAAAAGTTGGCACTACCATAGACTTCATCAGCACAGCAAGATTTCAGTGCTCCATGATGTGTGACGTGTGCATGAAAATGAGTATTTGTATGAAAATGAATACTGGTTTTATTGTGATGAAAAGTCCAGGAATTATCATATTTCTATGCATTAGTTGAAAAGTTGGCACTACCATAGACTTCATCAGCACAGCAAGATTTCAGTGCTCCATGATGTGTGACGTGTGCATGAAAATGAGTATTTGTATGAAAATGAATACTGGTTTTATTGTGATGAAAAGTCCAAAGCTAATCATATTTCTATGCATTAGTTAAAAATTTGGCACTACCATAGTCTTCATCAGCACAGCAAGATTTCAGTGCTCCATGATGTGTGACGTGTGCATGAAAATGAGTATTTGTATGAAAATGAATACTGGTTTTATTGTGATGAAAAGTCCAGGAATTATCATATTTCTATGCATTAGTTGAAAAGTTGGCACTACCATAGACTTCATCAGCACAGCAAGATTTCAGTGCTCCATGATGTGTGACGTGTGCATGAAAATGAGTATTTGTATGAAAATGAATACTGGTTTTATTGTGATGAAAAGTCCAGGAATTATCATATTTCTATGCATTAGTTGAAAAGTTGGCACTACCATAGACTTCATCAGCACAGCAAGATTTCAGTGCTCCATGATGTGTGACGTGTGCATGAAAATGAGTATTTGTATGAAAATGAATACTGGTTTTATTGTGATGAAAAGTCCAGGAATTATCATATTTCTATGCATTAGTTGAAAAGTTGGCACTACCATAGACTTCATCAGCACAGCAAGATTTCAGTGCTCCATGATGTGTGACGTGTGCATGAAAATGAGTATTTGTATGAAAATGAATACTGGTTTTATTGTGATGAAAAGTCCAGGAATTATCATATTTCTATGCATTAGTTGAAAAGTTGGCACTACCATAGACTTCATCAGCACAGCAAGATTTCAGTGCTCCATGATGTGTGACGTGTGCATGAAAATGAGTATTTGTATGAATATGAATACTGGCTTTATTGTGATGAAAAGTCCAGGAATTATCATATTTCTATGCATTAGTTGAAAAGTTGGCACTACCATAGACTTCATCAGCACAGCAAGATTTCAGTGCTCCATGATGTGTGACGTGTGCTTGAAAATGAGTATTTGTATGAAAATGAATACTGGCTTTATTGTGATGAAAAGTCCAGGAATTATCATATATCTATGCATTAGTTGAAAAGTTGGCACTATCATAGACTTCATCAGCACAGCAAGATTTCAGTGCTCCATGATGTGTGACGTGTGCATGAAAATGAGTATTTGTATGAAAATGAATACTGGCTTTATTGTGATGAAAAGTCCAGGAATTATCATATTTCTATGCATTAGTTGAAAAGTTGGCACTACCATAGTCTTCATCAGCACAGCAAGATTTCAGTGCTCCATGATGTGTGACGTGTGCATGAAAATGAGTATTTGTATGAAAATGAATACTGGTTTTATTGTGATGAAAAGTCCAGGAATTATCATATTTCTATGCATTAGTTGAAAAGTTGGCACTACCATAGACTTCATCAGCACAGCAAGATTTCAGTGCTCCATGATGTGTGACGTGTGCATGAAAATGAGTATTTGTATGAAAATGAATACTGGTTTTATTGTGATGAAAAGTCCAGGAATTATCATATTTCTATGCATTAGTTGAAAAGTTGGCACTACCATAGACTTCATCAGCACAGCAAGATTTCAGTGCTCCATGATGTGTGACGTGTGCATGAAAATGAGTATTTGTATGAAAATGAATACTGGTTTTATTGTGATGAAAAGTCCAGGAATTATCATATTTCTATGCATTAGTTGAAAAGTTGGCACTACCATAGACTTCATCAGCACAGCAAGATTTCAGTGCTCCATGATGTGTGACGTGTGCATGAAAATGAGTATTTGTATGAAAATGAATACTGGTTTTATTGTGATGAAAAGTCCAGGAATTATCATATTTCTATGCATTAGTTGAAAAGTTGGCACTACCATAGACTTCATCAGCACAGCAAGATTTCAGTGCTCCATGATGTGTGACGTGTGCATGAAAATGAGTATTTGTATGAATATGAATACTGGCTTTATTGTGATGAAAAGTCCAGGAATTATCATATTTCTATGCATTAGTTGAAAAGTTGGCACTACCATAGACTTCATCAGCACAGCAAGATTTCAGTGCTCCATGATGTGTGACGTGTGCTTGAAAATGAGTATTTGTATGAAAATGAATACTGGCTTTATTGTGATGAAAAGTCCAGGAATTATCATATATCTATGCATTAGTTGAAAAGTTGGCACTATCATAGACTTCATCAGCACAGCAAGATTTCAGTGCTCCATGATGTGTGACGTGTGCATGAAAATGAGTATTTGTATGAAAATGAATACTGGCTTTATTGTGATGAAAAGTCCAGGAATTATCATATTTCTATGCATTAGTTGAAAAGTTGGCACTACCATAGTCTTCATCAGCACAGCAAGATTTCAGTGCTCCATGATGTGTGACGTGTGCATGAAAATGAGTATTTGTATGAAAATGAATACTGGTTTTATTGTGATGAAAAGTCCAGGAATTATCATATTTCTATGCATTAGTTGAAAAGTTGGCACTACCATAGACTTCATCAGCATAGACTTCTA
>CAJQUW010000869.1:28320-83107 GCA_907163375.1 Prostheceraeus crozeri
AGAATCCATCCAATACATCTGATAATGTGGAGTCTTTGAGAAGCGACCTTTAACATAGAAGAAACTTGAAGGTCCCATTTCATGTCACAGTCAATAAAAAATCCAAGAATTTTGCATGATTTAACAACCTCAAACCCATATATTGTTGATTAACAGCCATGAATGACAGGGATCTGGTTGTAACATCGAGGTTCAACAGTAGAGAGAGAGAGATCCGTTTATTTAATCCATAAATATGAATCAGAAATACAAAGCTATTTAAAAATCAAGTAAGATAATAGAGATTAAGTTAATCATAAAGTAACGTTGAAGTTCATCACAGCGATCTTAATCACAAAATGTTTGAGACTGCATTATGCACACTCGTGGTAGGAAGGAATTTCGGCGCAATGTAGTTCTGCAATATGGTACCAAAAACCGACCGGACGGTAGAAGAGAAGGCACCATCTTTGAAATCAAAGTTTCTTGACTCTTCAGACTGCTGAAAAAGTTTAAGGCCAAAGTCCGACGTCTAGAAGCAACACTTGCTGCCGAAAGAATGCATGTATTTCCCTTAATCTTGAGACACCGGTCTTGTATCCTTTGAAGGCGATTCGAATCATCTACAGAAAGACCAATAAAGGCTGGACAGGCATACTCAATCAAACTGCGGATGATGGATGAGTAAATACACATAAACTGCTCATCACTTGTAAAGGTCTTCATTCTTCTCAATATACAGATTCTTTGCGCACATTTCTTTTCAATATAGTCAATGTGACTTTTCCAACCAAAGGAATGATCGAGTATCACTCCTAGAAATTTGATTTTCTCTTGGAATTGGACAGAGGGTATAGAGGCTTCGACGTCGAAGAATTCGTTTAAAACGACCCCGGTAATTTATAAGGCCGTTGGTCTTTTGAATGTTCAAGGACAGGCTATTCTCTGATGACCATTGTGCCACACTGTCAATTTCGATGTTGAGAGTATCGATGTCATGACGAGCTTCGCCCTTTCTAATCCCAACAGATAGACAGATGTCATCCACGTACTTCATCAAACATGTTCTTGGGGATTGTGGCTGTAGAGATGATACGTAGAGCCCAAATAGATAAGGTCCGAGTATGGACCCTTGAGGGACACCACTGCTTACATCTCTTGCCTGACTTCTACAGTACCTGTCATAAGTTTGGAAACCCCGTGTCCCAAGTCAGTGATTTTATGAAATTCATACTGCATTCACTCGTATCCTAATTGTTTTGTCAAAATTATCTCACTCCACAGTAATAACCATAGAAATGGATGTTTCCCTCCTCTGCTTGTCTAGAGGAGACATGACGAAATGCCAGTGGCACCATGGAAGACTAGCAAGGCGGGTCATGCTCCGAAGCAAAATTCATTGTTGAGATTGAAAAATGAGGGTAGATGTGGACTGGGGAAGCTGTAGATTCCGCTAGGACTATCCGATTCCAATTATTCCAGGTGGGACATGAAAATTCAGATTTTCGTCTACAATTCGTCTCGGGTATTTGACCAAATTTGACCGTGATCGGTTACAATTAGGTGTGTGCTTGAAGCCTGCTATTGTCATAGGCTGTTGCGTTTCCACTGATTGCAAAATATGTGCTTGGAATGTCCCCTAGATAACAGAGATTCTATGGTAATAGCAGTTAATGATTTTAATGATTATCAGATATCTAGGCTGTCAATCCCATTCGAGCTTACTGCATTGTCGTCGTCATAGCGATAGCATAGATAGCTTACTAATACGGGTGTATGTTCTAAGTATCAGTGACGAGTCATCTCATTTTCATTTCTGCATTGCAATGGGATCAGGAAAACAACTAACTGACGCACAGAGAGGCGCGATTGTGGAGCTGAAAAGAGCAGGACTCAGCCACAAGATGATTTGCATACAGCTGAAAGTTTCAAGATCAGCTGTATCAAAGATTTTGAAACGATACAACATGGAAGGAAATTTCTCAGTTCGTAGCCGTTGCGGTCGACCTTCCAAGGTATCCAAACATACAAAGAGACGAATGAAGAAGGTCATATCGGCAGATCCTTTCCTAACTTCTAATGATCTCATCCGAGAAGTATCTCCTCTACGGTGTGTGTCTACGGAAACAGTTTCTCGTGTTTTGCGGAAAGACTTTAACTTATGGGCTCGCAAAGTTCAGCGGAAACCTCTAATGACGAAAGCCCATTTGCAGAAAAGGAAAGAATTTTGCATACGAACAAAGGATTGGACAGCTGACGATTGGGGTCACATCATGTGGTCAGATGAGTCTAACTTTTATTTGTTTGATCAATCAAGGTGGCGTGTCCGAAGACGAAAACAATCTGATCCGTCCGATCATCGGTTTACCCAACCGACGGTGAAGCATCCTCCGCACGTGATGGTATGGGCTTATTTTTCCGTCACTGGAAGAGGAGGTTTGGCTATCTTACCTCAGAATGTCAATATGGATTCATCAAGATATTTAGAAACTCTGGAGGCTCATCTCCTTCCGTTCATGACGATCCGAGACGCAAGCATTTTCATGCAAGACGGCGCACCGTGCCATAGATCAAAGAAAGTTACAGAATGGCTTGAAAATCATGCTATCCAGACTCTGAAGTGGCCACCGAATTCACCCGACCTAAATCCCATTGAAAATTTATGGTGCATAATGAAAAGAAAAATCAACAAATTGAAGATAACCTCCATCATGCAGTTGAAACAAGCAATAATTGATCTGTGGACCCAACAAACTGATCCAATGTTGTGCAACAGACTTGTGGCATCAATGCCTTCAAGAATTCAAGCAGTGATGAAGAATAAGTACTATCCATCAAAATACTGATGTAAGTAGCCTGCCACGATAATATAATATAATAAAGACATTCATAGTCACTTCAGAAATACATGTAAATTTTGGATTACTTTGTATAGTTTTGATTTAACAAAATTATTGCTTTCGTGTATGGGGTTTCCAAACTTATGACAGGTACTGTACTTCCTCGGTAACGAACTCGTTGCTTGCGATCTCTCAAATAATCTGTCAAGAAAAGGACAAATCCCGAAGGAAGGCCTGAAGCCTTTGCCTTGAAAAGAAGGTCTCGATGCACAATCTTGTCAAACGCTTTCGAAAAATCAAAGCTTATAAACACTGTGGCCCCAATCTCAGGGTTGTCGAAATGAGTGGTGAGAGTTTCATGTGCCGCTATGATGGCATGAGTCGTTGACGACCCCCTTCTTATGCCAAATTGGGAATCACCTAGCAGCTGTGAAAGTCTTGGTCTCAAGTCATTTAGGAGCACTCTTTCGAGAATCTTCGCTGGAATTGGTAGAAGACTGATGGGTCGCGCTTCTGCAATTGATGCATTGCTCATTTTCGGTATCGGTACGACGTCAGCTATTTTCCACATTGAAGGGAATTTCCTTTGATGCACACACACTGTTATTAAGTGGTGTATGGGTTCAGCAAGGATAAGTGCAGATTTCTTGTATAGCATGGTAGGCACACTATCACTGCCAGTAGCCTTCGGACGAATATGAGAAAGAATCTTCCAAATTTCTTCGACACTGCAGAAAGGGAACCAGTTGTCATCAGCAATATCTTGAATGGGAAGTTTAGAGGAAGGGTTCATTGAACTACAAAAAAAGTCGTTGAAATTATTGGCAACCTCAGAGCTGGAGGACGAAAGGGAGCAATCGAAACAATTACTGGAAGAACCACGTTCCATTTTGATGTATGACCACATTCCTTTAACAGAATTAGACTTGTCTTTGAAAAACGCCGCTTTTGCTCTGAATATTAGATCCCGAACTTTGACCTTGAGGACGTTGTATAATCCCCAGTTTCTCTTGCGGAAAGCATCCCAGCGTCGATCAATTAATAACTTTACCAAAGGAGTCATCCAAACCGCATCAGCGTTCGTCATAAGCACTCGATTTTGAGGAATCGTGCTCAAAGCTTCATGCATGTATTCATAAAAAATGCCACATTTCTCATTAACGTCAGTGCAAGAGTAGAAATGGGTGAAGTCATTTGACAAAAACTTTTGTTCAAATTCAAGTACATGCGATTCACGCAAGTCATACCCCAGGTGCTCTGTTACTTCGTGGAGTCTTACAGGTTTTCTCGATCTTGCAAAAATGACATTGTGGTCCGAGCTTCCGATTGGTGGACCTATCACAACCATGTTTCCGTCGTAGCTTGCTCGCAAGGATTCGTCTATAAGTATCAGATCAAGGATCGCTTCTTTGCGGGTAGGGCCATTCACGATGTTGAACAACGAGAACTTTGAGGTCAGGAAGCGTCTATCGTATCTATTGAAATCTCCAGCGACGATGAGACGATGAAAGGGCAACTCGTTTAGATGATGATCTATCAAACTTGAAAGGCTCTCGCAAACGAAATTGAATTTGAGGCTGTCCATGCCAGGTGGTAAGTATACGCCGATGATGATGAGTGTAGGAGAATTAGTTCGAATACTGCACACCTCAATTTCTGGAATTGACGGGAGGGACAGTTGAGATGGCTGCAAGTTCTTCTTTGCCCAATGATCACTCCACCATGTCCTGAGTCGCTTAGCCTGTCGGCTCTATAACAGGAATATCCCGGTAAACCGAAAGCTTCCATTGGATAGTCAGACTTCAGCCATGATTCCGTGCAAATTATAATATCGGGATTTTTGGAAATTACTTGTACTTTCAAATCGTCAAATTTGTTACATATGGACCGCAAGTTGGTAAGGAAAATGGATGGCATTTCATCTCTCTTGTCACGCGTAAAATCACGACCTGAAAATTTTGAGTGACTTCATCAACAATGTTGCCGTTGATGAGGAGCTTTTTACTTCGGATGAATGCCGTATCATCAGGATTGTTTCGTCTATGCTCGTATGCGCGTCTACGTAGCTCAGTCAGCTTTTCGTTCTCTGCAGATGTTTAGTTTTCTTGAATGAAAACAGTGTTCATGGGTCTGTCAGCAAATTTCAATAGACGAGCCCTGCTCAAGAACAATTTAGCAGTCTTCTCTGAGGTTTTTGCTAATATAAGTCTAGGTTTCCCATCTGCACGAGGTTTACCAATTCTGTGAGCTTGTTTTATGTTGACAAGCTCTTGTTCAAGATTCAGTGGTCTTGCAACGGCATTCAGTACACTATCGAGTGTTTCGTTGCTGTTACTGCGTTCAGGGAAATTTCTTATTAGAAACGTTTTCTTTCTTTTCTTTGACTCAATTGATAACAGTTGTTTTTTAACCATATCACAGGAATTTTTCAGTTCAATCAAGTTTTTTGAATGGTGGTCATTTAGAGAATGAAATTCTGTCCTTAAGGACGTGAAGTTTAATTCTTTCTCTTCCAACTTTTCCTCAAGAGACTGAAGAGAGCATTGAACATCCAGTTCAAGGGCGTTCAGCTTGCTGTCAAAAACCTCAGAAAGCTTTTCAAGTCTAGCATCGATAGCTTTATAAATAGACTTTTGAATGGCAGCAAACTTCAGATCCATTTCAGACATGATGGAAGTGCGAGCAATTTCTGCGCCATATTTTAGATATTCTTCACACCGTTGACATATAAAAAACATGCTCGAGATTTCCTTGGTAAATGGTAATGTCATCAGTATGCTTAATTGCTATTACATTCGGAGCATTGTCTTCAAACCTGAGAGAACCCATAAAGGCAACAAAAAGATAAGGCCCAAGTACTGATCCCTGTGGGGGACCAGACGGTATAGGTACCATTGGAACAGTGTGGCTTTTGATCTTGACACTCATGTTGCGGTCAGAAAGAAAGAAAGGAGAAGAGCCACCTCAAGAAACCGTGATCAAATCCATGAGGTTCAAGACAATTGATCAGACGACAATGTTGGAGTTTGTCGAAGACTCTTGATAAGTCCAAACAATAAACGTTGACGGACGAAGTATCACGATCATCGAGGCATTTTGATATATGGTCGCACATCTCAACCAAAGCAGATGTTGTAGAACCAAGAGGTCGATATGCGTGCTGACTTGGACCGTAGCAGATGATGAGGCTGAATTTTATTATCTCCAGGAGAATGTTCACTCAAAAACTTTGGACAGAGAACTTTGGACGAAAATCGGAAATCTTCGGATTAGATGATTTTGGTATCGGACAAACGTAGGCGTACTTCAGGCATTTCAGGAAGGAGCATGTCGAAATTGAACTATTGAAAATATGAGACAAATGTACAGAAAGGTAGTCAGCACCAATACTTATCAATTAAGGAGGGAGATTGTCAGGACCCCATGATTTTCTCCTTTCAGTCTTCTCATGTGAGTATTGACAGAGAACGGTGGAATATCAAAATTTCATTTGATATCATTAAGTCGGCAAAGTCAGCATCGTCATTCAAATTAAAATATTGCAGAACTCGTGATGTCATCAAGCAGAGAGTCATAACAAAATTGTACTTCTTAACAAGAGGACGCCATCGATCACCAGTTTCTGACCCTTTGATTGATTTAACGACATTCCATAATCCTTTAGAATTATGAGACTGCTTATTACCCGAATTACGCTCAGCGTTTCTTTTCTCTTCAGTGACCTTCTGCTTGTAATGGAGGAAAGCTGGCCAATTTCTTCCCTGTAAGCAGCCCATCCCTTGTTAATAAATGTCTTCAGAATGGGGGTCATCCATGCCGTGTCTTTGGGCGAAATATTAAACTTTCACTTGGGATGGCAGAAAGGCACCAGGATAATTTGGCGTCAAACGATGAAAACATATTATCAACTGACGAGGGATCTTTGAAATTAGTGAAATCCACAACCAGACGACGTAGATATTCCTGCAAGTGAGAAGTATTATAATCCCAAACAATAGCTCATCGTAGCTCCGGGGAGCATTGCAGCTGGTTTGCTGGACGAAGCAAAACACACTTATGATCTGAGTTGTGAAGTGGCGTTCCGATTTCAGCCTTAACATTGCATACCTTGCTCATTTCTTCATTAATCCGTATCTCGTCTAAATAAGACTCATCTCTGGTGGGATGTTCAACGCGATTAATACAGCATAACTGTTCTCTTAAAAAAGATGTCTGCAAATCATTGAAATCACCGGCTACCGTAATACTGCTTCTGTGATGCAAAGTGAATAATTTGTCAAATTCAGAAATTAGAAAGTCAGAAAGACTGTCGTGATCACTTTTTCTAATACCAGGAGGGACATAGATGGCACAGAGAATTATTGAAGTGTCGCGATTTAAGCGGACAAACGTAATTTCAATAGACGATGGAATGTTGTGAATTTTAATTTCTTCCGTAACGAAAAAGTTACGTGCCCAAATGCACAAACCTCCGCCTCTCCGGGACTCACGATCACATCTGAAAAATTAGTAACCATTTACTTGGAGAAGATAATCACAAATTTCGTCGTGAAGTCACGTTTCTGAGATGATGGCAATGTCGACCTGAAAAGTGATCAATGCCAAACGAAGTTCATCAAGTTTTGTTAGAATGGATCTGGCATTCGTCAAAAAATATTGCCGGATATAAACATTAATGAGGTAAAATCATCACCGACGCAAATCTATCATGTCTGACCGAAATTTCACCTCCCCACGATAAATGACAACGTCCTGGCCAGCCTCACGGCGTTCCTTTAGCTCAGTTCGAAAGCGTCGGTCAAGTCTCCACTGGTTAGGTGTGAGATCTGAGTGAATAAAGACACTGTTGAAAACTGAGTTTTTTTGTAGCCTTGATTTTCGGATAATTTCCTGCCTCTTAGAGACTGTGCTCAAAGTTATTCGAAGCAGACGAGAACCAGACTTGCCAGGCTTCTCCAAGCGTCTTAAACCACACACATGGGCGTCTTAAATGTCTAATGCTTACAAAATCTTATTAAGAGTTTCTTCATCATTCCTCTCTCTTTCAGCCACAGAGCCAGGAGATTCCGGCAGGCCGTACAAAATGATATTATTCATTTTTTTTATTCTCAAACGAACGTCATCAAGAATGATGGCCGTAGATTTTTCAAAAGTTGAAAACTTCTCATCTTTTTAAATTGGCAACCTTCAACTTAAGGTTGAACAAAGCGAACTGAATTTTTAATTGCAGAAAATCGCGATGTTAGAGATTCAATCTGCTGCTGCAGACTTAGTATGTCAGTTTTAACCGACTGGATGACGTCATCCATGGCTTCTTTGATCAGAGCCTTTGACTCAACGAACTGTTCAGATTGTGAAGAACTCGACCAAATGCGCTTCTGTGAAGTCATTTCAAATGAAAAATGACAAAAATTATCACCACCGCAGGGGTCGAACTCAGGCCAAAGACACACCAGACCGGCACTCTAATCAAAGCACCAGAATCACTCCACTATGTTGTCTAGTAGAACAGTCTGCTGACCGAAGACTTTGTTAACTCTCCAGGATTTGGTGCACAATCGATTGATCAGACACCGACCGACACTCACTTCTGACAAGAGGAAATAGACAAATATTAAGAGACAGACACCGCGGGATGTCGATGAAATGTACCGCGACGTATAAATCCAGCGAAAATGAATGCAGGAGATAACGACGATTCCAGTGGTATGAAGAACACTGAAATATAACGACATGTAGGTAGAGAAAGTCGGCAAATTGATACGAATCACCAGAGTACGTAAAGACACAACCGACGCGCACGGCAGCTGGCATATATTGTATATCATGTGAAAGCTGAGGAAGAGTAGAATGTCAGTACACAAATGATAACGGTCCCACCTGAATGCAGTTGTGCCACAACAGCTCTCTTTTACTCTCTTCTGTTCTTTTTCCAATATTCAGTCGAGAAATTCCGAACAATATATGATATGAAAGCTGGAAGCGAGTAAAATGTGAATAAAAAAGCGATCATGCTCCCATGTAAATGCAGTTGTGCCACAATAGTTCTCTTTTGTTCTCATTTTGTTCTCTTCTGTTCTTTTTTCAATACTCAGTCGGGAAATTCCGAACAATATATAGCTGGAAGCGACTAAAATGCGAATAAAAAAGCAATCATGCTCCCATCTGAATGCAGTTGTGCCACCATAGTTCTCTTTTACTCTCTTCTGTTCTTTTTCCAATATTCAGTCGAGAAATTCCGAACAATATATTATATGAAAGCTGGAAGCGAGTAAAATGTGAACAAAAAGGCAATCATGCTCCCATCTGAATGCAGTTGTGCCACAATAGTTCTCTTTTGTTCTCTTTTTGTTCTCTTCTGTTCTTTTTTCAATATTCAGTCGAGAAATTCCGAACAATATATGATATGAAAGCTGGAAGCGAGTAAAATGTGAACAAAAAGGCAATCATGCTCCCATCTGAATGCAGTTGTGCCACAATAGTTCTCTTTTGTTCTCTTTTGTTCTCTTCTGTTCTTTTTTCAATATTCAGTCGGGAAATTCCGAACAATATATGATATGAAAACTGGAAGCGAGTAAAATGTGAACAAAAAAGCAATCATGCTCCCATCTGAATGCAGTTGTGCCACAATAGTTCTCTTTTGTTCTCTTTTGTTCTCTTTTTGTTCTCTTCTGTTCTTTTTTCAATACTCAGTCGAGAAATTCCGAACAATATATGATATGAAAGCTGGAAGCGAGTAAAATGTGAATAAAAAAGCAATCATGCTCCCATCTGAATGCAGTTGTGCCACAATAGTTCTCTTTTGTTCTCTTTTTGTTCTCTTCTGTTCTTTTTTCAATATTCAGTCGAGAATTTCCGAACAATATATGATATGAAAGCTGGAAGCGAGTAAAATGTGAATAAAATAGCGATCATGCTCACATGTAAATGCAGTTGTGCCACAATAGTTCTCTTTTGTTCTCATTTTGTTCTCTTCTGTTCTTTTTTCAATACTCAGTCGGGAAATTCCGAACAATATATGATATGAAAACTGGAAGCGAGTAAAATGTGAACAAAAAGGCAATCATGCTCACATGTGAATGCAGTTGTGCCACCATAGTTCTCTTTTGTTCTCATTTTGTTCTCTTCTGTTCTTTTTTCAATATTCAGTCGGGAAATTCCGAACAATATATTATATGAAAGCTGGAAGCGAGTAAAATGTGAACAAAAAGGCAATCATGCTCCCATCTGAATGCAGTTGTGCCACAATAGTTCTCCTTTGTTCTCTTTTTGTTCTCTTCTGTTCTTTTTTCAATATTCAGTCGAGAAATTCCGAACAATATATGATATGAAAGCTGGAAGCGAGTAAAATGTGAACAAAAAAGCGATCATGCTCACATGTGAATGCAGTTGTGCCACAATAGTTCTCTTTTGTTCTCTTTTTGTTCTCTTCTGTTCTTTTTTCAATACTCAGTCGGGAAATTCCGAACAATATATAGCTGGAAGCGAGTAAAATGCGAATAAAAAAGCAATCATGCTCCCATCTGAATGCAGTTGTGCCACCATAGTTCTCTTTTACTCTCTTCTGTTCTTTTTCCAATATTCAGTCGAGAAATTCCGAACAATATATTATATGAAAGCTGGAAGCGAGTAAAATGTGAACAAAAAGGCAATCATGCTCCCATCTGAATGCAGTTGTGCCACAATAGTTCTCTTTTGTTCTCTTTTTGTTCTCTTCTGTTCTTTTTTCAATATTCAGTCGAGAAATTCCGAACAATATGTGATATGAAAGCTGGAAGCGAGTAAAATGTGAACAAAAAAGCAATCATGCTCCCATCTGAATGCAGTTGTGCCACAATAGTTCTCTTTTGTTCTCTTTTTGTTCTCTTCTGTTCTTTTTCCAATATTCAGTCGAGAAATTCCGAACAATATATGATATGAAAGCTGGAAGCGAGTAAAATGTGAACAAAAAGGCAATCATGCTCACATGTGAATGCAGTTGTGCCACAATAGTTCTCTTTTGTTCTCTTTTACTCTCTTCTGTTCTTTTTTCAATATTCAGTCGAGAATTTCCGAACAATATGTGATATGAAAGCTGGAAGCGAGTAAAATGTGAACAAAAAGGGCAATCATGCTCCCATCTGAATGCAGTTGTGCCACAATAGTTCTCTTTTGTTCTCTTTTTGTTCTCTTCTGTTCTTTTTTCAATATTCAGTCGAGAAATTCCGAACAATATATTATATGAAAGCTGGAAGCGAGTAAAATGTGAACAAAAAGGCAATCATGCTCCCATCTGAATGCAGTTGTGCCACAATAGTTCTCTTTTGTTCTCTTTTTGTTCTCTTCTGTTCTTTTTTCAATATTCAGTCGAGAAATTCCGAACAATATATGATATGAAAGCTGGAAGCGAGTAAAATGTGAACAAAAAAGCGATCATGCTCACATGTGAATGCAGTTGTGCCACAATAGTTCTCTTTTGTTCTCTTTTGTTCTCTTTTTGTTCTCTTCTGTTCTTTTTTCAATATTTAGTTGAGGTACATCGTGCAATATATCATTTGAAAGCTGTTGATGAGTAAAACAAGGAAATATATAAATGATTTTGTTTCATGGTTCCATCTGAGAAGAATTTTGTTCCAAATGTTCTCTTTTCTGTTCTCTTCTGTTCTCTATTCAATAGTGGTTGATGCATCTCGAGTGATGTATCGAATGGAAGCTGATTCCATAGTGAATACACTGAAAGCGTCTATATTCATAGATTGACATTGTTAATAGCCTTGTACGGGGGGAAATTCCTTTTTGTTACCATTGGAATTGAAAACACTCCCTTGTAATGGCGATGTTTCTAATTTTTAAGATAAATAAAATTACAATGTGTAAACCGCCCGACGTTTCGTCCGCCACTGACTTACTCATGGACAAACTGGCATTGGTAGGCCAGTTGACTTCTCGTCAACTCGTGTTTCCTATTCATGGATGGACAAGGGATCCTGATGTAATTCGCCTCAGCCACCCCAGTATGAATATGGTTCCAGAGGTGATCGATGATATCGACATCAAAGTCGTCTATAGAAAAAGAACGATCGGAATGACGTAGGACAATATGATCTGAGATGGCACTCGCACTGTCTAGATTATCAATGCTTCTACGATGTTCAGCAAAACGGATGGCGAAGGGTCGATTCGTAGAGCCAATATACCCGCGAGAAAATAAGTCCGCGGACCCTCGAGGGCCGGCCCACAACTAAAAGACGAGGGCGAGTCCCTCGAAAAGTCGTCAAAAAGCCGAGGGCCAGCCCTTGACTTTCCAAAAAAAAAATGCCACCCCCCTTGCGTTGTACTACTAAAAAGTACAACGCAAGAAGGGTGGCAAGTGGCATAAATCTGAAAACTACTGAACCTACCTTAGATTTTTATTCGCGCAGGTCGATAGTGTCACTCCACTAAGTGTTCCATGTACTAATAGAAAAATAATAACACTCTATTAGAACCGAAACATTCGGAGGCAGTGACGAGTTCCGCGAAGACTGAAGACCATAACGTCTTAAATATGAAAGAAGGTTCTCAAGATTGTGTAATATCATTGTTAGAAATAGCCTATACATCATTACAACTTTAGAAATTGTTTCCTTAGCTCTTGCTTCATAATTTTAGGTTAATGTTTATAAGAAAATGATAATATCACTCACACGGCATAATTGGATGATCATATAACCCTGCAATTATAAAAAGGAAATATTTGTCTGCAGAGAGGCGATCAGGAGTGTTATAGGCCGCCATACTATCCCAAGCATATGAAACGGATTTCATTAAAAATGTTGTTGGGTTGGCAATAAAATCTCACGAAGACAGACTGAAAAATTGATCGATCGACCAATATCAAATATTAAAATTATACATAGGAGGATATTAATACGTTCGAGTTTAAAGCTGATAAAGGACACGGTTGTTTGTAATGTAATCCACTCTGTATTATAGAGATAGGCTTAATCAATAACCGAAGATTTGAGAATTCTTAAATAATTCAGCGCTTTCGTTTCATTTGTTAGATACAGAATATCTACTGAGAACACGGTTGGATGTCTGATGATAATTTGAGAAGCTCTTCGAAATCCTGTTGTATGTAAAGCAAGGGATTATATCAAGACCATGTAGGTCGTATCGTCAGGGCAGACTGTACATTGCTAAGTTCCGAAAATTCAATGCATATCAACATGGCTGTCAACGCAGTAGAGATAAAGCGGTAGATGAAACAGGACAGTAATAGCAGAATATCTGTGCACGAATCAGTATAAAAATGAATTTGTACATACAGTCAAAGCTCGATTCAATTCTGGCGACGTGACATTTGACGGGCAAAATCAATCAATACGGCATGCAAAAACCAATGAAACAGATTAACTTAACAAGGACTTTAATTGATTATCTTTAATAAAAGTACAACGGTGTTTCCTACTTATTAAAGATAATCAATTAAAGTCCTTTGTTAACTTAATCTGTTTCATTGGTTTTCACATGCCGTATTGATTGATTTTGCCCGTCTAATGTCACGTCGCCAGAATTGACTTTATCTCATTGCAGCGAACCATCAGTTAGCGCCAACGCTGTCCAAAGTATCTTGCAGTCAAAGCTCGATAATTAAGAGCATAAATACCAGGTTTTCTATCTCTTAATTATTGAAAGTCTGAATTCAAAAGCAACTTATATAAGCCGCCAAATACACTAAAAAATGCCGCGGCCGTATGATCTTAATTGCCCGAAGTCTTAATTGTCCGTGTCCGAATTAACGAGCTTCGACTGGATTTACTGTATTCATACAAAGCGATTCGTTTACGATGTCAGTCTGTCCGCACGATTCGATCTGAATGGTCGTGAATTATTGGCTTGCTTTACCTATAGTCAAACATTTATAACCAGAGGAACACTTTTTACATCACATCTAATTCAAAAGTTATCTGTGTAAATATTTCAGTTAATTCAGTGATTGGTATAATGTGTAGTGCGCGTTAACCGCTAATATTTACTAAATTTATCTATCATCACTTCATTCGACTTACCTGATACGAATTTCGTTTGATCAATAATCCATTCCATCAATATTTTCGGCTCAGGATATTCCTCGCATTTTCTATATTGTAATTTGATTTATAATCCATTAATAAGATCAATCAATTTACACAGCGATGTCCACAGGTGTCAGTCAGGCAGCTCGAACAAGACACAAATGAAACGTCTAGATTATTCCGCGCTATTTCTCTTTGTGAAATGAAGCGATGACCTCTATTTCAACCCTCGAGTTGAAATATGATCTTCTAATTGCGCTGCGCTATCGAAGGCGCACGAGAATGTTATCTGTTATCGGGCTGGACTGGACAGAGCGCGCTTCTATTAATAGAATTCTCTCTCCCTTCTCTCCCTCACTGTATAACAGGCTTGAAGCGACCGAGATATTATGCAACACTCATTGAGGATTCTTCCATTCATTCACAATTTAATGAATGAACAATAATACAACTTGCAACCTTGATTGACGAAAAAATTGACAAGCATTGAAATTCAGGCATAGTCAGAATAATGGTCAGAATGATATAAAGAATGATATGAAGTTCAGGGTAAGTCAAGAATTTTGAGTAGGCTAATTACCTGCATTGCCATCGATGCGTCATGCAAATGTATAAAGTATCGCAACCAAAAATGTTTATCGCAACATTTCACGATTGAATTCATCATGTAGCGAAAATCACTGAGAGAAATGAGAGCTAAGGTTATTTATTCCAAGGAAAAACTTGCCTAGATATGCCAGACAGCCGATCGATGACAGTTTTGGACCAGTCCACTAGCATCAGAGATACGTTTTTCTTAGAAATCACAACAAATTCGCTGATCAATGTGTGTGACAACTCTGGGGTCGTTCTTATTCAAAATTAGAGCTCATGTGAACTTAAGGGCCGACCCACGACCACCGT
Source organism: Prostheceraeus crozeri (assembly GCA_907163375.1). NCBI lineage: Eukaryota > Metazoa > Platyhelminthes > Polycladida > Euryleptidae > Prostheceraeus > Prostheceraeus crozeri. Next base: position 43,082 of record CAJQUW010000869.1, read on the forward strand.
CAAAAAGATAACCGTGAAAATTGGGGGGCCAACCCTCGACTTTAAGAGATCACATTTCACGTCATTTTTTGAAGAGAATGGTCGCAAATTGACATGATCATGCATTTTTACTGCCAAATAAGCCATTTTCGAAAAAGTTGTTGGCCCCCATATTTTCACGTGGCCCACGACTTTTTGACGAGGGGCCCACGACTCATTTTCTCGCGGGTAACACTCATTGCATCATCTGCATGTAAAACGATATACAACATAGCGCATGCTACAATTATACTTATTAGGAAGCGCTTGACAAACTTTGTAGTTACATTTTTCATTATAACTAAAATTGAAATTGTTGCTAATTTTTGTACCGGGTCGATTTATCACTCTGATAGATAGATCGTAATTCTTAGTTAATTTATTAATTTTACGGGTAGCTGCGTCGCTCACGAAATTTAATTTTAGTTTGATTTTGTTAGGGCAGTTATGGTTCGAGTCGTAGGCTTATTAACGTTAGGGTACTTGAAAGGGTTGAACCCATTGATTTTTAGTTTTAGATGCGTTTTGGTTTTACTATTTTCCAAATTGTTTGCGTCTGAAGAACGATTTCCTAGATATTCTAGATATTTGTAGCTGCTGCTAAGGAATTTCGATTTTATATGAGACGGTACTCAGATATCTATGTGCACAGAATTGCTGGAGTGACATTCTTTATTATCTCAGGTGAAGTCAATGCGGTCATTAACAGTTATACTAAGATCTAAAAAAATTGAAAACGTTGTTCTTTGGTACTTCGATAGTAAACTGAATGAAATTATGAATCGAATTGAAAGTATTTGAAATTTTGCTAAAAGTCTCACTATCGTTAGTAGGGAATGGTCCCAGGATAATGTCATCAATATAGCGCTTGTAAAGACAAGGAGCAATATTATGCGAACTAAGTATTTCCAACGGTCTCTGTAAAAAAACTGTAAAGTATCTTTCAAATACTTAGTTACTTATGAAATGGTCGATTTCTCCCAAAATGAACGTCAGGGTTGGGTAAACTGGGGCGGGTTTACCCCACTTTACCCTTGGTCATGCCATGGCCCACTGGATTAGCCTAGATAGACTCTACACTCACGCAAAAAATGGGGTCCGCACGTCCACTGGGGCCAAAGTAGGGTCCGCACGCCACCAAGAATTCCTATCCTTAACCACAATTCCGACCCGCTCTGTTCAATTATTTCTATTGCCGTATCAAATAGCTAGCCTGTTTCGAGATTCCAAGTAGTTCCTTATCTTGTCAGACACGATCAAAGAAAAAACACATTTTAATGCAATAGGACGAAGATTTCAGTTTCTGGAAGCAATTTTTCTATGTTTCCGGCTATTTAGTTAAAAATACTATCTAGAGCCATGATTTCTTATATGCAGTTTCTTCAGGTCATTTTCTATGCATGCAAATCTGTCTGTGAGGCTAACTACATTCAGATTTGGCAAGCCTCATAATGTTGAAAAATACAAGCATTTTCAGTAATTTTTCATGTATACCTCAAATTCGGTAGTTTTGAGTCCTTATGGATGCGTTGCTGTATCCATTGGATTAAAAATTACGTTGCTTGAGGCTTGTCGGCATCTCTGTCATTTTTGTCTGCTTTTTCTGTTATTGCATGAATTGCATGAATGTTTTTAGTTGTGTGTATGTGTAAGATGAGAATCGTTATTCGGTTTTCAGCCAAAAATTGTGCCAGAAGCCAGTGGATCCCCGGAATGTATAGATTACAATTATCTGTCCGACCTGAGGATTAGTTGGTTTTTGGATTGTTCATCATTGGCGGATGGCTTCACGCATCGAATGTATAACCAACGAATATCGAAATCAAATACTAGATGACAGCGTAGGGATAGCAAACTGACATCGAAGTCGCGACTGTCACATATCCATTGTAAGCAGGCGGATAACCAGAATGCACTGTCGATAGCACGGATATCCGTCAAAAAGCAACGAACCACGTATCGGATCATTTTCAAGGAATGACATGCCTACTTGACGATCCCTTGAATAAGCCAAAGAATGCAGGCAAGGTCTACTATTCAGGTCATGCCGTTGACCTCCTGATAAACGGAGTGTCAACTTTCCGGTCTCATTACTTGACATGAGATGGTAATTTTCAAATTAATCGATTTGAACATTCTGCAAATTATATTTCAATTACGATGAATGTTCCAGATGACAGAAAATTACTCCTGCGATTAGCTCATTTATAGTGTGATAATCTTTGAAACTTGGACCAAATTCTCCTGCCAAATAATTCTATTGATAACATTGAATTGAAGGAAAGCTGATCGTCTGATCAGGTCATTTGATCGCCTTATTTCTGTTGTGCAAAATCTACCATGAACTGCTGTCTGAACTAAGATTGTAAATCTTGGGCATCATTTAATATAGGCCTACTTGATTCCATGTTAACTTGTTCTTTTGAGAAAAGCGCTTTATTCGATACATAAAATTGTTGAGAGGACTTCTGACCGTATATTTAGATATTAATATGCCGCATTGCATTATCGATCGTTTTTGAGTCAAATATACCAAATGCGTCAAATTGTTCGGACGCGTCAGGAAGTTTTCAGAATTTATTTCATGATTTTGAGTCAAATATACTTCTTCCGTCTAATATACCATTTGCGTCATAAAGACCAACTTGCGTCACGTCACGTATCTGAAGTGACGAATTCAGTTGGCAAAATGGTTTTCTGCGTCAAATTGTCCGACTTGCGTCATTGAAAATCTCCTTTAGCATCAAAATATCTGAGCGGTGAATTGAATTCGAATAGTAGTTCAACAGCAATGTTAGAAGACTTGTATGAGAGACAAAGAAAAGCGAGTGATACAGAGATTTTGGAATGTAAATATAGTCAATGTCAAGGTAGATATTAAGATGATGAAACAAAAGTGAGAGATATTGCCGGAGGATGGAAGATTGGAATATGCTATCTATGATGAGTCTAAACAAGAATGGCCGTGAATGACGATTATCAACGATGTGCACCAAAAACTTACTAAAAGCAAAAGGGGAATTGTCTTCTTTTCTTCTCTCCCGTCATTGTCAATGCATTTGTAACAGAGAGTAGATCTCTGCTACGGTGTTTCTAAATGAGTTTGCGAGCAATCAATGACTACGCGAACGATGACAAGACTATCTCCACGTTTAAAACAAGATATACTTTCAGCAAATAGCATCTTCTAATTCTGTTCTATTATTTTTTTTATCTTCTTCAATTTTGTTCATGACATCTTCACTTCTCTCTATAATTTTTGTCTTTTATATTTTTTTCTGATTTTTCCTTATTTCTAAGCATATCTTTCCCATTTTCTTGTATCGTAATCTCCTTCTTCTACATTATGCACTGAAGTGTCTTTCTTGATTTCTTGACTTTTCATTTTCAAAATTTCATCTATTATTTTTAATGTGCCTGTATTCACCCTTCCTTTGACTCCTCCTCCCTACAAAGCCTCTCCTAAAACTATATTCAGCCGTCCATGTTTAGATGAAGCTAGATTGGATGTGATATCAGCCTTGCAGCAACAATCGGTGTATATACATGTAGGCAAAAAGACATTTTTCGAGACGAAGAAGGGTCTTAAGTTTCTCCGCAATGCTGGGAGAGGACACGACAGCAACAATCCTCGAACTTTCATTACTGCGTTAGGTGAAACAGAAGTAGGAAAAATAAGAACAGTTGTGGTTCAGCCGTTTTAAAGAAATCGATATTTACTGTAAGATGAGGTTAAATCCGACACAGTCTTTTCAAATTTCACGATCCCGTCTGACGGAAATCTGCTTACTGTCTTAGTTTTTTATGAGCCACAGTCTTCATTATAGGTAATATGAGATTGGTCTAAATTGAGAGAGAGAGAGAGTAATGTTTATATTCGGTAAATGAAAATCATACAAAGTCATCATATAAGTCACTCGAACGCTTTCAATTGACAAGTAATTAATACCAATTGATACTAATTGACCAAGGAGATCACTTGTTAAGCGGCCTTGTACGATCTCGTACACTTAAGGGTGAAGTCCAGCCCGTATAGCGCTATGTTATGGACCCCCGGGTAGGTCCGCCCGGCACGCAATCAGATCCGTCAAGTCTTTGTGCTTAAAGACCTTCATGCATTCATGCATTTGTCGAGGATCACAAGTCAGAGGACCATTAGGGGTAAGGTCCAGCCCCGCTTTAGAAGCGCTGAGTGAAAAATGGACTAGTGGGAAGGTCCTCCACACCGATCTCGTCAAGTTTGGCTCTAAAATGTAGTCCTAGGATAGTCAAAAGTTTGACGCGCCTTGAACGTTTAATGTCTGCCGGTGGGAACGCACCACCTGTCCTCTTAAGGACAAACCTTAAGTCTTATTAACTATAAGTTTATTAAAATTATGAAACATGTAGACATCGTTATGGGAATGTCCCAGCTTCAAATACATAGAGACATGAGTTCAAATGTACGCACGATCTTGTTTACATGTAGTATGCAGGTTTAACATATTTATCATAAATAGACTGCTGGTCAATCGATGTGAGAGTTATTTGCTATAATTATGGCAGCAGGAAAGAAAGAGTTTCTTCTTCGGGTAGTGGCACAATACGGTTGCAAGAAACGACCCGAAAACGAAGACTTTTTTGGGCACAAGGGATGCAGAGGATGTTGGTCATTGGAGGATACGTTGTTCAAAAGCTTTATGCATGCCTGTACACGTCTGTATTCGAGGTCTTCAAAATAGTCACATGTGCAGTCTGAGCCACATATAATACGATGGGCCCTATGTTGAAGTTTATTCAATACAGCTTTATCAGCATTCGACATCCCAATAAGCAATGGGGAGCAATACTCCATCACAGAACGAATTAGGCCTTTATACACGGAGAGTAAATTAGACGGGTTCAAGAAGGGACGGAGAACACGAAGGGCATACAGACGTCTTGACGCAATCCTGTTGATACACTGTATGTGACTGTGCCACTTTAGGTCAGATGACAGAGTGACCCCAAGGATTTTAATAGAGTCCACTGATTCGATATCTGGAAGGACGGGGCGTGGGCAGGTAACACATTTAGGGAACCATAACATCTTACTTTTGCGAAAGTTAATCTTCAACCCAACAGATGAAGACCAGGCCATCATGTTGGTGTGCTCTTGCTGATACGAAGAGGAGGAAAAATCATCAATGGGGATGATTATTGTACAGTCATCCACGTACTTCACGATTGAATTATCTGGCAACATGGGGCCAAACTTCCAACTACGGCATTGAAAAGGTATGGTCCAATGACGGAACCTTGTGGTATGCCCGAAATTACTGCTTTTCCCGCACAAATATGCTGATTCAGTTTCACCGACTGATAACGATTTAGAAGGTACTCTCGCACCCAAAGGCAGAAACCAGATGGAAATCCTGACGAGATCAATTTTCTGATGATGATATCGTGTCCAAGCGAGTCAAAAGCTTTGCTGAAATCGTATGCCAGCGCCAGAACTCCCAATGTCTCCCTCTTGTCCAAAGCCACTGTTATTGTCTCATGCATGTAAATGAGAGCAGAAGTAGTCGATGAGTGCTTAATACCTCCAAACTGATTGAAGCCGAAACTTTTGTTAAACTGTGATAAAACACCTGCGTTTAGTATAAGTCTTTCGCAAATTTTCGCGGGGACAGGGAGCAGGGAGATAGGACGTAATTCCTCGATAGATGGCGGATTAGACTTTGGGATCGGCACTATAACACTATGCTTCCATGATTTTGGAAATGTTCTTGATGTTACGGAGATGTTGATGATGTTAGCCAGTGGTGCGGCGAGTGTATGGGCTGCAATCTTGTAAAGTATTGTCGGTATGCCATCAATACCGGGTGACTTGTTCGGTTTAAGAGAACACAATGACTTATAAACATCTTCAGTAGATACAGATGGAAACCAGTCGTACTTGTCTAGTATAGGATCAGGGTCTGGACGATTGCTTTGATTTGATACAAACACGGAATTGATATGCTCAGCTGCTTGACCTAGATCGGCATATTGAAAAATCAAAGAATCAATATGTGAGTTCCTGGAATACTTCGTACCCTTTAATTCGTTAACGACGTTCCACATGTCCTTCGAACATTGGCTGGATTTACTTGCCCATTTCAGTTTTCCCACGAAAAGCAGACGTTTGACTTTTGAACTCAAATGATTATACATAACAAAGTCACCTCGACGGTAGGCGGTCCAGCGTTGATTAATCATTGCCTTGATAAGAGGACTTACATATGGCTTATCAGTGGTTTTCATTGTGACAGTGGTGGCAGGAATTGTCTGGACGAAACAGAATCTCACAAAATCGTCGAATATACAACACTTTTCGTCAATGCTCAAACGATAGTCATACAAAATAGACAGGTCAATTGTTTCAAGCAACCCAATAAATGCCTGCAAGTTTGAACGACGAAAATCGTAGACTGTTCGAATCGTTTCATTTTGGTTAGCTGTAGCAGTCTTTGGAACGCACAAAATCGTTTTGTGATCCGACGTAGAAATTGGAGGGCCAATTTCAACACTGTATTGACTCTCTAACGAAGATAACACGAACACGTGGTCAAGAATAGCATTTCCTCTTGTGGGGGATGTAACCAAATCAATTAAATCGAAAGCATTCTGAAGACATAACGTGTTCAACCGGTTAAAATCACCAGTTAGAATGATTTCAAACTCTGGACGTGAAGTCAAAAAATTGTCTATGTTGTTTGCGATGAACGATGCCACCTCAGTTGAATACGCTTTAGTTGATGAAGGAGGAATATATATGCAAATAAATAATATTTTTAGACGAGGAAGAGTTAACCACACACTGTTTGTACCGAAGGGAGGAGTGTTAGGGTAAAGGCGCACTGGACTAAGTGACAATTTTATCCACACCGCCACTCCCCCGCCAACTCGCCCATCATTACGGTCGTCTCTGAATAAAAAATGATCACTCACAGACACTACGTCATCAGAAATTACATGACTGAACCAAGACTCGGTAGCGGCAAAAATCTGCAGTTCACTAGAAGAAATAAAGGCACGAATGTAGACCATTTTCGATATTGCATGATTCACATTGGTAGAGGCGAATGAGGGTAAACACGGTAAACACTGAGCATTGCGTGGTAAAATCACAGACGAAAATTCTTATGAATATCATTGCAGCGTTGTATTTTTCCTCTGAAAATCGTCACATTTTCACCTCTGCTTCGTCTTTGCTGTAATTCAGCTCTCAATCTCTTATCGACTTGCTGTTGATATGGTGTCAAATCTTTCTTGATGTATATAGTATTACGAGATGTATTCCTTAATTTCTTTGCATTCTGCAATATTCGTCGCTTCATCTCCAGGTCAGTAACATTCACCTTCAGAGGCCTGGATCTAGCACCATGTATTTTCCCAATTCTAACACATTGAGACCATTTTACGTTATTAACTGACATTAAGTCGAAAATATCTTTTAGGTTTCTTTCGTCGCATTCTTTTCTTTCTTCCAACGAACCTTCGCTATTCTCATCTAATCCGAAAACAATTAGACTCAATACGCGATTCTGTCTTTCCTCAAATTCATTCATAATATTCTCCTGCCATTCGTTTGAAGATAGACTCTGTTTTATTTCGTCGATTTCTCTTCTGTGTTCAACCTGTACGTTAAGCATGGAGGAGAAACAGTCATCCAGCTTTTCGATACGGGACATTAATGTTGAGACCTTGTGGTTCAATTCATCCATTTTACCCACGATCTCTACTTTATGCTCATCAAGAAGTGCCTTTATAGCATCAAATGTTCCATCGTTGTTGACAGATTTACTGCGTGTTGTTCTTGAAGATTTGACAATTTGATTATCAAAACTCATTTCGAGAAAAATAGGAACAAAATTTTGCAGATAAGGATTCGAACACTCTACCTTCGACCACTGATTACCAGTTGAACCGTTACACCAGGCCAGACGATGAGATTACCGAGTTGTCAAAGGTTTGTTAATACCTCAGCCAAATTCAATGAAGACAAAATCGATTACCGATCGATAATTCTAAAAATTTTGCGTAGGACTTCGTTCCAAGTGTTATGACTAACAGCTGATCTGAACTTGGCAGATCGTTCCAACTGACAATTCCAGCTGTCTACAACAGTCAACAGTCGAACGATCGAAGCGTCACACTGATGAATAGATCACGTGGGCTGAAACAGCGAATCAAGGAACGAATTGAAACAGACCTTGAACTGATGGCGAGATTGGAAAACACAATTTGTGGGATATTTGCGAAATACCATATACCGTAGAGACAATACGATCCACACAAATGACGGAAAGGCACAACAGAACCAATTTGCAAAAAGAACCACAAAAAACGATGAAATATTCCCGGAGAACACACAGAAAGATCGAAAAACGCAGCAGCAATTCAGACAGACACAATTTGGTAAGCGTCAAGTCAGTCGAGCCATTGATCTAAGCTAGTCTGTGATATCAAGCGTCGACAATTGCTTTGATGGAATTTAACTCCATAATCAAGTCTAATGCAGATCTAAAGAAAGAAGTGGCATAAAGGACGCATGTAGATAGAATAACTCTATGACTGCATCAGTGTTTCGGAGCCGACAGAAAATGCCACGCTCCGGCTTGAAGTTTAAAATATATCAAGAATTCAGTCACTTTGCGAGAAAAAGTGATATCTGACAGTGTAGCTGAAACGAATACAAGTGTGTCATCGTCATCTCCTCTCAATACATAGCCTACTGCTAACCACTTAAGTAGTAAGCAAGTGACAAACACTCGACCGGCGCCCCCCCCCTCTGGAACGGCAGAGTGTCGTGGTCGGCCGCCGTGGTGCTTCGGGTCTGAGTCCCCCCCCCCTGGAACGACAGAGTCTGTCGTGGTGTGCCGGCCAGGTGGGTTCACAACATGTTCGCTGACTCCCCCCCCTCTGGAATGACAGAGTGTGAGACTCGGATGTGTTGGTCTCGTATGGGTTGACGTGACCGACCGCCTAGGTTGACGTGGCCGACCGCCTAGGTTGACGTGGGCGACCGCCTAGGTTGACGTGGGCGACCGTCTAGGTTGACGTGGGCGACCGTCTAGGTTGTCGTGGATGGTGAAATGGCTGCCAGATTCGGATTCAGCGTAAAATTCTGCATCGGTAGGGTGAGTTTCAAGGCAATTGGCGAGAAAAAATTTTTCTTCAAAATTTTAACAGAGTTAGAATTTGGGATGTTTTGGTGTGTAGCGCCCAAACGAAGCATCGGATGAGAAAACGGAGGCCAGATTCGGAATCTACATGAAATTTTGGGTTAGGAAGGATGTTTCCAGCGAAATCGGAGATAAAAAATTTTTCGCTGACGTCCCCCCCCCTCTGGACAGCTTGCTTCGATTTTGGCTTCCAGTGGACGGATTTTGTCGTGCGATAGCTCGTTTGAAAGCTAAGAGTAAGACAAGTTCAGTGAAAGAATCGGCTTGTTCCTATCTGTCTTCGTTTAGGTGTGAGACGCCATTTAAGATTTTGTGACATTGGTGAAAAACGACAGAGTTAGAATTTGGGACGTTTTGGGCTCTAGCTTCAAAACGAAGCATCGGATTGGAAAACGGATTTCAGATTTGGAATCAGCGTGAAATTCTTTATCTGTATGGTGAGTTTCAAGTCAATCGGAGAGAAAAAATTTTCAACATTTTTCGAAAAAACGACAGAGTTAGAATTTGGGATGTTTTGGTGTGTAGCGCCCAAACGAAGCATCGGATGAGAAAACGGAGGCCAGATTCGGAATCTACGTGAAATTTTGGGTTAGGAAGGATGTTTCCAGCGAAATCGGAGAGAAAAAATTTTCGGCTGACGTCCCCCCCCCTCTGGACAGCTTGCTTCGATTTTGGCTTCCAGTGGACGGATTTTGTCGTGCGATAGCTCGTTTGAAAGCTAAGAGTGAGACAAATTCAGTGAAACAATCGGCTTGTTCCTATCTGTCTTCGTTTAGATGTGAGACGCCATTTAAGATTTTGGGACATTGGCGAAAAAACGACAGAGTTAGAATTTGGGACGTTTTGGGCTCTAGCTTCAAAACGAAGCATCGGATTGGAAAACAGAGACCAGATTTGGAATCAGCTTGATGTTATTGTCCAATGAGGATCATCATCCAATGAGAATCAAGCATTTCTTTATAAATAGCGAGCCTTCCACAGTGAGAATCATTCCATCGTTGAATCACACGAGTGACGGACGCACATTTTCTCTCTCTAGTTCCCTGTTCTATTACCCAACTAAAATGGTAAGTCGCTACTTCCCTCCCTCTCCTCCCTTGAACGTAAACTTAATACAATCTTTTTTCATTTTCAGGCATCTACTCCATCTGCTGCACTAGTAGGACAAAATGGCGGTCAAACGTTACAAGGTTCGCTACGGTCAGATCATCTACAACTGAGGCCAGTGGAAGAAACATCCAAGGTACATAATCCTACACCGCTACAGCGTAAATTTAAACAAGCCTTGCGTTATGATGATCATAGAGTAGTACTCCAAACGGGAATGCTCCCTTCCACGGATGTCAAGATAATGCACAATCAGTATGGGGACTACATACTGATCCCCGTGAGTCCGTACATTCGCCACCAACTTGATATTATTGAGGAGTACGTGACATTAAATATGGACATTCCTACTCCTCTTGCTCAAGAGTGGAAGGCGAGAGATGACAAGGATACTCCCTATAGAAAGATTTGGGATGGTAATCACATTTGCCTACCGGTATCACATTGGTGTACTTACTATAAGAAGGAGGGAGATCATTCAATACCCATCAGATGTGATGAGCTCGGAGAAGGTACTTGGGATATCCTTTTCAAAGTGAATGGGCTATATTATGGTCGACACAAGGATAATAAAATAGCCTCTCTCTCCATGCATATGGAATCCATTTTATATATTCCGAAACCACCCAACGTGGACGACATAATTGATCAAATCCTTAACAGCAGTGGTACGAAGCGCAAGTCGGAGAAGAATGCTACATCAAAACGCAAATCAAAGAAGGAGAATTACTAGTCCTTTCCTAACTCTACCCTATGACAATTCGCTTATGTGCTTTGAGTGTCGTAGACGTGGTCTTATTAGATACATTTTACTTCTTCGTTGCCATCATATCATTTGTGTATTTTGTCGTGAAAAGCATCGATGTAATTCTTCATTTTGTAATATGTTATAGAACGCTTCCTTAGATGTGTAAATTTCCGTTTTAGGCTTCTATCATCATTTTTATGGATTGTGAGGGTGAACCTGTACAGGAGCTCAGTGCTATTGCTATGAACAATTGGACATATCAGATTGTTAGTGTCTATCATCAACATGCCAACTGTGATCCCAATGTTGATCAATGGGCGAGAAAACACATTCATGGACTTAATCTGAAATATTTGCAAGACTATGGCTTTTCTTGTGAGAGTGCTCTTCTTATTGACTTTAAACGATGGTTAGCTGCTTTCAATGTTATACGCATCTTTTGTAATAATCCTGGTAAGGAGAGGAAAGTATTTCCCAATCTAATCATTGATCATATTTTGCTCCCGCCTTGGGATAGTAGAGTGAATCAACATTATCATGAAGTCACGAAACGTTTTAAGGATTTGTGTGTTCCTATTTTGTCTGTTCGTTGTAGTAGCTACGTTCATAACCAATGCTTCTTTCCTCCTTACCTCAACACTGCCAAAGTCCTGTATGGTTATCATTGCTCGCTGTATGATAGTTATCAGCTGTATCTATTTTATCTCTTTCAAACCATTGATTTATAATGCATGCTTGTTACCGTTATTCAATAAATGTTACTATGAGAAGAGTTGTTGTTTTCATGCAATGGATGGGTTAGTTAAAGGGCGATCATGTCTTTCTCAAACGACTGCGGAACATTACGTTTTCATAGGCAAAGTTTAAAAGGAGCTGTTCAAGATTATGTGATAAATTTTCATAAAGATGAGACCGACATCGAAGCAGTGGTAGATGATGCTAGCACTCTATTTCTAGAGTTAATGAATACATTCTCTGATAGCATTGTCATGGCGCGATTAGTTGCGAAAATTAAGTTTAGCCATTTTGGAAAGGAAGAGGTGGAAAGTCGCTCTTTCCATTTTGCTTCTTATTCAATGGAAGTGGTAGATCACCCCGAAGAATTTTTTAAAAGACATATGATAAAAATTGCTGAACGTCTTAACGCATTTAACCATCATGGTAGCAGTCTAGTGATTGAAGCGATTTCAGATATTCACATTCAACTTTCCATAAAGAAAAATTGAAAATGCAGTGGTACTTGATTGTAGCACAACTGGTTTTCGAGCTATGTCTGCTCACTCTCGAAGTATATTCCTTCTGTACATGCGTCTATTATTTAGAAAAGGCTAGCAAATTCATATCTTCAAAAAGACTTGCTATAGACATCAGTAACGGTGAAACTATGTGTTGCGATGTATGTAAGCGAAAGGATGGAAATGAAAAGCGCATCTTCAAGAGATGTAAGCATGCTTTTTGTCAACGCTGTTTCATACGTAATTGCATTCAACTTTGCCAATGTAACCACTGTGACATTGCTCATTTCGAGTGTCACTTATGTCGCAATAGTTAGTACCTATGCAAATGTGGTAAAGATAGGTTTTAGCAAAGACTAACACGGAAAATGGCGAAACGTAAAATGACGAAACGTAAAAGTCAAAAGTTTTCTTCAGCCATTCAAGCTCTCCGACGAATGAAAGCAAATCAGCGATACAATGCTATACGACATGCTAACGATAAATTCATTTGTGAAATTATTTCTCATGTGAGGAAGTTGAGGACGAAGAAATTAGCACCAAAACAACGAAAGTTACTTAAGCGATATGCTACGAAATTGCGTTTCATCTCCAATCCTAAAGTCGCCCTTCAAAGAAAGAGGAAAACTCTAACACAAAAGGGCGGTTTCCTTTCAGCAATACTTCCAATGATAGCTCCTGCCGTGGGCAACCTATTGGGAAATATCTTTGGATCTAAGCGTTAATTATGCAAATGTTGAGTCTCAAAGTAATAAAATGGATTTCAGACTTCAATGTGATAAAGTTCTGACTGTATCAGGTCCATCTCATGCAGGTAAAACTGTTTTCACGCTGAATTTATTGGATAAAAGAAGGGAGTTGTTTAAGGAACCTATCAATCGAGTGATTTGGTGTTATGGTATTTATCAACCGTCGCTGTTTCAGGAATTGCAAAGTCGCAACTTTATTCGACATGAAGGAATTATTCCAGTGGATAAACTTCAGTCTAATGATGTTGTTGTATTGGATGATTTATTAAAAGAAAGTAAGAATTCAAAAGATGTTACAGATATGTTCACTCGCGCAGCACACCATAAAAGGTGTTTTATCATCTATATTACACAAAATTTGTTTCCTGATGGAAAAGAAGCTCGTACACGAAACCTGAATACACACTATTATGCTATTTTCAAGAATCCGCGAGATAAAAGTCAATTTGAAATTTTAGCGCGACAAGTTGCACCCAGAGGATCAAAAGCCTTAATTGAAATTTTTCAAGCAGCTACTGAAAAACCATACGGTTACTTATTCATTGACTTTACGCAAGAGTGTCCGGAAGAATTTAGATTTCGAAGTGATATTTTGAAAACTCCCATGATTATCTACAAACTATGAGTTCTTATTCTCGCATGATTGTTATTCCTCAGGATGAATATGTACAATTGACTGCCATGCAGCAAGTAAAGCAACCTCTTGCAAATCAAATGTATAGGAAAGAAATAGATTATCAGCAAAATGTTCACATCAAAGATCCACATCGTGCTGTATTATTACAATCGGAAACTGTTGAGCAATTGAAAAACTTGAAGAATAAGATGCGTGACTCTGTATCGACTGCTACACCTTTAGCATCTCGCGCACATGCCATATCTCTTTTCAACAGTATTGAACCCCATCTCAATGTAAATGATAGAGGAGAAATCATTACAGATGAAAATAAAGTGATTGATGCTTCACGTTATGAAGACTTGATTCAGTATGCGACACGTAGAAAGCGCCGTCAGGGCTATGTTCCACCTGGTTGGTCATACTTTCTTAAACTATTGAAAAAGCATAATGTGCCAAAATTTGCTTTAAATAATGAGACATTGAAAGAACTTGATTCAACAGTGGCTACTACTCCAATGCTTCAGGCGATGAAAATGCCAACAAATTGGTTTAAGACGTCACCTGCTACATCCCCTCCCACACTCACTAAGCAAACAAGAGGAAGAACTCGACGTAGATCTACATCGCCACTAAAACTGGTAAAAGGAAAACGTAAAACAGCTCCTCCTAGGAAATACATGTTCTCAGACTATTAATATGAAGCAGATGTGTTGCTTGCCATGTAATGAGCCACCAGAGGTGAATGTCGTTGTCACTTGCACTTGCTGCGCCAGCTCTCATAGTGAAACCCCTAAGCAATGTGAACACGATCGCAAAACCGCTAAAGCTAAATGCTGCAGTTGTTGTAAATGTAGAAAGGCAAGAAAACAAAAAGATGAGAAGGAGGAAAAAGAGTCAGCCGTCATCGACTGAACGTTTGAAGTCAATCTATTATGATGTAAAACATCCGGCAGGATTTGCATCTATCAAGAAATTATCAAAAGCGAGTGGTCTTCCACAATCACAAGTGAAACGATGGTTAAAGGGTCAGGCTACCTATACACTCCACAAACAAGCGAAAAAGAAGTACCGCACCCGCCATTATATTGTTCATGACATCGATGAACAGTGGCAAGCAGATTTGTGCGATGTTGCCTCCATTTCAAAACATAACTCGGGCAATAATTTTATTTTAACCGTCATTGATATTTTCTCGCGTTATGCGTGGGCTCAACCTTTAAAAACTAAAGAAGGGAAAGGAGTAGCAAAAGCATTCCAAACAATTTTTCGAGAAGGTCGCATTCCAAAAAGAATTCAGAGTGATCAAGGAAAAGAGTTTGAAAATCAGCATGTGACAAGATTATTTGAGAGGCATGACATTGAGTTGTTTAGTGTAAAGAGCGCTTATAAAGCTGCACTCGTTGAACGTTTTAATCGCACATTAAAAAATCGCTTGTGGCGACATTTTACTGCCAACTTGACACAAAATTGGACAAAGGTTCTACAAGATACACTCCATGCCTACAATCACTCTATCCATCGTTCTATTGGACTCAGACCAGTAGATGTAAATGCTGACAATGTAGATAAAGTGCGCGAATCATTCCAACGTAAACGCACTCATGTGAAAAGTGATGTGAAAATTGGCGATAAAGTTCGTATCTCAAAAGTGAAAAGTGTTTTTGCTAAAGGGTACCTTCCGAATTGGACAGAGGAGGTATTTACAGTATCAAGGATTAATCAAAAAGACTCTCCGACCACCTACAAGTTGAAAGATTACGATAATGAAGAAATTGAGGGTAGCTTTTACCGCGATGAGATTGAGGTAGTCACTGAAAGTGAAACATATTTGGTAGAGAAAATCATTCGATGTAAAAAACGGCAAGGTGAAGAATGGTGTCTTGTTAAATGGACTGGTTATCCTTCAAGTATGAACTCTTGGATGCGTCGTGCCGACATCTTTCATCTAAGTGATCGACAGTGATTCATGCAAAGTTGTAACTAACAATGTTTAGGGTTTGAGCTATGAATCCAACTGCCTCATTTTATTCACGACCCTCCTATGTAAGTGGCGGAGGACAAATTTACATCGGCGTTCGCCGCCAACGTGGAGGTAGCATACTTGGTGCACTGAAATCTGTTGTAGCACCTCTCATATCCAATGTCGGTAGATCTTTAAAACGAAATGTTTTAAGTAATGCCGTTGGCTTTGCTGGTGATGTTGCTAGTGATCTTTCCAGAGGTAGAAGTTTTAAGAGCAGTTTGTTGAATCGTGGGAAGGAACGCGGTTTAAAAACATTGAAGCAGACCATTGCTGGTGTTACTCAAGGAAAGAAATCACCTAAACGAATGAATAAAGGAAGGAGGAAACATCGCGGAGCTGGTAAGGTGCGATCTTCAGTCAAAAGGCATTCACGCAAACGTCGCAGAGGCTCTAATCATTCATCAGGCGCTAAACGACGACGCTGCTATAACTTCTAATCATGGAGTGTAAAACTTCCGGTTTTTGTTTGTTCGATCAACAAGCCATACAGACAGATATTCTTAGTTCAAGTATTGTAGATTATCATCCTCGAACAGCTGAGAATGCTGGCCCCATTGAATTTGTTATTCCTGGTGGTAGTGATGACTACATAGATTTGAGTTATGCGATGCTTGATTTGAGGTTTAGAATTCAGCAAGCAGATGGAACTGCTATTGACGATGCACATAAAGTTGGACTGAACAATTTACCATTGACTACATTACTTCGTGATGTTTCTCTAACGATTGGAGAGCAGCAAGTGGAAGGTGGTCAAAGCGATTATCCCTATAAATCATATTTCAATCATGTATCACAGTTTCATCCAGCAGCACAAAAAAGTCATATGGAAGCCATGGGATGGTACAGAGATGAAGCAGGAAAATTTGATGTTGAAACAAACAGTGGCTTTGTAAAGCGATCTGCTATGATTAAAGATAGTAGAGTATGTCAGCTATATGGTCCGCTGAATTTAGACTTCTTTAGACAGTCAAAGTTTTTACTGTGTAATACCAGCATGCGACTCAAGCTGACATTGAATAAGCCTGAATTTGCGCTGAATGCATTTGCTAAAGTTGACAATTTTAGAATTCATGTGGAAGATATTGCACTTTACATTCGTCGAGTAGTACCGAATCCAAGTGTCATTAGAGGGCATGCTGAAGGCCTTAACCGCCAAAATGCCATTTACCCCATTCAGCATACAAAGCTTCTCACCTTTACAATTCCGAAAGATCAAAAGAGTTTCATGAAAGATGGCCTCTTTCCATCGGAAGCACCGAAGCTCCTCATGGTGGCAATGGTTGAAAATGATGCATTTAATGGTAATATAAAGAAGAATCCTTTCAATTTTAAACACAATCAGTTAAGTGAAATTGCTTTACGTGTAAATGGTGTGAGTCATCCTGGTCCACCCTACAAACCAGACTTTGCTTCAGATCAATTTATGCGCAGTTATGTTGATTTTATGGATGTTTTTGGCTTTTACAATACGGATGACACCAACGGACTGACTATGAAAGAGTTTAAGAGTGGATATACTATTTATGCATTTGATTTAACTGCTGACAGCGATATTAGTGCACCCTATCGTCAAGCGAACGTGCCTCATAATATTCGTTTGGATTTGACGTTCAAAAGAACACTACCTGAGACGATCAATGTATTAATTTATGCAGTCTTCGATTCAAATATTGAAATTACAAAGTATCGTGACGTGATTCTTCAGTATAATCGTTAATGAGTTGGTTGACTGCTGACGATATTAAGACTAAAGTGCAGCGTAATGCAGACGAAGCGACGTTGAAAGCTTTCGATAATGTCTATTCACTCGATACCTTACCACCTGCAGTAAATCACTATCCCATCTTTATTGTGCTAAACACTCATTCACAGAATTTAGGCGGTGAGCATTGGAAAGCGATCTTTATTGGAGAAGACCGACGTGGTGAACTATTTGACTCTCTTGCTCAACCTCCAAATATACCAACACAGCAGTGGTTGAGAAAACATACGCGTCAATATCAGCGAAATGAACGCATACTACAACATCCACTTTCATCAACGTGTGGTGCTTTTGTACTGTACTTCATCTTAAAACGTTTACATGTATCTCGATTTGCATCTATTATTCAAAACTTTTCATGTAATCCATCCTCTAATGAAAAAATGATTTGTAAGTTCTATCATGATTTGAAATAAAAACATCATGTTGGAAAAAATTGTTTTTTATTTTACAATCCGCTGGGTACGTACATACTCAATGAGATAGTCTAGGATCATATTTGCTTGTTCATGAGATTTTAGTCCAGTAATGATCACTTTACTATTATGAAAGATTGCCACATGCACAGGCAACCAACAACTAATGAGAGCTGCAGGAAAAAGTTCGGGTTCATAACACAAACTGTAACTGCTGGTACGAATCTTCAAAAATGATAGACTGTCACTCAATTGAGTAGAGATCACCATATTGTCCACAGTCAGATTCGACATCACACACCTCTCCCTCTTCCATATCCGACGTAGTAGTCTTTGTAGCTCTAAGCGCATTGACTGCGCCGATGAATGAGAAAGGGCGCCGAGAATCTGTACAGTCCCATTTGGGAAGAGTTGAAGATTCCGTGAATTGTTCATCTTCACCACTAACATTTGAGGACGGCCCGGGTAATACTTGCTGTTTGGAAGCTGTTGGCGTAATGTTGTGAGATCGATTTTGGTGTAGAGTCTGAAGCGACGGAGAATGTTGACGATGGTGTAGCGATGGCGCTTCATGATGAAAGAATGAGTAAATTGAGCGATGTACCTTCCTTTTATACTTTTCCCAACTACCTTGATGAAATGTGAAGTTAGTATGAAGTTGGGAATGATAGAGTTGAATTCGCCGATTGTTGACGCGCAGCCAGATGCGATTTCCAATACGTGAATGTCTTTTCATATAGAAGTATTTCAAGTCCTTCATGATATGATGTAGAGATTGAAAATGACGATAAGATAAAGCAAACTCTCTTCTCACATTTCCAGTTGAATCTTTGAAATAGACGTTTCGATCATGATCCGTTTCAATACGTTGTAGGGAATCTAATTTCCAACTCATGGTGCGTGGTAATCATATCTGATTAAGATTTGCATAGTAGGGCGATGAACTCACGACGAATAAATGTCATGATGGAGCGATGTATGTATCTTCTATACTTCTCCCAATTGTATTTGCGAAATGAGAAACAGTTTGCGGAATGAGAATGGTAGATTTGAATTTCATTTCTGTAATGTTGAAGCCAAACTTGATCACCCAAGGAGATGAATCTTAATGTTTCAAAATATTCCAAATCCCTCATGATATCATTGAGGTTGACAAATTGTCGCCATGTTAATGTAATTCCTCTTGATGTATGACTATGAGAATTTTTGAAATGTACGTTTCCATCACGATCAACTCTGATATATTGTAGAGAGTCCAAAATCCAAGTCTTCATGATGTTATGCAAAGTTGCAGATTAGCAATATAAAAATGTCGTTTTATCATATTTTGCTTAGCAATGCGGCTACAAAGAGATTTACTAGTAATCGAGCCGCACTCTTTTCTACTCCCATTGATCATGCACAACAGCTAAATGGGAATTGGGAAGTGGGTGTCACTCAACTTGTTTATAGCAACTGTGTCTATACTTTTGATCATGAGGTGATGACTATTAATATGAGGCGTACAGCTGCTTATCAATGTGAAAAGGGGTGCCGAGTATACATTCCACAGTGGTCAAAGAAAGATCTCTTATCATGTAAAAAGTTTATATATGATTTCTTGAATAAAGCGTGTAAACATATTGTCCAATTTACTCCGCACAATGATGATTATAATTATGTACATCATGTAGTTGAGAAAGATTGGATTACTGGTTTAAGTCCAAGTTTAAGAAATGATTTAGGCTACCTCGCTAGCGCCTTAACAAGCTATGATAATTTTAACGTTAATTACCACATAAGTGGTCATAAACAGTTAATATATCGAGAGGAAGCTTATTATGTAGATCTTATTCCAAGAAATGAGAAGACGTTGGTGAAGAAGATTGTGATTAAGCCAAGAAAGACAAACATGACTCCTGAAACATTATTGAAGAAATTTAATTATCTCCTTCGAGTTGATGGTAAACAAGTGGCAACATTGACTTATATCAAATCATCTAATCATATTGCAATAAGCAAATTAAATGATGATGATCTAGTATTAGTTTGTTCAAAACATTTTCATCAGTTCTTACGACATCGTTCTGCAGCTGTTCATGGAAAATCTGATATGCAACATTTACCATGTGAAAGGCCAAATCAATTTGATACAGAATGGGTCGTATCTTTATACAGAAAGTGTGTAGAGCCTTTTGGTGGTTTCTTACATGAAACAAGAGTGTTGATGCCTCGCATTATTACTTCGGTTAAATTGGTTGTAGATTATTTAAATGAAGTGATTAATGAGCAACATATTTCATTTTCTGAAAAAGAAGGTACTTTGTCTCTCACTATAAGTGGAAAAGGTATTGAACTAATTATGGATAAAACTCTAATGGACATTTTGGGTTTTGACCAAAATATCTTTAAAAGTGGTACTGTAACCAAAGCTAGCGCAGACATGTCGCTATCGCGTCGTATTAACTATTTTCAGATATATTCCAATATTGGTGAAGATGTACGTGTGGGAGATGTTGAAGCTCCATTGCTAGCAATGATACCATACCAGCCAAAGAGCTGCAGTATTTTATCTGAGCATACTTTCAAGAAAGTGCATTATACAAAGCTGAAATCAAACTACATCCCACAAATTGATATTGCCATTTATGACGATGCTGGTGCGTTGATTCCTTTTCATAAAGATGCTGTGACAAGTATCACACTCCATTTCCGAATGAAGAGTTAATGCAAACGTATGCTAATATATTTTTCCAATGTGAATAATATGGAAAGTGAAAATAAGGACTCGTTTCTAATCTACTTGCCAGTAATGCTTCTATGAATAAATTTCCCAAAAATAAACCATCAGACTATCGAGTAGAATTAAATCGCCCACTGCATTTAGAAGGTGAATGGGAGGTTGGCGTTTCTAGTATTTGCTATGATAGCAATATTCAGAATGTGAATGATTTGGAAGAAATGATATTGACTCCTCGCACCCATGATGGAATAACGATGAATAATGCATTTCAGTTCCCATACAATTTAACATCAGATGGAAAGTGGAACTATGAATGGATTCAGATAAAATCAGATTCTTATGAGCCATTTGGGAATGAGAAAATTATTAAGGCATTCAACAGTGGTAATACTTCCATCATGAAGAATAAAAATCAGAAAGCTTATGAGTTTACTATCTATCATTGGAGTGGGAGACAGTTCCTCCGCTTTCATTCTTTTACTAAAGGTCTTACGCTGAGGTTGGATAGTGAATTCTATCCGCATCTCGGTTTTGGTCATGGACTACATCTAACGTCAATTGCTACTGCAAATGTTAGAAAAGTTTATTCAAATCGAATCAACAAATTTCATTATAGATTTAAAATATTTGATGAAGATGTTGTAGAATGCGAAGAACGCATCATTTTGAAAAAGCGTGGTGTTCAACCTTTATCACTTATTGAGTTAGTAAAACGATGGAATGAGACTGTGGGTAAGAAGTATGGAGAGAAAATTATGGCGGACAAAAATAAGTTGGTTATTCAGAAATATAATGACAAACTTACAGTTTATTTCTCTCCAACCTTGCGTCATTTTGTAAGACATTATACACCTATTATTGGAAGCGGTGTGGTGTATGCTTCTCATGAATATCACACTAAAGCTGATTCAGTTAATGATGAATGGTGGGTGGACATCTATGGCGATCGCATCAAGAAAATTTACCAGTCTTATGAAGAATCTAAAGTTGCTATCAATATAATGCCGCGTCTATATCATACAGTTG
The DNA here is from genome assembly GCA_907163375.1 of Prostheceraeus crozeri. Classification (NCBI taxonomy): domain Eukaryota; kingdom Metazoa; phylum Platyhelminthes; order Polycladida; family Euryleptidae; genus Prostheceraeus; species Prostheceraeus crozeri. Next base: position 64,695 of record CAJQUW010000869.1, read on the forward strand.
AAAGCTTCATTCATGTAGTAAATCCTTATATACAACAGAAGTTGAAGCATGTGATGAAAAGTAAATATGATGCAAAGACACACCACATTTCGTTTTCAATTGAAAATCAACGCGTTGTTCTGAAACTGGGTGATGACATTCAATGTCAATTGAGTAAAAATTTGAAAAAACTCTTTGGTTTTTCAATGCTACAAACAGTGTTTGCTGCTGCGCATACGATTGGTATAGAAACACCAATGACACTTGATAAACATGAACAGCACCTTTACATTCAAAGTGATTTGATTCTACCTATTTCTGTTGGTGAGAAAAATGAATACATTTTACGTGATTTCATTCATGATAAAGACGCTTCATATGGAATAGTCGAGAAGATGTTTGAATCTATTTTCTATCATCCCGTCGTCAAACAAACTATACCCTCTATTGCTATCAAAATTACCAATGGTTTACAAGAGTGCATCCATGTGAAAGATACTAAATCCCTCATAACGTTAGTGTTTCGGAAAACAAAGTGAAGTCATTGTGATATGTTTATTGAAATATGTACATGAATGTGAAGCAACAGACTTTATACAACATCCACTGAAAATATATACATGAGTGCACTTCAATAAACATTGTTATATACAAAAAGTCTTTTTACTTCGTGAAGGGTGGAAATATACAGGGATAGGAAAAATGTCTTTCAGTGGAAAAGTCATCACATGGGGAATGTACAGATGTGGACACATATTCACAAGGAAAAAACAATCTCATGCGATACATAAAACAACAATGTTTATCTACAGAAATCAACATCAAAATACTAAGTTAAGGATGATTATGCTAAGACGTCTCCTGAATGTGGTAGTGTGAGTTTAATTCTTTTGGGTGGTGGTATGTTTGTGTCAGGATGTCCATGTGGAAGAGATATGTTGTGTTCTAACCAGCACCTCTTATCCTCCCATGCTGAAAGCGCCCGTTTCCTAAAAGTATGAGTTTTGATCTCATGCGACTTAGATTTTAAGATTGTCATATTGACAAACGTTATATTTTTATTTCTATAGGCTTTCCTGAAATTCTTATGTTTCATATTTTGCACAATGGATTTTGATATGCCTTTAGCGCGCTTAATGCTATCATCACTATCCTTTAATTTCATAGAATACATTTTTGGACGGAGGAGAATCATTTCATCTATTTCCTTCCCTGCTGTCTCATCCTTAAAGCAGCCAAGTTTTGCCTTATTTTTGATGGAGTAGAGTGGATGATCAGCAGGATAATTTGATGTATCAAAATATCTTTCCAAAGATTTTCCTACTTCATTGAAATTTAAATCTTTTTGAGTGGTAATACCTAAGAAGAAACTATCTGTATCACCACCCAACAAACGAACCTCTTTTACGAGAGGACATGGTTTTAGTATTTTATAAAAGAGTTGGTACATTTCAAGCTTAGAATAATCTAGTACAGCTTGACCAATATAGATGGGTTTGCACAACTCAACTTCAGATTTTATCATTTTAACACCTATAAGGTCCTCATCGATAATGTCTCTATCGATGAATAGAGGTGATGAGGTCAATTTGTGATACTTTTGATCATCATTAACTAGTTTGTAGTTTACGCGCTTTCTAACATCCTCCATCGTCTTACCAAATAGACTGTTGTTCTTATATTTATAAAAATCTTTTTCAAAGTTATTTTGGGCTAGTGCACGTTTCTGGCTGTTGCTATCAATATATGGCTTGAGGAAGGCTTTCTGTCTAAATTTAATAATGCGGTGAACTCTTTTTAAAATCATACCCATTTCTAAATAAAATTTTAAGATGCTAAAGTGGACTAGATAGTTTTCTTTATCATACTGGGTGAGTAAAAGTTTGCGACAAGGCTTATAGTCGGGTTGTCCACATGATTCTAAATCTTTATGAAATTGTTTCATAAAGTCGGAAAACATATCTTTACTCACTTCACCTGATTCGGGTGCGAGTGGAAAATCTACGGTTTTATGTTTAATATTATTTGGATAGATTAGATCTATCTCAAAATAATATCCCCAATCACCTTCATCTGGAATTGCTAGTATGTTAGAAGGGTTGGAGAAATGTTGAATATCACTATCATCTAACCAGCTAAACTCAGAGTGAGGTAGCGGTTTGGATAATGAACTACCATACAAATTATTTTGGTCATAATACTTCAGATGAGTCTGGTCATTGCCTACTGTTTCAGATTTTAACCTATGTTTATTTACAAATGTGAGACCACCGCGAATTCCTCGCTCAAATAAATTATACATCTCTGGATCTTGTAAGAGATGAATGGTCTCACCAGTCATTTTAAAAGCAGACTTAAATGACATGGCTGGCAGACTGACAAAGTGGACGGGATCTAACTTATCTTCTTCTAATGCCACTCGTCGAAACTCCTGAAATACATCAGCCAGCAAAAATACATCTAACTTAAGGTAGGCAATCATATATTCGCCAAATGTATGGCAGTCAAATTTTATCCATGCATCTTGTGCATGATCATAATCTTCGGTCTTACATTCTGCGCCGGTCAAATCATTTTTAAATTTATCTATGGGCGGAAGAGAAGTCTCGCCGAGTTTACTAATCGCATCAAAATATGCATATGGAAAGACTCCTTTCCGTGTGATGACTTCATCGGTTAGATTTGGGTATTGTTTCTTAAGATTTTGTGTTAGTGGAAGAGACTTTAGATTTTGCACGAGAGAGGCCAGTGAAGCAGTCATAAATTGGTAGGAATCTAAAAATTTTATATCAAAATAGACCGTCTTATTTTCTTTAGTTTTATCGACAGGCACTTTTGCTGTCATGGCCATAAACTTCTCTCTCGTTTGCGCTATTACATCAAGCTTCCACTCTTTCATTTGACCTAAACCTCCTTTTATTATCATATGGCTGTCGTAGCCCTTGAAATTATGGAAAATGACGGGTAATGTACGCCGTTTCATCCTAAGTGAAAAATTGCATTTTGAACAGAGTGCGTTTCTAAATTTAGCAGTGATGTGATCATGGTCGCGCACTTTCTTAATCTTATCATCGTCAAATGTTTTCCTACATTTGTGGCAAATGTTGCAACTATCAAATTTTGCTTGATCATCTGCTGTCATATGCAATGATCTGCGATAGAGTTCACCATCATGTTTTTGTTGAAATTTTACAGCCTGTTCGAGGAATTGTAGGAATTGGTAAATACAATCCTCACCTTGCCAGACGCGCATTTTATTTTGCCTACCCCTAAAGTGATCATGCCATACTTCATAGCAGGAAATGGCTGCTGGTCGATGGATGTTATCATCGATATAACATTCGATGTCAGCATAGATGACACGAAGAGGACTTAATTCATCACCATTCTCTCTATATGAAAACTCCTTATCTTTGGGCATGCGCTCCATTTGCAGTTTACCTCGCTTACACCATTCGTAATGAGTTTCAAATTTAGTTTTCCTCCTAAAGTGGCGAATACATCTGTCGCAGTAATATAACTCTCTACTAGAGTTTTCTAAGTGGTGGTATAAGCGAGAGATTTTGGGAATACCGCAGTAGTGCCATTCCTCACTATCATCCTGTTTTACTAATAACAGGTTTACTGTACGTTCATAACAACTCGAACGCGAGTTGTAGCGCACACCCTTCAATCCTTTTTCCCAAACATGGAGAACTATTTTGATGTTGTTCAATTTTTCAAATTTTTCTATATCTTTAATTTTCATATCGTCACTATTACAGTCATCGAAGTTTAATTCATTCTCCCACTGTTGATACTTACTCTTGCGGTATCGACTATTCTGCACATCATTATAGTGGAGAATGGAGAGGACGGCATACTTAAAACATTGCGATTCGCAATCTACAGAAATGACTGCTGCTTTATTTCTTAAATTTTTCGGAAGTTTAAAGGAGCCTCGACCACTATGATTTCCTAATAAACTGATTTTAATCATGGCGGTCTCAATACCATCAAAAACGAGTCCACTATCACGCTCGTTAAATTTATCTATATTTAATTTTAACCCTTGGATATGAAAATTTATCCAAGACTCACAGTCTACAACTTCGGTTGCAGGAGAGGAGGGTATGTGAAACTCCAACCTCTCTATTATTTGTCCAGTATGGTGGTCGATTTTTACATATTTTATTTTAAGATAGATGAGCGCCTTCATCCTAAAATTGTCTAAATTGTTGAAGAGCGCTTCTATCAATGATGAATTTTGATGAAACCATTCCTCAAAGTTAGCAATGGTTTCTGAGGAGTCCATCTGGTAGTTCCTCACTAAATTATTTATGGACACTTCAGTGAGTCGGATAGAGGAGGTACCGTTGGTGTAGGTATCGTTCGCGTGTGTATGTTGAAGTCTGTGCGAAGATAGTTCAAAACGTGTCTCGAAAGACTGAGCGCACAAGTCGCAAGAAAAGGAGACATCGTTAACAGAATCATCCCTACCTTCGGAGATTGATGCCGGCTTAGGTCGACAAACACCTCGCTTGATGTGTCGGGTGAGATCACGCTTCCTCGTGAAGATGTGTCCACAGTCAGCACATTGCCGATCGTCGCATTCCCGCGACAATGTTGATATGGACTCGCACGAGATGGAACTGGTATCACCTGAAAGAGAAATCATTCTTTCATCTCTGTTCAAGTGTCAGTATATTGTTACAACCTACCTTGACTCAACAACTCTAAACTTTCCTCGAGAAGGGAGGGTGTTGGTGATGAAGTTGATGCCTGAAATTGAGGAAGATGCTATTAGCCACACGTTTGAGGGAGATGAGAGAGGAAATTTTCAACTTACCATTTGAACGAAATTATGTTTAAGGTTGATGCTTCAATAAGATAGAGACTTCACTCAATTAATATGTCTCAAATTTGGAATTCACTTGTACACCTCAAATAATAGCAGAATTCGCTAGAGAATACTTCACTTATACGTCTCAAAGACAGAGTGAAATGACACGGATGTCACTTTGCTTATATCCTTTCATGCTCATCATTCATTGGCTGTTCATTCTGATTGGTTGCTTGTTGATACTTAAGAATTAGAAAACATTTCAAAGTCAGCATTTCAAAGACAACATGACAAGTCCTCCAACAACACCAAATACCGCATTGGAGTTCTCCTCTCCATGCACATCAGCAAAGGTGCTCGTTACACCAAATGCACCAAGAAAGGCGAAGGTGGAGAAGGTGTACCAACTGGACAATATCAGGAAGTTATCATTACCAGCGGATGAGGAAGAGGAGAGTGTATGTGAGAAGGAGTGTCCCGACTTAACAGGCGTGAGGTGGAAGTATCTCCAGTACGATACTGACGATGTGATGGAGATGACCAGCAAGTCGCAGTTGCATCAAATATGGGAGTGGTACACCCCTAACTCCCAACCGCGAACCGTGGCGGAGTGGGCGTACATTGACAACGTGAGGGACGCTGCAGAAGAACGATTAAAGCAGCTCAACTGTTTTTGTGATCTATGTGAAGTCAGACTCTGGGACGATATTGACGATGAAGACCTTTTAAAATACATGCCATAATAAATTTTTATTTCGTATTATCTTTGCTTTCATACTGACGTACTTGAATGGGGCTTCAGTGAATAATTTAACCATGTATACTTTTTCATTTGGAAATAGTAGCACGCTTAGTTTAACTTGCAAATCTTATAACATTTCATATGGACGATGATGATAGATGAAATAGTGTCAAATAAAATTAAGATAGCTTACACTTCTGATACAGGGATAGCAATCGACTGCGATCCATGTGTAAAGAGCTTGTTAGACTACGGATGGGGTTAAGTGGATGATTTAACCATGTATACATTTTCATTTGGAAATAGTAGCACGCTTAGTCTAACTTGTAAATCTTAAAACATTTCATATGGACGATGATGATAGATGAAATAGTGTCAAATAAAATTAAGATAGCTTACACTTCTGATACAGGGATAGCAATCGACTGCGATCCATGTGTAAAGAGCTTGTTAGACTACGGATGGGGTTAAGTGGATGATTTAACCATGTATACATTTTCATTTGGAAATAGTAGCACGCTTAGTCTAACTTGTAAATCTTAAAACATTTCATATGGACGATGATGATAGATGAAATAGTGTCAAATAAAATTAAGATAGCTTACACTTCTGATACAGGGATAGCAATCGACTGCGATCCATGTGTAAAGAGCTTGTTAGACTACGGAAGAGAGAAGTGGATGATTTAACCATGTATACATTTTCATTTGGAAATAGTAGCACGCTTAGTCTAACTTGTAAATCTTAAAACATTTCATATGGACGATGATGATAGATGAAATAGTGTCAAATAAAATTAAGATAGCTTACACTTCTGATACAGGGATAGCAATCGACTGCGATCCATGTGTAAAGAGCTTGTTAGACTACGGAAGAGAGAAGTGTGTTATGTTGCGTGTGGCGCGTGAGTGTCCTCCCATTTCATTCCATTCATTATTTTTCTTCCCCTCTGCATTCCATATCCGAGGATATGTGGCGGGCTTGGGACCGCTTTAGCTGCATTAGAAGGTTGGCCCTTAAAAGAGCCCATGGGTCGTTCTCCGTCCACCGACACTCCTCTCACTTCTGCAAAAACTCTGAAAGAAAAAGAATAGGAGATTAGATGAGCTACAAAAATGATCATGTTGAGGAAGCTTACTGGGAACTTTCTTCCGAACTTTTCGGACGACGAAGTCTTCAAGCTGGCCGGTAACGTCCATACTCATGTGGAGACATCGGACTCCGTCGCCCTCATAACACTGCTGTGTTACGTTGGGATCATCCGTGATGGTTGGGGCGTCGCACACATTGTTCTCAAAGAGGGGAAGATGGACTTCATACACTCTCCTTTTTCGACACTTCAAACGCTCATGCAGTCGCTCCACTTCACCCGTCAACCTCTTATTAATAACCTTCACCTCCTCCGTCTCCTTCACCACGCTTCGCATCCGCTCTATCTCTTCATCCTTCCTCGACACACTCGCCTGCAAACTCTCCACCAAACCTGCCTTCCTCATCAACTCGCTCCTTTCCGCCATCCATTCCTTCTCCTTCTTTCTCAAGCTCTCCAACTCTTCCCTTGTTGCCCTATACCCCTCAACCTTCACCTTCAGCTCTTCATTCTCCTTCAAAACTTTTCTATTATTACTTTCCAAAGCCATCACACGATCCTTCATTCTCACAAATACCTCCGTGTCATACGCCTCTTGCTGCCGTGGCGATGACGCTGCCATCGGCTTAGCCACTTCCTCCCCCTCCCACTCTTCCTTCAAATCCGCTATGTCCCCAAACAAATCTTCCATCACCGCATCCAAATCAACATCATCCTTCTTCTTCATATTCGCTCTCAACTCAACTTCCTCATTCGAACTCCCATCACTCGAACTCCCCTCACTCGCATTCCTCACCACTTTCTCCCCAATCACGTCCTGTATCGCTGCCACCGCCTTTGTCACCTCTTCCCTCTCCAACAACTCTCCCTCAAACCATGCCTTGAACCCCTTCTCTCCGATGTTCCCACTCTCACACTGCAAATGCGCCTTCATAAATTCCTTCTCATCCCCCATCACACATTTCCGACAAGACACACACAACCTCAACATCACTTTCCTCTCATGGCCCATCGTCCCCTCTTTTTCTTTCAAATGTTTCTTGAGTTCGCTACCTCTAGCAATCTTGCCACAACTGCACTTCCCCACTAGCATCTTGGCGTTACTCGCTTTCGTCATGATAATTCTGTAAAGATAGAGTAAAATTTGATAGCAAGTGTTTATAGGATACTACTTGCTGATATGTATTGAAAGACTAAGTCACCAAACATTTGATAGCAAGTCAGCAACCGTTTGGGTGTTAAGCTCTTGAATCCGTTACAGGCATTACTCAGAGGGGATCTTATCCCAGCTCCAAGGCCTCGACCCACAAATCCAACCTCGATCGGACAGAGCGTGCGTCATATCACTGTGTTGGTATCCGGGCCCCAGTTTTGACATGAAAACCGGTGGAGTTATTTACAAGAGGAAACGACCCAAGTCACAGAGACTCATAAACGACTGCTTTTTATTCAAAAACTTTAATTATTATCATTAAATATGAATTTAAATTTTTCAGTATTTTAGTACTACTCATAAAACGTTTATAAGTAGTCTGTCACCTTCAGCATAGCAAACGCTGTCGAATGTTTTTTGAATCAAGTCTAAAGGACTTGTAGAAGCAAAGTTATAGCCGTTTGAAGATTTCGGCCTACTATCATCAAATGGTCAGTCATGCTATACTGACTAACCTATAAGTCTGACACCTTAGCTGATATCAGCAATGTAAAGTCAGAAGTCCGATATCGGACCTCAAGAGAAACGACTTACCTGTAGTCAGTTTCTCAACTTAGTGAAATTCCTCTCCCGATCCCGTTCTTATATACCCTGTGAATATGCAATCGATAAGAGGGGGGGGGGACGTCAGTGAAATTTCAAAATTTGATGAAAAATGTTTTGGTGACGGTCCCAGGTCGAAATTCCACACTTTGGAAAATTTTCAAATTTTTACCCATACAAAGCCACTCTGACACTTAGGATTTTTTCAGGTGAGCGAGCTCCGACCTAAAATCTTGTAACCGCTCTAACTTTTGAATGAAGACAGATAGGAACAAGCCGATTGTTTCACTGAATTTGTCTCACTCTTAGCTTTCAAACGAGCTATCGCACGACAAAATCCGTCCACTGGAAGCCAAAATCGAAGCAAGCAGTCCAGAGGGGGGGGGACGTCAGTGAAATTTCAAAATTTGATGAAAAATGTTTTGGTGACGGTCCCAGGTCGAAATTCCACACTTTGGAAAATTTTCAAATTTTTACCCATACAAAGCCACTCTGACACTTAGGATTTTTTCAGGTGAGCGAGCTCCGACCTAAAATCTTGTAACCGCTCTAACTTTTGAACGAAGACAGATAGGAACAAGCCGATTGTTTCACTGAATTTGTCTCACTCTTAGCTTTCAAACGAGCTATCGCACGACAAAATCCGTCCACTGGAAGCCAAAATCGAAGCAAGCTGTCCAGAGGGGGGGGGGACGTCAGCCGAAAATTTTTTCTCTCCGATTTCGCTGGAAACATCCTTCCTAACCCAAAATTTCACGTAGATTCCGAATCTGGCCTCCGTTTTCTCATCCGATGCTTCGTTTGGGCGCTACACACCAAAACATCCCAAATTCTAACTCTGTCGTTTTTCGAAAAATGTTGAAAATTTTTTCTCTCCGATTGACTTGAAACTCACTATACAGATAAAGAATTTCACGCTGATTCCAAATCTGAAATCCGTTTTCCAATCCGATGCTTCGTTTTGAAGCTACAGCCCAAAACGTCCCAAATTCTAACTCTGTCGTTTTTCGCCAATGTCCCAAAATCTTAAATGGCGTCTCACACCTAAACGAAGACAGATAGGAACAAGCCGATTCTTTCACTGAACTTGTCTCACTCTTAGCTTTCAAACGAGCTATCGCACGACAAAATCCGTCCACTGGAAGCCAAAATCGAAGCAAGCTGTCCAGAGGGGGGGGACGTCAGCGAAAAATTTTTTATCTCCGATTTCGCTGGAAACATCCTTCCTAACCCAAAATTTCACGTAGATTCCGAATCTGGCCTCCGTTTTCTCATCCGATGCTTCGTTTGGGCGCTACACACCAAAACATCCCAAATTCTAACTCTGTTAAAATTTTGAAGAAAAATTTTTTCTCGCCAATTGCCTTGAAACTCACCCTAACGATGCAGAATTTTACGCTGAATCCGAATCTGGCAGCCATTTCACCATCCACGACAACCTAGACGGTCGCCCACGTCAACCTAGACGGTCGCCCACGTCAACCTAGGCGGTCGCCCACGTCAACCTAGGCGGTCGGCCACGTCAACCTAGGCGGTCGGTCACGTCAACCCATACGAGACCAACACATCCGAGTCTCACACTCTGTCATTCCAGAGGGGGGGGGGGAGTCAGCGAACATGTTGTGAACCCACCTGGCCGGCACACCACGACAGACTCTGTCGTTCCAGGGGGGGGGGACTCAGACCCGAAGCACCACGGCGGCCGACCACGACACTCTGCCGTTCCAGAGGGGGGGGCGCCGGTCGAGTGTTTGTAACTTGCTTACTACTCACTTATTTGGATTTGAAAGGAGATCGTGAACTTCCTTAAGATTGTGTTCCAGCCGAAAACGCAGCCTCGGGCGAACAGCTCTTGTCGAACAGCATGCACATGCATTCTCTGCTTATTATTAAAGCACATTATTGATTCTTAGTTATTATTACCTTAAAACGTATGGCTATTTTATAAGTGTGATCACAGATGTCAACAGTCGAAATGAAGCATAATGTTCAATAAAATGGACTGCCTAAATTTTAATGGATTTATCAATTTATTGCCACCCGACAGTGCTTCTTGCCTCCTGTTGTGTCTTCCATCGAGCCGGTGTTTTGCTTATAGATGACTGACCACTGATTTCCATCTCATTATCCATTTTAATTATTACTAAACTTATCAGTAACAAAACAATCCCTAACTAATTTTTATCCACTAATCAAATTTCATGTGTGTCGGTTTGAGACAAGGGCATCTCTAGCTTATGCAATTTCTGTCGATAAGTGATTTACATACATAAACTTGTAAGATCCATCTTTACATTTGAAACTACAGTGCATGATAAGAGGATGTCTAAATCTAGTAAGGTTGGCAGTTATGGCAAAACATCTGATCAGAATCAAAGGGGAGGGTCCTTTAAAAGCTTTGGAGTTTCTCACTTGATGGCTATTGAGGTCATGCTAAAACTAGCCGAAAGTTAATCTTCACCTATTATATTCTGTCATCTTGCTTTACTTCATTCTCTCTTTTCCCGAAAGTACTGATGCGATTAAATTTGATTAATTAGCATGAAGTTTAATTTGTGGCTTCAATTTGTACCCAAACATTAAGTAATGAACGTTGGTATTGAATGAAAATCTAAAAAACGGATTTGGGAGACATTTGGGCACTTGAGGAGTTAACGATAATTTGACTGCAAAGTGCCCACATGAATGCGTTTTCCATGAGCTTTTCAATGAAATGTCACTCCTTAATAACTAAATACTTTTGAAGCACACGACTTGTTCTGAAATGAAAATGCGCTGCATTTAGTAGTAGTAGTAGTAGTATGTGTTTATTGATAGAAATAGGAATCTTACAAGTTGTAACTAACGAGAAGTAACATAGATCGATTATCATGCATGAGTGACGTAGCGACAAGAATGACATAGCAATCAACGTGTGCACAGCAAATGCATTACAAAAGTCTTGAATGAACATAGCAAATTCAGCAAAGTAAAATGAAACATAATGCATGTAAATATCAGAAAAGTTAACGATATGTATAGTAAAGAAGAACTCTAACTAAACTATTCATAAGTCTTGTAGTGTATACAATGGAAGACGCTTGAGAGGTCTCAGTTCTACGAAAATTTTATTTGTTGAAACTTTCAGATATCGAAAGAGTACTTTAAAAACTGTGTAAAAATCACAGAATGGACGTTCGGTTGTTTTTTGCAAAACTGAATGTATGAGTAGGTGATTTGTTCCATTCTGGTGCAATTTGGCGCATGTGATATCGAAAGACTACAATCCAATGGGACGCAGATTGTAGTTCTTGGCTGAACTAAAAATGTTCTATGTTTTCTCTTAGCAATTATGAAGTATACCAAATTATTGCATAGTTGTAGAATCGTATTTCAGGATCCCTTCTATATCTGATAAAATTTGTTCCCAGGGAAAATTTTGGTAGAGAGGGATTTTATCGCGGATATCTTTAGTCCTAATAATCTGGCATGATTTATATGCTAACGCCATACCAGCACAATACTAGAGGAAAGTATGAATAATACTTCTGTCATTGTTATATTGAATTTCTCTTCATAAACCAACGGCATCTAATACTAGGTCCAATCTAAAATGCAGCTATTGATCTTTCCATCTATCTAAAGAGATATCTTTGCATCTATGAATCAAATGTTATGTGTCAATGTGATGCTATCGACAACTGTTCGTCCGATTGTCACAATTTGAAATATCACACAATAAATACGAGTATGTGTGATAAATTGAGATATCACACAATTTGAAATTGGCACAAAATACATGTAGATTGACTTTCGCAATTTCCAATGCTTTGTCAGGATTTACATGGCAATTTGCAAGGTTTGCATTGGAATGATTCATGGTGCATTTCAAATTTGGATTTTGTTTTTTAGTAATATTCATTATTTATTTTCATGTCGTTTTTTTTCACTCGTATGTAAAACATACCAACAACTACTATTTCATCGTAAAGCAGCCTATCACAGATAGAATAGTTCGTATCGGTACATACCAATCACATGCGAAAGTAAGTAGGCTTTCGTATGAAAAACATACCTGATCTCTGTAAACATACGAGAATCTCGTATCAAATGTTAATTTCAAATTGTATGAGAATTTGGCATATGCTTGTATGTAATTTTCGTATCCAGCAATTTACAGTGTAGCTGCAATGACATATTTCAGAATTGGTAGAACACGAGGGAGTGAAATACTACTTATTATTAGCTTAAATAATAGTTGTTAAATCACCAATCAGTTTCATGCGAATCAGATGTCTGCAACTTTCGTGAAATAGCTCGTGTGATCCCAGTGATCAGCTGTTATTGTCGACATTTCTATGTGATTGAAGCGAGCATAACATTCTTGATCGTTGCTAGCGATGTGACTGCTGCACAATACATGTACGAGTATATCAATGAATCTATCACAATCTATCAAGTCCACCTTCACATGATGTAATTAGCCAATGAAAACAAACATGACAGCAGGGCGACGAAGCTCCATGCTGTGCAAGGAATTAATGCAGCGCTGTGGGGAGAAAAAGAATTATACATCTCATTGTCGATTTGATGTACTGCATTTATGTGGGCCTATTAATTTCATGTATTAATTTACACTGCTTCAAATAAATGGTCATTGTGGTATATCTGACTAAGGGGCGCGGTGCGTACTGAAAGCGTTTAGTTTACTTGAAGTGATCCATTTGTATTTCACCTCACTTGTAGTATATGTATATTTCTTTTTTTTATGGCACATAATTGACTATGCCGTCTTGACTCAGCAATCTGCTACTGTTGACGTACTGTTGACGCTTCTCCCACATTAAACGAAGTCAGGAACAATTGAGTTGCGCTTCCCTTACTATATTTACGTACCGCGCCACGATCAAGAATTGCGTAGAATTTCATTACAAAAGTTGGAGAAGGCAAAGCATTATGTCTATCGGGAAAGCCAATATTGGCACGGGCGCTTACTGCCTCACACGCACACAATTCTCTTTCGCTGTCTGAACATCAATACTCCGTCTGAACACACGACTAGCTTGTGTGTCTAATTGTTCGAAGAAAACAGCTGTGATTCAAGCATGTGCTGCAAAACTGTTCACTCTTGAGGTTGAGCGTCTGATTTTGAGATAGAAAGCTGTGCACAGCTATCACGAGAAGCTATTGAACTTAAATGATGACACTTTTCATTTTTATAATTGTTGGAAAATAACTTTTGAGGATGCGCCGAAGGCCTCGCAGGTACGGAGAAGACGCCACTGGGTACATGGTATATACATAATCTGTTTAAATTAGCTGACTGGTATTTATTAAGCTACATCGCACCACTACACATGCTTGATAGTGCGATTTAATTGTATTTAATTATACTGTGCCCCAGCCTATGCATGCATCACTTGTTATAGTGTTCTTACATTATGATCAAATCAGTCATTTACTTCAATGTAATGAAGTAATTAGTTTGACTGCAATTGATGAATATCATAACTATGACAAATTAATGTAATTTATCTACAGTTATCAACAAGCGATTGCTGCTGCATATCATGGGCGATCTTTCTTGATGTTGCAAAAATGGCGAAATATACAGCAATTTGCAATATCTGACGACTTCAATTTAGTAACACCTATTAAATGCCTCAAATCTTGACCTTGAAACAATTTATCTTCGAATTCTATAGTTATGACTATTGACTTAAAAATGCTTACCTTACTGTAATTCTTATCAAAGCAAACTATTTACTTAATATGAGAAGGAACGATGGCACCTTGCAGCAAGCATTGATTGAGTATAGATATGCGATTTCCCACGATTCCAGCTAAATTTACTTTAAGTGATATTAAACGATAATGAAGTGATAATGAAGTGTACCTTGGTGATGTATTTAAAACCCTAGAACGTACAATGAGGTCAATTGACCTCATTTCAATGTTCAATCATTTGCATTGAGCTTGATAAACACAGGATTTATCCCAGACTCATTGACTTTGATTATTTCCCCTGATATGACAGTCTCACAAAATTTTGCGAGAAACTGATTTTCAATTGTTGAGATAATAGGATAACTTCATTTAGGTACAATGAGGTCAATTGACCTCATTAGAAAATTAGCATTGAAGTGCTATGAAAGTGTAATTTTGGAAGTATAGGCTTAAAGACTTACTACGCGCAATTGGAAATTTAATATAATCGAATGAAGTGTCAACGATAAATATGACATACTATAGAAGCAATGAAGATTGGTTGCATCCTGCAATTGTTTTCAATTCATCAGTCTAAAATGTCGTTGCCTTGATGATAAAAAACCTCATGAGTCACAACATAGCATAAAAGCGTATCAAGAACACTGTGATGTCAGCACTCTGCAGCTTATGAACGTCAGATGCCGTTTCTACTGCACGTGATCTTGACTGATCATGTGATTCTATTAGACACAATTATGACTAAGCGAAGACGGAGAATGATATTGTTCTATTCCTCATCTATACTATTCCATACCGAAGTCATTCACTCATTCGATTCTGACATGAAACGTACTTTCACTGCTGAACGTGCTGCTGCCGTAATATTGGAAAGTGACGAAGACTATGTTTTGTGCAATGAAAGTGAAAGTGATGGCGAGTCATTTCAAGAAGAAAATAGTGAAGAACTGCAAGTTGATAGTGACTCTGATGAAACAGACTTCTGACAATGACCATGTATATAATACCTCTGAAACAAGATCGACGTACATCGATAAAATGGTGAGGAATGGTTTCCTTCGCGACCTGGTAATTCTCAAGGACGTAACAAGGCTGAGGATGTGCTTAGACATCAAGGAGGGCCTACACGATACGCAGTACAGAGGATACAATCATTAGAAGATTCATTTCGGTTAATCATATCAGATAGCATTCTTGAACTGATAATGTTATCTACTAACCGCGAAGGTCGTCGTGTTCTCGGTGAAGGCTTCGAAGACATTTCAATAGATGAACTAAAAGCATTCATCGGTCTTTTTTTTCCTGCGTGGTATATATCAAGGTCGGAAGGAGTAGTTATAGGTATGATATCCGGAGCATCGCTTCGCTCAGCACCGGATCCCACACCTAGGTAGATACAAAAATGAAAAATGAAAAAATTAGGGTCCTCTTGAAATTTAGCAAATCAAAATACAAAAAATAGGGACCTCTTGAAACTAGCAAATCCAAATGCAAAATTAGGGTCCTCTTGAAATTTAGGAAATCCAAATGCAAAATTAGGGACCTCTTGAAATTAGCAAATCCAAATGCAAAATTAGGGACCTCTTGAAATTAGCAAATCCAAATGCAAAAATAGGGTCCTCTTGAAATTTAGCAAATCCAAATGCAAAATTAGGCTCCTCTTGAAATTAGCAAATCAAAATGCAATAATAGGGGCCTTCTGAAATTTAGCAAAAACAAAATGAATATGAACAAAAATATTAATTTAAAAATGGAAGATGTAAAAACAAAAGAACCATCAGCCCCTTTATATCCTTCATTATCATATGAAATGGATATAGCAAAACAAAAAGATAGAGTTAGGTACATGAAAGATAAGGAAGCGCAACTATTGTTAAGATTAGAACATTATGATAAATTAAGAAAGAGATGGACTATAGTTAAGAATGTGACACAAGGCGTTGGAGCATTTTTAACAATTTCTTTAGGCGCTCTCACTATTGTCATTTCATCTGGCGTTCTTACAATTCCTGTTGTTGCTACAGCTTTGTGATACAATTAGATTTTAGTTGTACGTTAGGCAAGTTGTTTTAATTCTTACCAGCGCGTCAGCACATCCGCATGACGTCAAAGCATCTGCCAGCTGTACTGCTTCATTTCTCTCTCTTCTGTCATTGCATCGTGCGCGCCGCTGTGAACAGTCATGACACAAGAAGCTATCGAAGAGCAGTCAAACATTATTGGTGTGTTTCCGGAGTTATTTGCAGAAATTTCAAAACGATATATTTCCAATGACAAGAAGGAAGAATATAACACTTTTATCATTGAACAAATGGTTAAATTTCCTATTATTTTTGACCCTACATTTTTTGATAAGGAAATAAACGGAGAAGAAAGGCAAAACGCTAACTCGTGAAAGAAACGAAAGAAAGAGAAAGGGGCGAAAAGATTGACAACCTTCATCATAAATTACCTACGTGTTTATCTACTCGACATGAATTTGTGGATTCCTTAAAAGACTCATTGTTAGAAGATTCTCTTCGGAAATATGAAAGCTTTTGTTATAATCATTTTCATTATGTTGTTACATGACGTCATTGTTCTCTCATCCAATGAACCCTTGTCCACGCGTGGACAGAAACTTGTAATATTATAGTTATTGAAACATAAATCCAATGTAAATTTCGTAACCAATCTCCACACGTAAGATCAAAGAGGAGTACATTGGTCAGCAGGTACGTCTAATAAAAATGGTGATAATTACTATTTTAGCTCTTATGGACTTCCACCTACAAATAAAGTAAGAGAAATACTTGGAAATGGAACTTATAATACGTTTCAAATTCAAACAGCAGGAACTACTTATTGTGGTCAATTATGTTTATATGTTTTGTATAAATTACAAAAAGGAGTACCATTTCTAGATATTATGTTAGAATTGAATAAGGGAATTGAATAAGGGAATATAATTCTCGAAACGTTAGTTCCAATGTCCAGTTAAAGGATACTTGTAATTAAAGTTCAAACGAAGCTAGCTAAAGCGCCACCTAAAGGTTAAAGCTGGGTTATTTGTAATTCTTTTTCATTAAATCGGCCTCTGATATCCTCATTAACTAAATCTCTTATTTCATAAGTAAACGGATAAGTTTTATTTATTTTACAAACTTCAAATATCTCTTTCGTCCAGTATCCGACGAAGCCTTTTTCAAATTTATTCTTATATTTAAATATTCTAACTCTATCTCCAATTTTAAATTTCGGCTTAAGTTTCTGCAAATTCGGATTACTCTCATTCGAATAATTATTTTCGAATATTTTCTTTCGTATTAAATCAGGATTATCAGAAGCCTTCTTTGGAGTTTCTTCAGTACCTGAATGAACTTTATTATTGTACTGATCTACAATTCCTGGTAATATCTTCAAAAAAAAAACAAAAATCAAAAAAAAAAAAAAAAAAAAAAAAAAAAAAAAAAAAAAAAACAAAAAAAAAAAAAAAAAAAAAGGAAAAAATCTTCAACAAAAACAAAAACAAATAATCAAATAAAAAAACAAAAAAAAAACAAAAAACAAAAAAACTTCAAAAATAAAAAAACACAAAAAAAATCAAAAAAAAAAAAAAAAAAAAATAAAAACAATCAAAACCAAAAAAAAAAAAAACAAAAAAAAAAAAAAGAACTTCAAAAATCACAACAAAAACAATCAAAGTAAAAAAAAAAAAAAACATTCAAAAAACAAACAAAAAAAAAACAACATAAAAAAACAATTCAAAAAAAAAAACCCAAAACCACAAAAAAAACAAAAAAACAACAAAAAAAATACAAAAAAAAAAAAAAAAAACACAAAAAACAAAAAAACAAACCAAAAAACAACAAAACAAAACAACACAAACAAACACAAACAAAAAACACAAAACAAACAAAAAAACAAAAACAACACAAAAAAAAAAACAAAAAAAAAAACAAAACAACAAAAAAAACAAAAACAAACAAAACAAACAAAACAAAAAACAAACACAAACAAAAAAACAAAAACAAAAAAAAAAACAAAACAACAATAAACACAAAAAAAAAAAAACAACAAAAAAAAAAAAAAACAAAAAAAAAAACAAACAAACAAAAACAAAAAAAACAAAAACAAAACAAAAAAAAAAAAAAACAAAAACAAAAAAACAAAAAACACAAAAACAAACAAAAAAAAAAACAAAAAACAACAAAAAAAACAAACCACAAAAAAAAACAAAAAAAACAAACAAAAAACAAAAAAAACAAAAAAAAAAAAACAAAACAAAAAAAAAACAAAAACAAAAAAAAAACAAAAAACAAAAAACAAAAAAAAAAAA
>CAJQUW010000870.1:0-184590 GCA_907163375.1 Prostheceraeus crozeri
AGCGTTAAAAAGTAAATTATTTAAGAAATTTCCACAGAACAAAAGGTAATCAGAAAATGGTTTGAAGATATTACCAGGAATTGTTGAGCGATTATAACAATTAAGATGCATTCAGGTATTGAAGAAACTCCAAAGAATGCTTATGTCGATCCCGAATTTCATAAGAAAACAAGATATTTACAAAATAATTATGAAAATGCAAGTGATACCAATATTTACCAGAAACGTAAGGCCGGAAATTTTAAAAATTGGAGACAGAGTGAGAATATTCAATATAAAAATAAATTCGAGAAAGGCGTTTTTTTTGGTTATTGGACTAAAGAAATATTTGTAGTTTATAAAATAAATCAAACTTATCCGATTACTTTGAACATAAAAGATTTAGATAATGAAGAGTTTAAAGGTTAGATTTTATGGAAAATGAATTACAAAAGATTGAACTATTATTTTAAATTATCATTGGAAAACTAACGTTTGGGAATGAAATTCCCTTATTCAATTCTAACATAATTATCAAGAAATGTATTACTCCTTCCTGTAATTAGAATAAAACATAAAGAGACATAAATTGTCCGCAATAAGTAGTTCCTGGTTTTTGAATTTGAAAACGTATTATAATTTCATTTCCCAGTATTTCTTTTTTACTTCATTTGTAGGGGGGAGATGGGGAAGGTCCGCATGAGTCGATCAACAACAGTTCCTCAGTCTCCGGGCAATCAAACCAGTAGTTTTCTACACTAGTATTCTTTTGCCCTCCTGACCAATGTACCCCTTTTTGATCTGATGTGTGAAGATTTGTTACAAAATTTACAGTTGGCTTATCTTTTAGCAAACGTAATTCATCTCTCATTAGGACGTGAAAGTTTTTTATTCCTAATTGATTAGCGATTTTCTTTAGGTCAAAATTCGTAGTTCTTTGCTTTCCATATAATTTTAAGAACTCGGTCAAACCAAAGACTCTGGGAGTCCACTTATGTGACATTGTGTACCTGTCGGGTTTTCACCATTCATTTTAGACGAAATAAAAATGCAAACTGTGAACGCCGTTGTCACTTTTCACTCTTCACGCAAATAAGTAGCAACAAATGATACAACCTATTACTTATGAAATGACAACTCAGTCAGGACTCAGTCTCACAAAAGGAGAGAAATGGCATGTTGGTGTCGGGTTTTCACCATTCATTTTAAATGAAATACAAATTTTACATGTCAACGCCGTTGTCACCTTTCAGTCTTCACGCAAATAAGTAGCAACAAATGATACTGTAACTTAGTTTATTTATATGTTAGCACTCTGGAAATATTAATTCTATTACTACCGTCTCAATCGCCTTTCCTCAACTATATTGCGCTTCCAGCAATCACAAGTTCACGTTTACCTTTCCCAGAGTTAGTGTCACCCACTAAGGCTTACTCAAGATAAAATAATGATATCGATAGACACCGTATATTATGCCTATGTGGGGAAGAGCTAAAAGGATGAGCAGCGTACAAAGTGAAGCACAAAAGAATACTCAGTTCGGTGACGACAACTGTTCGGTCGTTGAGTTATATATACTGTAACCGGGCTGAAATATGAAATACGACAGTTGGAAAAAAATGGAAAATGTAACAAGTTGTAAAGTCCACGGGTGAAGAGGTGAAAATAATTAAATCGCAAATCGGCACGCGAGTTCAATCACAAGATGAAGAGGCGGAAGTGAGAGTGAAATTATATCAGACTCATGTGTCAAAATTGTCAAACGAACTTTTCCATCAAGAGTGATTTATGAGTTTCGAGGCAGTGGACGCATCCGGTGCGGATGCTTAGGAAGAGGATGGTAGTACAGTATATATAACTCAACGACCGAACAGTTGTCGTCACCGAACTGAGTATTCTTTTGTGCTTCACTTTGTACGCTGCTCATCCTTTTAGCTCTTCCCCACATAGGCATAATATACGGTGTCTATCGATATCATTATTTTATCTTGAGTAAGCCTTAGTGGGTGACACTAACTCTGGGAAAGGTAAACGTGAACTTGTGATTGCTGGAAGCGCAATATAGTTGAGGAAAGGCGATTGAGACGGTAGTAATAGAATTAATATTTCCAGAGTGCTAACATATAAATAAACTAAGTTACATAAGTGGAGCTCCCACAGCGTTTATCTTTCCCTCTTTACTTCGATCTTCCGTAAAATCTTCACATCAGTTCGGTGACCCGGTGCCGGTAAGTATATTCACGTTACAGTCTTATCCATAAGCAGCTGCTCCGTGTGCGAAGAAGAGAGATTTAAGTGAGTTTATAAGTGAGATATTAGTCAGTTTCGGCCATAATTTGATAAGCGCGCTAAATTCACAGATATAAAGTATTCCTTCTGTTCTCTAATAAAAGTGGGTGGCTCAGGGAAGCGTAGTACATCCACGTGTGTGAGTTCGTGGTTTGTCCAAAAGCGACAGCTTCGAAATATATTGAGAGGAGGGCTCGAAGAAAACGAGCGTAGTACCTCCCAGATTACCGCGGTATATAAATTTGTGGGGGGCTCTGAAAAAAAGAGCGTAGTACTTCCACGGGTTTCCTGTTAAGAGATTAAAAGTGGGTGGCTCTATTGAAGCGAATACATCCACGTTCGCGCGCGAGTCCGTCATCCGAGATCTAAAGGGCCCATATAAATAAGTGTCGGCAAATTCGAAATTGAAGCGATACGTAACAACAGTGCATTAAAATATATTCTACGTACTATAAATGAATCACACGGTACAGTTAATTGTTCTACAAGTAAAACTATTACAGTACGGTAGTATTGTCTTCATTAACAATTCTTACATATCACAGTATTTCTTAACGTGTACGGTAGTATCATTCAATAAAGTATAATTTCCTATATATTATATTGAATAGGCCTATTCTGTCAATCATTGAAAATATACAGTAATACAGTAGCAATCTACATACGGTCATACAGTATAATAAATAGCATTATACCAATACGACTTTGATGTTGTAGGACATCTCTTTACATATTACCGTAGCTCTGATTATCTAATCAAAAAAAAAAAAAATTTACGCTAAAATCGTGCAAGAGTGTCCGGGATTCCACACAGATTAATCCTTTATTGACTGACCCGTTTTTATTAAGTCAACGTGCCTTATCTCACGAGAGACGAGTCATGGCAACGGTCGAAGACCTGGTTGATCGAATGGAGAATGTCAGTAATGCCTTAGTCGAGATAGAAGACAGTCGACGACCAACCTTACCGTCTGCAGCAAGCGGTGTAACGTTGAAGACATTTTCGGGAGATCTTCAGGATCCAAAATATCAATTCGGTGAGTTCGCAACTCAATTTTGCTAGTAGCGAAGGCCTTAGGTTGGAAGAGGGAACAGCAACTAGCCATGCTACCGATCTATTTGACGGGCCATGCTAGAGAAATTTATAATAGTTTACAGCAGCTTCGAAAGACGACATTGACGTCCTAATAGAAGACCTCCACCGTTTATTGCATACACCAGAAATGAACAGATACAACGCGATGCAACTCCGTAATAGGAAGCAACAGCCAGGTGAATCGGTTGCCAGTTATGCTGCCGATATACAAAAACTAACCAGATTGGCGTATAATTCATATGATGAGGATGTTCGGAAAACGCTGGCACTAGAAGCGTTTTTAGCGGGGGTTACCCCCTCATTAAAGAAACCGCTATTGCGTTTCGAGCCGACTTCGTTGGACGCTACCATTCTCATAGCCTCGAAAGAGGAGATGCGTAGAAAGGTGTTAGCAGATGACAGTACGGATAATGCCACAAAACAACTCTTTGTGCTGACTGAGAAAGTAGGCAAGTTAATTTCCACTCTTGAAGCATCGGTTAATCGTAGATATGAATCAAATAATAGGCCTCAGGCCTCCTTTCACAACACCAGCCACTGCCACAGTTGGAAACCATTACCGACTGTCTACATGAGGCCAGATATTTTTCCACTTTCGACTTAGCATCTGGTTACTGGCAGATTGACGTGGCGGAAGAGGATCGGCATAAGACAGCGTTTACTACTTGTTTTGGAAATTATGAATTTTTAAGAATGCCTTTTGGGCTCAGTAATAGCCCGCGACATTTATTTACGCTCTAGACTTAGTTTTAGCGGGACTGCAATTCATCGAGTGCATTACATATCTCGACGATATCATAATTTTCTCAAAAACCTTTGAAGACCATCTGCGAAAATTGGATATAATATTCGAACGTCTGACTGAGTATAACCTAAAACTAAAGCCTGCTAAATGTGAGTTTGCCAAGAGCGAAGTTCGCTTTCTAGGACATGTCATGTCACGCCAAGGCCTTACGCCATTACAAGACAATATTGAGAAAATTGTCAATTATCCAAGACCAAAAAATGTAAAACAAACGAGACAATTTTTGGGTATGTGTAGCTATTATAGGAGATTCGTAAAAGATTTTGCTCGTATTGTTGCGCCACTATTTAACCTTATAAAGAAAGAGGAAAAATTTGTTTGGACGGATCACCATGAAGAAGCGTTTAACCTCATGCGAAAAGCTCTAACATCTCCACCCATCTTGATTTATCCGAATTTTGAGCAACCATTCTACTTACAAACCGATGCTAGTAACTGGGCAATTGGTAGCGTCATTAGTCAAATGGTCGATAGTGTCGATCACCCGATTGCTTACGCAAGTCGAGTTTTACAAAAAGCAGAGAAGCATTACGCAACAGTAGAAAAGGAAGCACTTGCCTTAGTATTTGCTGTCAAGCATTTCAGGGAATACCTCTGGGGCAAAAAGTTCTATGCCATAGTAGACCATGCACCATTACGGTATTTGCTAAATCACAAAGAACCGTCATCAAGGCTCATGAGATGGGCATTATTACTTCAAGAGTATAATTTTGAAATTTTATACCGTCCAGGCAAGAAACACTCAAACGCCGACACATTGTCTCGCATACCTATTAATGCGATCAGTGAAATAAGATCTCGTTCTGAATTTTCGTGCGTGCAGCAGCAACAAAAGGAAGACACTATTTATAATGCCATCATAAAGAAATTGCAGCACCAAGCCATGCCTAAACAATTGTCTAAGCAATGCTTAAAATTCATTAATGATAATTGGCCAAATTTCCGTTTATCAAAAGGTTTGTTATATTATAAAAGTGTAAACACTCCAGGCAACGACTTGTTACTAGCTCTCCCACAAGAGCTGCGTCAAACAGTATTCACGGAACTACATTCCGGTGCATTTGGTGGCCACCTAGGAATTGAAAAAAACCATCTCTAGAATCAACAAATTCTATTATTGGCCTACACTACATAAAGATGTCACTGAGTGGTGCCAAGCCTGTATCACTTGCGCCACCAAAAAGGGTCCTAAAGTTAAAACAGTCGTTCCAATGGTGTCAATTCCGATAAGTCGCCCAATGGCTCGATTAGGAATTGATGTTTTAGGCCCTCTACCTTAAAATAGAAACCAAAACAAATACATCGTTGTCTTCGCAGATTATTTTACTAAATGGCCTGAAAGTTTTGCAGTCCCAGATCAGAAGGCAACAACGATCGCCAGATTATTTGTCGAAAACATAATTGCGACTCATGGTTGTCCTGAGTGTCTGTTATCCGATCGAGGCAGAAATTTCACCTCAGAATTATTAAAAGAAGTATGTCGTTTAACGAACACAGAAAAAGTTTTTACCACATCATTTCATCCTCAAACAGATGGTCAAGTAGAGCGATTCAACAAAACACTTTACTACGATGTTATCATTTTATACCAGTCGCGACCAGAAGGACTGGGATGTCTTCATTCCATATGTCCTGTTCGCATATAGAGTGCGAGCCATAGTTCTACTAAAGAAAGCCCATTCTTTTTATTGTATGGTCGAGGACCTCTACTTCCTAGCGATTTAGTTCTTCGGGATCTAACTGAATCGGCCAGCTCAGTTGACGATTATAAGCATAATTTAGCTCGAACCTTATCGGAAGCCTGGAAAGTTGCGAAAGATTGCATCGAAAAAGCACAAGATAAGCAAAAGAAATATTACGACAGGAGAGTGACGTTGACCGCTGATAAGTTGGCAATCGGAGATCGCGTTTACGTACACATGCCAGCTAAAACAAAAGGGCTCACTCCTAAATTGCAGCATAAATGGAAAGGTCCAATGCGTATTACAGAATTGACAGACACTAATTGTAAAATAGTATCAGTGCGTGAGCCCCGCTCCAAGTCCATGTGGGTCCACCTAAATAGGGTTAAACTTGACCGTTCGGCAGGAATCCCGGCACTCATAAATAATGAAAAAACCGACAATACTAAGGAGATCTCGGAACTGTATGTCGGCGTCGGTCACCCGGCAAGTGACGCTGAGGCTGAATCGCTCGGGAGAGCTCAGCCTGAGCGGGATACCGTTAATGACGCGTCAGAAGAGAAAGAGACAGAAGAGGAGGATGAATATGAGGCCGACAGAAATCAAAAAACTACTCGATACCCATTGAGAGGAAGAAAAGTAGCTTATCCACAGTAAGCCCCGGCACCGTAATCGCTAAAACCGTAACCACTAACCGTAAACCGTTTAACCGCAACCGTAAACGTACGTTACGACTTTTACCAAAAATATTGCTCTATAAAAATGTACTACTAACCAACCATTTTTTTTTCAGCATATACAATCATGTTACTATTATATATTTTGTCAGAATGTATGATTGAGTGTTACGCAGTGTAAAATAATTTAAGTAATTATTCGCATAGGTGGCGAAGGAATCAGCAGAGTTGTTGTCTTCTTCTCTTTACACTAGCTTGATGGAGTGATGAGTGCTACCGCTGGCATTTTATCTCATCATACATGTATATTTGAAAATCCTATAACAACTTATATCACCATCATATATCCTCGTATACATCTATTACTATAGCGCTTTATGCCTTTACTATATTCCGCCAGCTAGTAAAGTACGTGCAGTGTTGTCAGTGGTCGAGTTGGGGAGACAGCTAATTGTATTTTTCGAGTAACGACATTTCATGGACTACTCTTAATCATCCTCAGTGCTTCTTACCGTATTATCTTGTTATTCAATTATTCTGTTCATCATGGGGTCACGTGTCTGTGTATATATGTTATATTTAAGATGTCTCCATTGATGTGTGTGGACATAGTCTATCTCTCTTTGGGTGATGGTGCGATTGACAGTTCCGGTTATGGTGACCATATGTGTATTGAATGTTGCGATCAAGTGAATATCAGTTTTTAACCCCATGATAGTGACTTTGTACATTGATTGTCATTCTGTCATTTGATATACATGTATATGTATATGATTTTACATGTTTTCATAACTTATGTGAGGGAGAGCGGACAGTGTGAGCGCATCTTCGCTTGATTGTAATTTTGGTCTTCTCTATTTGCTACCCATCACTATGCCTCGGTATTCGTGATGATAACTAAACTCCCCTACTTCGAATTTGTGTCAGGTGTTGGGACAACACCTAAATGAAGGGGTATCATATGTAACCGGGCTGAAATATGAAATACGACAGTTGGAAAAAAATGGAAAATGTAACAAGTTGTAAAGTCCACGGGTGAAGAGGTGAAAATAATTAAATCGCAAATCGGCACGCGAGTTCAATCACAAGATGAAGTAGCGAGGGGGCGGGAAGTGAGAGTGAAAATATATATCTGACTCATGTGTCAAAATTGTCAAACGAACTTTTTCATTCAAGAGTTGAATTTATGGAACTTTCGAGTCCAGCATGCTGGGACGCATCCGGTGCGGATGCTTAGGAAGAGGATGGTAGTACAGTATTGTAACTTAGTTTATTTATATGTTAGCACTCTGGAAATATTAACTCTATTACTACCGTCTCAATCGACTTTCCTCAACTATATTACGCTTCCAGCAATCACAAGTTCACGTTTACCTTTCCCAGAGTTAGTGTCACCCACTAAGGCTTACTCAAGATAAAATAATGATATCGATAGACACCGTATATTATGCCTATGTGGGGAAGAGCTAAAAGGATGAGCAGCGTACAAAGTGAAGCACAAAAGAATACTCAGTTCGGTGACGACAACTGTTCGGTCGTTGAGTTATATATACTGTACTACCATCCTCTTCCTAACGCATCCGCACCGGATGTCTGTCCACTGTCCTCGAAAGTCATAAATCAATCTTGATGGAAAAAGTTCGTTTTCGACAATTTTGATCACATGAGTTGATATAAATTTCACTCTCACTTCCGCCTCTTCATCTTGTGATTGGGGGGAAACTCGGTGTGCCGATTTGCGATTTTAAATTCTATTTTTCATCCTCTTCACCCGTGGACTTTACTATCTGTTACATTTTCCATTTTTTTCCATCTGTCGTATTTCATATTTCAGAACCGGTTACAATTATACTTGATTACTTATGAAGTAGGAAATCCCACGTTTAAATGAAATAAAAAATTTTAGCTGTCAATGCCGTTGACCATCACTTTTTAGTCTTCACGCAAGTAAGTCGTTGCATGTAAATTTATACTTCAGTTATTACTTATGAAGTAGGAATTTCACGTTTGCATAAGTCTGTATAATTCCTGTGTGTGGCAACCAGTTATGTCGTTCAGTTTGTTGCACAGTTTGTTTCTCATTGGGCGAATCAAATATGGATTCTATGCTAATCTTCGCATTTTCTTCTTCGTTTTTCATGATCAATAAAATCTTTGAAGAAAAGAAAAAATATTTTTCATCACGAAATGAATTGATAGGAGTAAGAATTGGGCTCTAAATTTGGATAGTTGCTTTGAAAGTTTGGAACAATTTGATTCAATAATGTCACCATATGAGGCGCGGAAAATTTTATTTTGTGGGTTTCCTTCAAGTCTTTCACAAATTTCACATAGTTCATGAGTTGTCAGCAGTTGAAGAACTTCACCTTGTGAAATTATAACAAAGTAGTAGAAGATTCTCATGTGAAATTTTTTCGAAGACCAATAAAAGTTTATTCAATCGTAAGAGATGCACGATTTTACACTTAAAATATCTTTTTCGTCGAACGAAAAATTGCAGATAAATCGCTGTTGTCAACACTCCTTGAATGAGTCTCCGATCATTTGAAAACAGTTCTCTCTTTTTATCTTCTTCGTTCCCCCTTGTCTTCTGTTGCTTTCTTATAACGATTTCAAGAATAAAATTGTTTGTTGATATTGTTTTAAAGAAATCAAGATTGTTCATGGCGAAATAAGTAGGGCACTAACTTGATCCACGAACCAACAAAATTCTCTCTCTATTTTGCTGGACGGAAGACACTTGCAAATGAAGTCTTACTACTTAACTTACGGAAAAATATATATATTTCACGTCTTCCAAGCGATCAAGTGCGGATAGCGGCTACTCTGTAGTTCTGAAATGCATTGTTTCAGAATGTTGAAGCGGGCTGTTCCCTACAATTGAGCGTCTCCCAAATGCTCATCTCCGGGTCACAGCTCTTTGTTCTGAAATGATGTGTTTCATGAATACGAGAAGCAGCTGTTCCCGGCCACAGTTGAGTAATCATCTGAGTGCAAGGCTGTAGCAACAACAGGAATTGTAAGAACGCCAGAAGAAATGACAATAGTCAGAGCGCCTAAAGAAAATGAACAATACTCCAATACCTTGTGTTACATTCTTCAATATCGTCCATCTTTTTCTTAATTTATCATAATGCTCTAATCTTAATAATAATTGAGATTCTTTATCTTTCATGTACCTGACTCTATTTTTGTGTTTTGTTTTATCCATTTCATATGATAATGAAGGATATAAAGGGGCTGATGGTACTTTTGGGTTTTCATTTTCATCTTCCATTTTTAATTATAAAGTTTTATTGCATTTTTGTCCATATTCATTTTTGCAATTGTATCTTGTAATTGTATTTTTCCCATCTGTATTTTTATAAATTTAAGGTGCTTCCCTATTTTTTGTATTTTCCATTTCGTATCTACCTAGGCGTGGGATCCGGTGCTGAGCGAAGGGGTGCGCCGGATCTCATAGCCTATGCTACTTCTCTACCCTATGAGAATTCTGAAGCCTCTGGTACCACCTTCTTCCCTCGCAGCTATCTACCATTCTCTCATCCGAAGTTTGTTCGAATATGCATCGAGTGTCTTTATTCAATTGCCTGCCCATCTCGAATCTCGTTTGAATCGTTTTCAAAACCGAATCCATAAAATGGTATGTTCGCTGCCGAAAGACTGTCGAGCTACAGATTGCCCTTGCAGCAAGTTTCCACCACTCAAGCGTCGACGTGAAGAAGCCGCTGTCAAACTCTCCCATCTCTCTTCGAAGAACGGGAATCATATTCTCCACAGCATTATGCCAGACATCTCATGTCGATCCGGTCGTTATCTTCAACCCTACAGTGCAACATCTAGACGTTTTAATTCGTTTGTACCTTCACATGTGCATTATTTGAAGGCATTCTTGTTCAGTAGAACTTTGCTTTCATATTTCTATTTTTTGATATTTTATTGAAGTATACCCAAGTACCCAAGTGTACTATATGCCTATAGGACTAAGTACTCTTTCATACTATACTCGTACATGTAATACAGGGTGGCGCACGTAAACCTCCAGATTTTAAACTTTTATTACTCCTCAAATATTCATCCGATCGTCATGAAATTTCGACTCATACTAGTTTGGAGTATAGGATTTATGATGATTATACCTGTTGTACTGAGAATTGTCAGAAAATTCTGATTCTATTGACCGAATGACATGTACTCATTTTGTTGACATCGAAAATCTACATGTAGATCAAGGTAATTAACTTAACATGAATCGTATTCTACACAACGAATTGTGCGCAGTCTTGAAGTGAATATTGTTCAGTTACTTCCATGTCATATAAAATAACATTCGACTATTAAATCACTATCTGAGAAGAATCGAACATAAGAGAAAGGATGATTATTCGGTTGCAGAACGAGCAAAATGCGCGGCTTGGTACGAATGGCTCAAGATTCCAGTGGAGGTACAAAGGCCTTATCATTCAGAGTATGGCAAAAACGCGAGAGCACCGGATGCCCGTACCATAAAGCGGTGGCACACAAACCTGTTGACCAGTGGTAGTGTGGTGAATGTCAAGCGGGACCGGTCATCTTCTGAACGAACGGAGCAGAATGTGGAACGAGTTGTGCAGCACTTCGAGGAGGACCCAAGCACATCTACCCGTCGTGCATCTAATGCCCTTCAAGTGAGTCGCCGCACTATCCAGCGCATCCTCCATGACTATGGATGGCATCCGTACAAGGTCCAGGTGGTGCAGCGATTACACGAAGAAGATCTGGAAAACCGAATGGAGTTCGCAGAACAGGAATTACAGCGCATCCAAGCCAACCCGAGCCATTTAGTGGAACTAACCTGGTCCGATGAAGCTCACTTCCATCTGGATGGTGGTGTGAATCGCCACAATTGTCGTTATTGGTCCAACCAGAACCCTCACTGGATCAAGTAAGAGTCTACCCACTCGCCACGCACCACCGTCTGGGCAGTAATGGGCAAAAGACCGTTCCAGGACACCATAAAATTCAAAAAAAATAGTATCTTTAAAAACGACATAAATTCATGAATTTAGACCCTTTTTCAGGTTTTCAAGACCTAAATTCATGAATTTAGTCGTTTTTTAAAGATACCGATTTTTCAAAAAATGGTACTTATTAAATGGTCTAAATTCATGAATTTTGGTCATTTTTCAGGTTATGAAGACCTGAATTCATAAATTTAGGCGTTTTTAAGAATACCCAATTTTCAAATTTTTCAAAATCTCAAATTTGAAAATTACAATTTTCTCGCTTAAATCATGACCGTTCCAGGACACCGAAAATCATAAAAGTTAAGAATCTCAAATTTGAGAATTACAATTTTCTCGCTTAAATCATGACCGTTCCAGGACACCGAAAAAATCATAAAAGTTAAGAATTTCAAATTCATGAATTTTATCCATCTTTCAGGTTTTTAAAATATATCATGTGACTAAAAATATTTCTTTAAAAATGGAAGAAACAAAAGTTGATGAAACAAAAGTGGAAAAAACCGCAAGAATATATCCTTCGTTATCATATGAACGTAGTTCTACTTTAATGGACATTGAAAAGATAAACATCGAAAAGATGAATAAAGAAAAACATAAAGACAGAGTTAGGTATATGAAAGATAAAGAATCTCAATTATTATTAAGATTAGAGCATTATAAAAAATTGAGAAAGAGATGGACTAAAGGAACACAAGGAATTGGCATATTCTTAACAATAAGTTTAGGTGCTTTAACAATTGTTATATCTTCAGGTGTTTTAGTAATTCCAGTAGTTGCTACAGCTTTAACAGGTACGGGTGTTTCTGCAACTTCACTTGTTACAATGTTAGATAAATCTTTAATAACTAAGAAACGAAAATCATTAAAAACTAAGCATTTACATATTAAAGAAGTCTATGATAAACTACATTACTACTTTCAAAGAGTATGTGATGATAATGTTATTACGTTAGATGAGATTGAAAAATTTGATCAAATAGCTAATGAAGTAAATCAAATATCATTTCAATTACAGTCAGAAAAAGTTGATGATAAGAATAAACAGGATGGCAAAAGTAGTAAGAAAACGGCGAACACTCGACCGGCGCCCCCCCCCTCTGGAACGGCAGAGTGTCGTGGTCGGCCGCCGTGGTGCTTCGGGTCTGAGTCCCCCCCCTCTGGAACGACAGAGGTTGTAGTCTGTCGTGGTGTGCCGACCAGGTGGGTTCACAAAATGTTCGCTGACGTCCCCCCCTCTGGAACGATAGAGTGTCGTGGTGGACTTGGGCGACCGCCAGGATTAGTCTTGAGGCTATAGTGTGTGATGTTTTTCGTGCAATCTGCTGAATGTTGGGTTGTAAAATGGGTTGTTTCGAGTGGAAGGAGTGGTCGGATGAGAAAACGGAGGTCGGATTCGTATTCAGCGTGAAATTCTGCATCGGTATGGTGAGTTTCAAGGCAATCGGTGAGAAAAAATTTTCAACATTTTTCGAAAAACGACAGAGTTAGAATTTGGGACGTTTTGGTGTGTAGCGTCAAAACGAAGCATCGGATGAGAAAACTGAGGTCAGATTCGGATTCAGCGTGAAATTCTGCATCGCCATGGTGAGTTTCAAGTCAATCGGCGAGAAAAATTTTCACTGACCTCCCCCCCCCCTCTGGACAGCTTGCTTCGATTTTGGCTTCCAGTGGACGGATTTTGTCGTGCGATAGCTCGTTTGAAAGCTAAGAGTGAGACAAATTCAGTGAAAGAATCGGCTTGTTCCTATCTGTCTTCGTTCAAAAGTTAGAGCGGTTACAAGATTTTAGGTCGGAGCTCGCTTACCTGAAAAAATCCTAAGTGTCAGAGTGACTTTGTATGGGTAAAATTTTGAAAATTTTCCAAAGTGTGGAATTTCGACCTGGGACCGTCACCAAAACATTTTTCATCAAATTTCACTGACCTCCCCCCCCCTCTGGACAGCTTGCTTCGATTTTGGCTTCCAGTGGACGGATTTTGTCGTGCGATAGCTCGTTTGAAAGCTAAGAGTGAGACAAATTCACTGAAAGAATCGGCTTGTTCCTATCTGTCTTCGTTTAGATGTGAGACGCCATTTAAGATTTTGGGACATTGGCGAAAAACGACAGAGTTAGAATTTGGGACGTTTTGGGCTGTAGCACCAAAACGAAGGCTCGGATAGGTAAACGGAGGCCAGATTTGGAATCAGCTTGATGTTATTGTCCAATGAGGATCATCATCCAATGAGAATCAAGCATTTCTTTATAAATAGCGAGCCTTCCACAGTGAGAATCATTCCATCGTTGAATCACACGAGTGACGGACGCACATTTTCTCTCTGTCTAGGTCCCTGTTCTATTATCCATCTAAAATGGTAAGTCGCTACTTCCCTCCCTCTCCTCCCTTGAACGTAAACTTAATACAATCTTTTTTCATTTTCAGGCATCTACTCCATCTGCTGCACTAGTAGGACAAAATGGCGGTCAAACGTTACAAGGTTCGCTACGGTCAGATCATCTACAACTGAGGCCAGTGGAAGAAACATCCAAGGTACATAATCCTACACCGCTACAGCGTAAATTTAAACAAGCCTTGCGTTATGATGATCATAGCGTAGTACTCCAAACGGGAATGCTCCCTTCCACGGATGTTAAGATAATGCACAATCAGTATGGGGACTACATACTGATCCCCGTGAGTCCGTACATTCGCCACCAACTTGATATTATTGAGGAGTATGTGACATTAAATATGGACATTCCTACTCTTCTTGCTCAAGAGTGGAAGGCGAGAGATGACAAGGATACTCCCTATAGAAAGATTTGGGATGGTAATCACATTTGCCTACCGG
Source organism: Prostheceraeus crozeri (assembly GCA_907163375.1). Classification (NCBI taxonomy): domain Eukaryota; kingdom Metazoa; phylum Platyhelminthes; order Polycladida; family Euryleptidae; genus Prostheceraeus; species Prostheceraeus crozeri. The sequence continues at coordinate 14,364 of CAJQUW010000870.1, forward strand.
TATCACATTGGTGTAGTTATTATAAAAAGGATGGAGATCAATCAATACCCATCAGATGTGATGAGCTCGGAGAAGGTACTTGGGATATCCTTTTCAAAGTGAATGGGCTATATTATGGTCGACACAAGGATAATAAAATAGCCTCTCTCTCTCCATGCATATGGAATCCATCCTATATATTCCAAAACCACCCAACGTGGACGACATAATTGATCAAATCCTTAACAGCAGTGGCACGAAGCGCAAGTCGGAGAAGAATGCTACATCAAAACGCAAATCAAAGAAGGAGAATTACTAGTCCTTTCCTAACTCTACCCTATGACAATTCGCTTATGTGCTTTGAGTGTCGTAGACGTGGTCTTATTAGATACATTTTACTTCTTCGTTGCCATCATATCATTTGTGTATTTTGTCGTGAAAAGCATCGATGTAATTCTTCATTTTGTAATATGTTATAGAACGTTTCCTTAGATGTGTAAATTTCCGTTTTAGGCTTCTATCATCATTTTTATGGATTGTGAGGGTGAACCTGTACAGGAGCTCAGTGCTATTGCTATGAACAATTGGACATATCAGATTGTTAGTGTCTATCATCAACATGCCAACTGCGATCCCAATGTTGATCAATGGGCGAGAAAACACATTCATGGACTTAATCTGAAATATTTGCAAGACTATGGCTTTTCTTGTGAAAGTGCTCTTCTTATTGACTTTAAACGATGGTTAGCTGCTTTCAATGTTACATGCATCTTTTGTAATAATCCTGGTAAGGAGAGGAAAGTATTTCCCAATCTAATCATTGATGATATTTTGCTCCCGCCTTGGGATAGTAGAGTGAATCAACATTATCATGAAGTCACGAAACGTTTTAAGGATTTGTGTGTTCCTATTTTGTCTGTTCGTTGTAGTAGCTACGTTCATAACCAATGCTTCTTTCCTCCTTACCTCAGCACTGCCAAAGTCCTGTATGGTTATCATTGCTCGCTGTATGATAGTTATCAGCTGTATCTATTTTATCTCTTTCAAACCATTGATTTATAATGCATGCTTGTTACCGTTATTCAATAAATGTTACTATGAGAAGAGTTGTTGTTTTCATGCAATGGATGGGTTAGATAAAGGGCGATCATGTCTTTCTCAAACGACTGCGGAACATTACGTTTTCATAGGCAAAGTTTAAAAGGAGCTGTTCAAGATTATGTGATAAAATTTCATAAAGATGAGACCGACATCGAAGCAGTGGTCGATGATGCTAGCACTCTATTTCTAGAGTTAATGAATACATTCTCTGATAGCATTATCATGGCGCGATTAGTTGCGAAAATTAAGTTTAGTCATTTTGGAAAGCAAGAGGTGGAAAGTCGCTCTTTCCATTTTGCTTCTTACTCAATGGAAGTGGTAGATCACCCCCAAAAATTTTTTAAAAGACATATGATAAAAATTGCTGAACGTCTTAACGCATTTAACCATCATGGTAGCAGTCTAGTGATTGAAGCGATTTCAGATATTCACATTCAACTTTCCATAAAGAAAAATTGAAAATGCAGTGGTACTTGATTGTAGCACAACTGGTTTTCGAGCTATGTCTGCTCACTCTCGAAGTATATTCCTTCTGTACATGCGTCTATTATTTAGAAAAGGCTAGCAAATTCATATCTTCAAAAAGACTTGCTATAGACATCAGTAACGGTGAAACTATGTGTTGCGATGTATGTAAGCGAAAGGATGGAAATGAAAAGCGCATCTTCAAGAGATGTAAGCATGCTTTTTGTCAACGCTGTTTCATACGTAATTGCATTCAACTTTGCCAATGTAACCACTGTGATATTGCTCATTTCGAGTGTCACTTATGTCGCAATAGTTAGTACCTATGCAAATGTGGTAAAGATAGGTTTTAGCAAAGACTAACACGGAAAATGGCGAAACGTAAAATGACGAAACGTAAAAGTCAAAAGTTTTCTTCAGCCATTCAAGCTCTCCGACGAATGAAAGCAAATCAGCGATACAATGCTATACGACATGCTAACGATAAATTCATTTGTGAAATTATTTCTCATGTGAGGAAGTTGAGGACGAAGAAATTAGCGCCAAAACAACGAAAGTTACTTAAGCGATATGCTACGAAATTGCGTTTCATCTCCAATCCTAAAGTCACCCTTCAAAGAAAGAGGAAAACTCTAACACAAAAGGGCGGTTTCCTTTCAGCAATACTTCCAATGATAGCTCCTGCCGTGGGCAACCTATTGGGTAATATCTTTGGCTCTAAGCGTTAATTATGCAAATGTTGAATCTCAAAGTAATAAAATGGATTTCAGACTTCAATGTGATAAAGTTCTGACTGTATCAGGTCCATCTCATGCAGGTAAAACTGTTTTCACGCTGAATTTATTGGATAAAAGAAGGGAGTTGTTTAAGGAACCTATCAATCGAGTGATTTGGTGTTATGGTATTTATCAACCGTCGCTGTTTCAGGAATTGCAAAGTCGCAACTTTATTCGACATGAAGGAATTATTCCAGTGGATAAACTTCAGTCTAATGATGTTGTTGTATTGGATGATTTATTAAAAGAAAGTAAGAATTCAAAAGATGTTACAGATATGTTCACTCGCGCAGCACACCATAAAAGGTGCTTTATCATCTATATCACACAAAATTTGTTTCCTGATGGAAAAGAAGCTCGTACACGAAACCTGAATACACACTATTATGCTATTTTCAAGAATCCGCGAGATAAAAGTCAATTTGAAATTTTAGCGCGACAAGTTGCACCCAGAGGATCAAAAGCCTTAATTGAAATTTTTCAAGCAGCTACTGAAAAACCACACGGTTACTTATTCATTGACTTTACGCAAGAGTGTCCGGAAGAATTTAGATTTCGAAGTGATATTTTGAAAACTCCCATGATTATCTACAAACTATGAGTTCTTATTCTCGCATGATTGTTATTCCTCAGGATGAATATGTACAATTGACTGCCATGCAGCAAGTAAAGCAACCTCTTGCAAATCAAATGTATAGGAAAGAAATAGATTATCAGCAAAATGTTCACATCAAAGATCCACATCGTGCTGTATTATTACAATCGGAAACTGTTGAGCAATTGAAAAACTTGAAGAATAAGATGCGTGACTCTGTATCGACTGCTACACCTTTAGCATCTCGCGCACATGCCATATCTCTTTTCAACAGTATTGAACCCCATCTCAATGTAAATGATAGAGGAGAAATCATTACAGATGAAAATAAAGTGATTGATGCTTCACGTTATGAAGACTTGATTCAGTATGCGACACGTAGAAAGCGCCGTCAGGGCTATGTTCCACCTGGTTGGTCATACTTTCTTAAACTATTGAAAAAGCATAATGTACCAAAATTTGCTTTAAATAATGAGACATTGAAAGAACTTGATTCAACAGTAGCTACTGCTCCAATGCTTCAGACGATGAAAATGCCAACAAATTGGTTTAAGACGTCACCTGCTACATCCCCTCCCACACTCACTAAGCAAACAAGAGGAAAAACTCGACGTAGATCTACATCGCCACTAAAACTAGTAAAAGGAAAACGTAAAACAGCTCCTCCTAGGAAATACATGTTCTCAGACTATTAATATGAAGCAGATGTGTTGCTTGCCATGTAATGAGCCGCCAGAGGTGAATGTCGTTGTCACTTGCACTTGCTGCGCCAGCTCTCATAATGAAACCCCTAAGCAATGTGAACACGATCGCAAAACCGCTAAAGCTAAATGCTGCAGTTGTTGTAAATGTAGAAAGGCAAGAAAACAAAAAGATGAGAAGGAGGAAAAAGAGTCAGCCGTCATCGACTGAACGTTTGAAGTCAATCTATTATGATGTAAAACATCCGGCAGGATTTGCATCTATCAAGAAATTATCAAAAGCGAGTGGTCTTCCACAATCACAAGTGAAACGATGGTTAAAGGGTCAGGCTACCTATACACTCCACAAACAAGCGAAAAAGAAGTACCGCACCCGCCATTATATTGTTCATGACATCGATGAACAGTGGCAAGCAGATTTGTGTGATGTTGCCTCCATTTCAAAACATAACTCGGGCAATAATTTTATTTTAACCGTCATTGATATTTTCTCGCGTTATGCGTGGGCTCAACCTTTAAAAACTAAAGAAGGGAAAGGAGTAGCAAAAGCATTCCAAACAATTTTTCGAGAAGGTCGCATTCCAAAAAGAATTCAGAGTGATCAAGGAAAAGAGTTTGAAAATCAGCATGTGAGAAGATTATTTGAGAGGCATGACATTGAGTTGTTTAGTGTAAAGAGCGCTTATAAAGCTGCACTCGTTGAACGTTTTAATCGCACATTAAAAAATCGCTTGTGGCGACATTTTACTGCCAACTTGACACAAAATTGGACAAAGGTTCTACAAGATACACTCCATGCCTACAATCACTCTATCCATCGTTCTATTGGACTCAGACCAGTAGATGTAAATGCTGACAATGTAGATAAAGTGCGCGAATCATTCCAACGTAAACGCACTCATGTGAAAAGTGATGTGAAAATTGGTGATAAAGTTCGTATCTCAAAAATGAAGAGTGTTTTTGCTAAAGGGTACCTCCCGAATTGGACAGAGGAGGTATTTACAGTATCAAGGATTAATCAAAAAGACTCTCCGACCACCTACAAGTTGAAAGATTAGTAATGGATAAAAGACCGTTCCAGGACACCATAAAATCAAAAAAATTAGTACTTTTAAAAACGACATAAATTTATGAATTTAGTCCCTTTTTCAGGTTTTTAAGACCTAAATTCATGAATTTAGTCCATTCAAAAAGTACCATTTTTCAAAAATGGTACTTTTTAAAAACGACATAAATTCATGAATTTGAACCCTTTTTCAGGTTATGAAGACCTAAATTCACAAATTTGGGCGTTTTTAAAAATACGCAATTTTTCAAATTTTTCAAAATCTCAAAATTTGAGAATTACAATCGGGCGAAGCCCTAGAACCTTCGGTTCGATTTTCACCCGCCCCCAAAATCATGACCGTTCTAGGACACCGAAAATCATAAAAGTTGAGTATCTCAAATTTGAGAATTACAATTTTCATTGCTTAAATCATGACCGTTCTAGGACACTAAAAATTATAAAAGTTGAGTATCTCAAATTTGAGAATTACAATCGGGCGAAGCCCTAGAACCTTCGGTTCGATTTTCATTGCTTAAATCATGACCGTTCTAGGACACCGAAAATCATAAAAGTTGAGAATTTCAAATTCATGAATTTTATCCATCTTTCAGGTTTTTAGAATATATCATGTGACTAAAAATATTTCTTTAAAAATGGATGAAACAAAAGTGGAAGGAACTTCAGAAATGGATGAAACAAAAATGGAAGGAACTTCAGAAATGGAAGAAACAAAAGTGGAAGGAACCGCAAGAATATATCCTTCGTTATCTCAATTAAACTTTTACGGAGCAGCGTGTCTTCTTTCTTTCTGTCTCTCTCTCTCTCGTTCCTGTCTGTTACAGGAATATTGTATTCACAATGACATGCATTCTTTAAATCAATTGCTTGTCTTCAATGAGAATAATTCCCATATGCTTTTAATAGAATGACCTTGAACGCTAATGGAAAAATACACCAACTATCGAACCATGTCGACAGCTTTATCGACAAACTTTCTGACATCGGCGCGACAGTTGGTGTATTTTTCCATTCAAAGCAATGTCGCATGAATGATTGTTATGGAAACCCAAAATGAAGAGAAATGCTCATTCATTTCTCTTCTCTCTCATATGTCTATTGTGTTTAGATTGTATTTGTTCTTTTGTTCTCATAGTGTGAATGAGATTTCACAACTCGCATTATGCGCTATTGTCTGTGATTTCCTTCACCCCTATCAGCTGAAACAATTTTAGCAGCTGCTACACGCTAATTCTTTTGAGAAAGTTCTGAAATAGATTTTATTCCATTTAAAATGAGAAACATTAGAGACATTCTAAAAATATACGGCAAACAAAACCACATTAAATTTCGATTTAAATGAGATTGCTAAGCAATTGGGAATAAAGAATTTTCACATATTGATGAGTAATGAATTACTATTGATAAAAGATGTGCGAAACATTTACTCTACTAATGCAATGCAACAATGTAACGTTTAAATTTAGATTAAATTAAATCATTACAAAATTGAATAAGTAGTAAAGAAAGACATCATTAGAGACCAGTTTTAAATCAATACCCCCCCTTCTGACTAAGTAGTAAGGAAAGTCATCATTATAAAAATGTTTTAAATCAATACCCCTTCTGACTAAGTAGTAAGGAAAGACATCATTAGAGAACAGTTTTAAATCAATATCCCCCCTCTGACTTCTAGGGGCTCCCTTAAGAAATTTTTTTATTATAAAATGAGCAACATAAATGAGTTTTTGAAATTATATGGAACACAAACGACAACGAATTTCGACCTAAAGAAAATCGCTAATCGATTAGGAATAAAGAATTTTCATGTTCTAATGAGAGTCGAATTACAATTGATCAAAAATAGGCCAACAGGAACCTTCAGTTCCCGGAATAAAGTTCCATCAATAACTGTAAATTTCATAACAAATCTTCATACGTCAAATGAAAAAGGTGTACATTGGTCAGCAGGCGTTAAAAATCATCAGCAGAACTATTATTTTGATCGCCCGCAGGCTGAGAACTATTGGTTCGATTCATACGGTTTGCCCCCTACAAATGAAGTAAAAGAATTAATTGGAACGGGGACATACAATACGTTTCAAATTCAAACACCAGGAACTACCTATTGTGGACAATTATGTTTATACATTTTGTACAAATTACAAAAAGGAGTATCATTTCTAGATATTATGTTAGAGTTAAACAATCTATAACTCAAGCGAAGCTAGCTAAAGCGCCACCTAAAGGTTAAAGCTCTGTTTTCTGTAATTCATTTTGATAAAAACGACCTCTGATATCCTCATTATCTAAATCTTTAATTTCATAAGTAATCGGATAACTTTGATTTATTTTGCAAACTTCAAATATTTCTTTAGTCCAATAGCCAACAAAGCCTTTTTCAAATTTGTTCTTATATTTAAATATTCTAACTCTATCTCCAATTTTAAATTTCGGCTTAAGTTTCTGCAAATTCGGATTACTCTCATTCGAATAATTATTCTCGAATATTTTCTTTCGTATTAAATCAGGGTCGTCAGAAGCATTCTTTGGGGTTTCTTCAATACCTGAATGAACTTTATTATTGTACTGCTCTACAATTCCTGGTAATATTTTTAACCATTTCTGATTTCCTTGCTGAGTAAATTTCTTGAAAATTTTATTTTTTAACGTCCGATTGAATCTTTCTATCACTACGGCCTTCCCAGCGTTTTCAGTTGAATAAACAATTTCAAATAGTGGCTGAACGTTTCGGTTATAAAATTCCGACCCTTTATCAACAAACAATTTTTTTGGCTTTCTATTACTTTCTTTAAAGATTTCTTCAAACGCATATTTAACTGAAAGACCACTTTTATTTTTTAAAGGCTTTACCCAAGCATATCGTGTATATAAATCTATAACGGTCAATGCGTATTTGTAGTCCCTTTCATTCGGCATATGAATAAGATCAGCACTCCAAATATCATCTTTATTAAATACTTTTACTTTTAATAAATATTTAGGCTTTCTATATTCTTTATGAATTTCAGATGCATAAACGTCTGAATTATGATTTTCATTTAAACCCTGACCGAATAATATTTTAGCTTGTAAAGCTTTCTTAACAAACATTCTTTCAATTTTTTCTCTAAATGTAGGATTCTGAATACTATCTAATTCTTGAATCATCTTCTTATCAGCTGCATGTCGAGAACTTAGATCATGATTTCGATAAGCTAAATCATGCCTGTAAGCGGCGGCATCTACTCTATTTATTGGTTCTTCACCTGGTTTCGGATTATTATTCTCATCTAGTCTTATATCTAATCGAGTTCCTGGCCCAGTATATGAATGACCAGGAAGATGTTTTTCTTTCGAATATTTACTCCAAATAAATCCAGGAAAGTTTTCTAATGTTTTTTGCATGTCACCTCCAATATGCTGACAGTTTGAGTTTTTATTTTTGTTTAATAGATAATTTAATAAATCTAAATTAGCAATTTTTAATTTAATTAAATTTTCTGAATTTGTGGAATTTGCGGTATCCATTTTTAAAGATAAAAAACTTTTAAAAGATAAAATAAAAGTTTTACCGAAAAGAACCAAAGGTTCTGAGGTTATTACCTTATCATACTAGGACTTAGATATATTCCAGAACCATCTTTAGTTTCTTTAATTTCAATTAAATCATCAACATTGTGGAGAATATTTTTAAGAACTCGTTTTCCTTCATCAACTAATTTTAATTTACTAATAAAATTATCTACTACTCCTTCACCCCTAGCAACTTTCTCTAACTCTCTGTTATGACGTTTTTGTTCTTCTAATGCTGCCTTCTCTGATTTATTTTTATTTACTGCTTGGACAATACCAGCTGTCCCACCTGCAACACTTCCTGCAGCTGCTATGCCTCCTATTATTAGTGGAATTAATGGGAGAATCCCGCCATTCTTTTCTTCTTGTAATTGAATATTCTCTATCATTGGTTTACTTATGTAATACTTTTTTTTGTTAATCGTAATAGTTTTAGGGGTATTTTTGTCAACAATATTACGTAATTTTAATTCAACAGTTTTATTATTAAAAATTTTTAGTTATCAAAAATTTAAATCTATTCTAGTTATGAAAAAATTTTAAGTTAAGAATTTTTTTTAATCTATTCTAGTTATGAAAAAATTTTTAAGTTAAGAATTTTTAAGTTAACAAAAATTTTAATCTATTCTAGTTATGAAAAAAAATTAATTAATCGACTAAGTCTTGGGCTTTAACCTATCGGAGAGAAGCTCCTCTGGCTTTAGCCGATCCTAACCATCTTTCCATTAAGAATTTCAATAGAATATTTTGCATCTTCTAGCAATAAACCATAAGCCATCAATGAAGTTGTGGAATCTTTCTTTTCAATATTAATTGTTACACCACAACCAGTCTTGATAATATCTTCAGATTGTGCACTTAAATCGAAACAGAAAATTGGATATAAATGTCTCCAATCTCCAGGAGTTAATTGTGGTTCAACTCCAAATTCTATACAAAGATTTCTATAAGAATCATATCCTTCCATAAATTGATTATTGGTATCATCGAATCTTAATGGATCAATTGGATATCGAGTTTGATTTAATGAAACTTGTAAACTTCGAATTGTATTAATATGGAAGATATTATTGTTCTTATCAGGTTGGATTAGGTCTTATCAACTTGGAGAATTATTTCTTTGAAATGTTAGTAACAAATATCTTGGAGTATTCGCAGTTCTAGTAAAATGCCAGTTAAATCTTTGTTCGTAAAAAGTTACTGAACTAGCAGTACGCTTTAGAAAATTTACTGGAATTGGTTTGTTAGTATTTAATCTTTTTGCAATAGCTGTTTCAACCTCTAAACTAGGAGTAATATGCTTAATCCACCATTCAAGTCTATCAATTTTTAAATATGCTTTTTTTCCAGTCTTACCAAAAAAGATTAATTCATTATTTGCTGTACGATGAATTATTAATTTAAATTTTAATTGATATGATATTTTAACATAATCTAAATAACCGAATAATGGAGACAATGACCAATTTACTGTTTGCTTACTTTTCTTGTTAAATTCACGTCTTTCTTTATATGCATAATTATTTGTTTTATTTAAATGTTTTGCAATATTTTCTACATCTTTCGCAATTCCTGCGGCATCTGTTCCAGCGTGAGTTAAATCATCAATAATTATACCATCATTAGTATCAGGAAACCAACCTTCGATTTCATGCTTTTTATTATTTTCACCAATTGTTATAAATCTAAGCATTGTATCAATTACACCTGGGGAATCACTTATTGTTTCTATATTTTGAGTTGCAACATCTAAACGCATTTGTGTAAATAAACTTGGGAAAAAATTATTCTCTAGTGTAATATTATCGGTATCTGGTAATGGTGTTGTAAAATTAGCATCACTATATAAAGAATATTCACAGTGCAAAAATGAATCAGGTAAATATAAATAACTCTGCTGATTATCAACTTCAAAAATTAAATCTCCTCCAGTATTTACTCTACTGGAAGATCCGGGATTCATAGCAATTCTTATATAGTCATTCTTTTTTTGATTATAACTGACGAACGGAGGATCGTCTAATTTAAATTTATTTTCGATAAGCGAAGACATTTTTATAAAAAATAATTTGACTTTTTGTTTTTCTCACAGATAGAAAAAATTTTTACTAAAATATAATTTTAGAATTTTGCTAGACCAGCTTCGCTGCTCACGCCATTACCTCTTATTTCTTCAATTGTTTTTTCATTATGTTTACTATCAGACGGAGCTCCGCTCCTCAAGGTTTCCCCAACAGCTATGTTAGCAATTTTGTTCTTTGTTTCATCTGAAAGTTTTTTTAATTTTTTTAGTTCTTCGGAATCATTCCTAAGTTTACGAATAGCTTCTAGTTGTTTTAATTCGTTTTGTGATTTAACAGCATTTGATATTGCACTAGCTGTACTACCTATAGCAGCTGCTCCTTTTGCAGCAGATGTAATCAAATCTTTATTATTTTTAATTAAGTTAACGATACTACCAATACCAGAAAAGATGCCATCCCCTTCTTTTTGAACGGTTTCTCTATTATCATAATGGTAAACCGGATTCATACGTGGTTCATGAGCAATTTTTTGATTTGAAGCAAATTGTTTAAGATTGTGTTTATAAATTATAGGCATTTTTTAGTAATAAATTTGACTTTTGGGAAAAAAAATAAATTATAAAAAATGTTTATTTTTTGTTCTTAACTTTTGCAGATTGCGTTTTTGGTTTAACTTTATCAGGAACCAAACCTGCATCAATCATTCTTTTTATTCTATGATTTTCTTTCATAATATTTCTTTCTTTTATTAACTCTTCTAATTGTTTAATTCTTTTAAAATTATTAGCTCTAATTTTATCCATTTTTAAAATTATATACTTTTATATTTTAAATTTTTTTAAAAAATTATATTTATACTTTTATATTTTTAAAATTATATTTATATTTTTGTATTTTTTAAATTATATTTATATTTTTTATGATTCTTATTTTTTGTAGGTAAAAAATATTTAAGTTAATATTTACAATACTCGTTTAAGATTTACGTTTATGAATATCTAACAACTTCGAGATAACTTTATTAATTGCCTGTTGCACTTTATCTATTGCGTCAAGTAGCGTGTGATGTACTTTAATTTCTTTTCTATTAACTTGCATTTTCTGCTGATTAATCTTCAATGCCGTTTTAAGAGCATTTAACTTAATTTTAAGAACATCTAATTGTCTTTTAACAGCATCTAACTGTTCTTTATTTTCTTTAGAGTTTTCTTGTAAATTTTTCTTTAATTCATTTTCTAAATTGATTTTCAGATTTTTCATTTTATCAACTTTTTCATTAAGTGAGTTTACTTCATTTATTATTCTATTCATCTTTTTCATTTGCTGAGTAATTTTAGAACTCAATTCATCAACACTTTTTTGGAATGTAGTTTGTAACTGCTTTAAATTTTTTTTAATTCTTTCAGGTAGTTTTTCTATTTCATCTTCTAATTGTTCTTTTAACATTTTTATCTGATGTTTATTTTTAATTACAGCAGATTTTAAATTTAAAGAAAGTAATATTAAAATTTTTGATTGTTCTGAAATCTTTTTAAAAAGTTTTGCTATATCTGCTTCTAGCTCTCTATCCTTTTTATCAAGTTTTGATAATTTTTCGTTTAATGATTTGTCATTAAGTTTAAGCAACTTTAATTCGTTCATCAGTGGAACCATAACATCGTTTATATATTTTTCCTTTAAGTCATTGATTTGTGTATCAACATATTGTTTATTTGTTAACTCTGTATTTTGTTGAGGAAGAATAGAAAGATGCAATGGACCAGATAAAACGTCTCCAGTTTTCATAATATAATTTTCTATCTCTATTTCTAATTCACGATTATTCGGGATATATGCACCTCCACCAACATTTGGTAACATCATTTTTTAACAATAAAAAAATAAATTTTTTTCTAATAAAAATAAAAATGGAAATGACTCAAATTTGTCAAGTTTGTAGAGTAGATTTTTTAAACCCAACTATGTTGTTTACTCATATGAAAAATACATCATGTGGAAAAATTAATCGAAGTAACTTTTATAATAATCAATCTAACAATAATCAACCTAACAATAATCAACTGGAACAACCATTGCAAAAATTAAAACATTTATTTATTTCAGATCAGGGGCAAAATCTTTATACCGCTAGAAAAAATACACCTAGAAAAAATACATCTAGGCAAAATAATAGTAATTATTTAGCGCAAAATAATCATGTAAATCAAAATAATTCTTTTATTCAAAATAATCATGTAAATCCAAATAATCCTCTTACTCAAAATAATCCCCTTACTCAAAATAATCCCCTTACTCAAAATAATCATGTAAATCCAAATAATCCCCTTGCTCAAAATAATAATGTCAATCAAAATAATAAATCTGTAAAAGGGGATACGAAAAAATGTTCTGGTTGTAATAAAAATATAACGTCCAAAAATTTTGCACGTCATTTAAAAATATGTGAACAAACAGAAGAGGTTAAAAAAGAAAAAAAAGATAAAATGAAAGATCAGTTATGTCGTAATTGTAATAAATATTTTACAATTCAAGGAATTACTAATCATTATAATTCTTGTATAAGTTCTACAAGACAATGTACAAGTTGTCAAAATACTAAACCTAAGACAGAGTTTTATGATAGTAAATATAAGTGTAAGGATTGTTTAAAGGAAAAAGTAAAATGTAGAGGTTGTCAAAAAATTATATTAAAGAAAAATTTTCCAAGACATGTAACACTATGTCCAAAACTTAATGAAGATTTAAATCAAAATATACCAAATCAAAATATTCCAAATCAAAATATACCAAATCAAAATATTCCAAATCAAAATATTCCAAATCTTCATCAACGTATAAATACTTTTTATTAGTATTTCTATTAAAATAGTCTTATATATTAAAATATTTGTATTTCTACTAAAGTAATCTTATATATATTAAAATATTTGTATTTCTACTAAAATAATCTTATATATAGTAAAATATTATTTTTTTTATAAAGAATAAAATATTATTTTATTAAAATATTCTTATGCATTCTGGAAGAGAGGAGAGGTATAAAAAATACTTCTTTTGAGTATAGGAACAAAAATTCCGACACATTCCGGAGGTTCTACAGAGGTTAAAAACACTCATTTGAGTGTAAGAATGCTAGTCCGGAATCAACAAATAATAACTCCTAAATTTTTTATTTAAAAAATAATAAATGAATAAAAGCGAAAATTTGGAAGATTTATATTCACCGGTTATAATTAAAAGTGATAAAAGTAATAAAAGTAATAAAAGTAATCTAAGTCGTCATAAATCTCTTAATGCAATAAACGAAATAATAAATAATTATATGAATAACACTGAGTTTCAAGATACACTAACCCCTCAAGATCCGAATCTAAAAGATATTAATAATATTGTAGATAATCCTATATATAATACTAGATATAATAATAATATAGATAAAAATATATATAATAATATAGATAAAAAAATATATAATAAAAGATATTTAGAGACACTACCCCCTAATTCATCTCTTAATAAAAAAATACCACAATCAGATCTTACACGTCTTTGGAATTTTTTAAAATTTCATTGTATAAAAATATTGTTAGCATGTATTTTAATATTTTTTATTTATCATCTTGTTATATGTATTGGAAATCAATGGGGTTACTTTCTAACAGAGGAACAAAAGAGAATAAATTTTTATAAACAAGAAATAAAAACTTTTAAAGGATGGAAGACTGAGGAGGATAAGATTAAGGATAAAACTAATAATAAAAATATTAAACAAGGTAAAATGCATCAAGAAAATTTACATTTCATTGTTTACGGTAAAACTGGAAGTGGTAAGACTATGTTTATTAAAAAATATATAAACCAATATTATAAGGACGAAACAAAAGTACATATTTTTTGTATGCATACTTCTGAATGGCCAACTTTTACAAACGTCTATAATGATAAACAATTAGATGAGTTACAAGATATGGAAAGTTTTGCTGGTACACCTGAAAATAAATCTTTATTAATTTTAGATGATGTTGCAAGTTTATCAAAACAAAAAAATATGTCAGAAATATTTACAAAAGGAAGACATCAAAATATTCAAATAGTTGTATTAGCTCATAAAGCTTGTGATGTAGATAATAAGATTAGAGAGAACATTCAAACATTTTTTACAACTACACAAAATAATGCAGCATTCTTTAATGATATTAATAAAAATTATAAAATGAATATGCCTTTATCATATTATACACATCATAAATATGGAATAATACGTGTTGACACCATAAGTGAACATATGCAAGTATATGATAAAGACTTGAATATATTAGTAGATACCGAACATGAAATCTATAATAACTCTCAAGATTTTGATATTAGAATGTATACAAATACAAAACATTTATCAAATCAAGTTATAGAACAAATAATTATCTTTTTAGAATCCGAAGCAAAAGTACCACTAAAAATTATTCCTGATACATTTTATTTTTATTTCGATCATTATTTAAATACAAAATTTGGTATACCAATACCTAACAGATTACAAGATAATGAAACATTAAACTATTTGAAAATTGCAATCAATGATGTTAGAAACGGATTAAGAAAAGCAACCCCAATAATATCTGATGTTAAATCTACATTTTCTGATGCTAAATCTACATTTGATGAAGCCAAAAAAACATATAATGATATAAAACCATTAATAAATGGTGTTAGTGAAATACTTAATAATTAAACAAATTTATCATAATCAAACCGAAGGTTCTAGGGCTTCGCCCGATTTTGCAGATATATTAGAATTTTTCCCATTATATATATTTTAGAATTTTTTTCTCTAAAAATTAAAACAAAATTTTTTTTTAAAAAAAACTAAAACACAAATTTTTTTCTTTAAAAAATAAAAAATGAAAAAATTTTATTGTGTCTTATGTAAAAAAAAGTTGCAAACAAAAAGAAGTTATCAATCTCATCTACAAAGTAAAATGCATTTACAAAATGTAGAACGAGTTGATGAAGGAAATATATTAAAATTAAATAGTTATAAAAACTATCTAGAAACATTGCCTACTGATATAAAAGTTAAAAAAATGTTTGATGATTATTCACATTCGGAATATAAAAAATTTTTTAATAGTGAAGATGAAGCCGTAACAGATATAAAATATTTATTTAGCGATACTGATGAATTTAACGAAATAGATGAATTTGATGAAGCCGTAACAGATATAAAATATTTATTTAATGAATCGGTTGAATATAATGAAACCGATAAAACTTTTTCTGATATTCTAACCAACTTTTATAATATATTTAAGAAATCTTTCAAATGTTATATGAATGTAGAAGTACTTTATACAAAAAATGGATCTGATGGAATTCCTGAAGAAATAATACAAGGACATTTTACAAATTCACAAGAAATACATAATGTAAATGATATACAACCCATATTTGAATCGATGATACTTAAATTAGAAAATTGTATAATTGAAGCCCAGTTACGTGAATCTGGTTGGAGATTTGTTAAAATACTATCTAAGAAAATAGTAATTGATAAATATAAAAATAATACTGGTGGTAGTTATGTTCCTTTACCTTTCAGTTCACCACAATTAATCAACATAAAAAATGAAGATGATTATTGTTTTCTGTGGAGTATTATAGCACATTTACATCCTGCAAAATATCATAAAGAAAGACTAAGTCATTACAATAAAGAAGAATACATAAGTGAATTTGATCTTTCTGATGGCTTAGATGAATTTCCATATGATTATAATAGGTTACTAAAGTTTCATAAAAAGAATAAAAATTTAATTGAAGTAAATGTTTTTGAATTAAATGTGAATTATGTTTCTATTGGTAAAATTACTCCACTTTACTCAGATTCAAAAAAATTTTATTTGAATAATAAAAATTTTTGCCAATCAGAAATAGTATACAATAAAAGAGGAAATTACATGCATCATAATATTTTTTACCAAGGAAATATAATATGTACTGAAAAATTTGAACTTGTTAAAACACTATCACCAATAATGATTAATCATAATAATTATAAAGGACGTACTGATGATTATAATTACAAATATTCATCTTTATCTTCAGAATACCAACAAAAATTAGAAAATTTAAATAAAAGTTTACAAAAATGTAAAATAGATTATCAACAACAAACAAAAATGTTACTACAAGAATATCACCATAAATATCAAAATAAGATAGAAACAATTCAAAAATTAAATGAAGAAAATAATAAAGAATTAAATAATGAAGAAAATGAAACCAATCAAAAAATAAATGAATCTTTAAAAAAATGTCTACAACAATATAAAGAACAATATGATAAAGAATATAGTTATCAGTTACAAATATTAAATCAAAATTATTATCAAAATACATTTAATCTTACAAAAGAAATTAATGAAACACATGAAATATATAAAGATGAATTTGAAAAACTAGAACAGTCAAAACAACCAGCACAAGCGAATATATTATATTATCAGGGTCATTTTATATTGTGTAAAGATGTTTCTATATTTACAAAAACTTCAGATAATAAAAATTTTCCTTGTCTTCAATGTATGACAAGTTTTAGAACTTTAGAAGAAATGAATAGACATTTGGAAAATTGTCAACAAAACGAAGCAGTTCAAAATACTTTTCCTAAAGATGATTATTTAGAATATAATAAATGGTATTTTAAAAATAAAGTACCCTTTACTATTTATTGTGATTTTGAAGCATATAATGTTAATATGACACAAAATCAAACGGAAAGTTATTCTGAAAATTATAATTCTGAAAATTATAATTCTGAAAATTATAATTCTGAAAATTATAATTCTGAAAAAAGTGCGCCTGAAAGAAGTGCACCTGAAAGAAGTGCACCTGGAAAAAGTTCAACTGAACAAAGTAAAGAAAAATATTTATTTGAACAAAAACCATTATGTTGGGGAATGTACATTCATTCAAATTATCCTGAATTATTTAAATCAGAATATTTACAATACTATGGTGAAGATAGTTCAGAAATGTTTACAAAGAAAGTAGAAGAATTACAAGGAAGTTTTTCACAATTGCTTGAAACAAATAAACCAATGATACCATTAACGGATGAAGAAAGAAAAGAATTTTATGATGAAATAAATTGTTATTACTGTGGAAAAGGTTTTACAAATAAATATAAAACTGGCAGAGGTAGATATATTGATAAAGTAAAAGATCATGATCGTCTAAATGGATTATATAGAGGTGCAGCACATAATTCTTGTAATCTTAATGCTAACAAATTTAAATATAACTTTGTTCCTTTATATTTCTATAATGGTTCTAAATATGATTTCCATCTAGTAATGAAAGATTTATTTTCATCTGAAAAATTACAACAACAAAAAATAAATGTACTATGTAAACAAGAAGAAGAATATTTTTCAATGCAATTAGGTTGTATTAGAATTTTAGATGCATTTAGATTTTTTACTCCTTATTCATTAGATGTTATGGGAAAAACTTTGAAATCTGAACAATGTAAAATATTAAATAAATATAATTTAAAACCTTTAAAAGGAATATTTCCGTATGAGTACATAGCCTGCGGCTCACAGTCGAAGACTGATATAACTGGAGATTTTAATTCTGTGAATAAAATTATGGAAGAAAAACAACTTCCTCCAATAAATAAATTTAAATCAACATTAAAACAATCACAATTATCTGAAGAAGACTAGGCAGAAGCTGAAAAAAATTGGAGAGAGTTAAATTGTAAAACAATGTATGATTATACAATGAAATATCTTCAGATAGATGTTTTAATCCTTGCTGATCTTTTTGAAAACTTTCGTGATATGTGTTTAGAATATTACGGAATAGATCCATGTTATTGTTATTCTACACCAGGTTTAACATGGTTAACAGGATTAAAACATACTGGTGTTCAAGCCGATGGCTCTAGGACAAAGTCCGTTAAACTTAAACATTATAAAGAAAATACATATGATAAATTATTATTTTTTGAATCTGGAATTAGAGGTGGAGTTTCATCAGTTTTAGGTAATAGATATGTTAAATGTTATAATAAGAAAGTAAATCCACAAGAATATGGAATAATGAAACCTTTATCTCCAGAAGAAAAAGAAAAAATATTAGAAATTTTTCGAACGAAACACGAAGGAGTAGAACGTGAAAAAGCAATTGATGAATTCATGAGAGAAAACTATTTGTTATATTATGATTTTAATAGCTTATATTCTTCTTGCATGATACAAGAATTACCAACAGGTGAAATGACATGGTGTAATAATCGAACCGAAGGTTCTAGGGCTTCGCCCGATCTAGATTATCAAAGAACATATGATGGTGAAAATAATTTTGGTTATGTATATGAAGTTGATTTAGTATATCCTGATTATATAAAAGACGCAACAAAATATTATCCTTTCTGTCCAGAAAACAAAATTCCCAATATAGAAGATTTTTCAGATTATCAAAAATCTATAATGCCGAAAAAATACAGACCAACAAAAAAACTTATGTTAACACAAGGTAATAAAGGAAAGTATGTTGTTGAAGGAAGAATGCTAGATTGGTATTTAGATCATGGCATGATTCTCACCAAAATACATCGAAAACTAGAGTATAGAAAATCTAAATGGTTAAAAAATTATATAGAGTTCAATATTGAAAAACGTAAAATAGCTAAAAGAAATAAAGATGATTTTGGAAACGTTTTCTTCAAATTAATGAATAATGCATTTTATGGTAAGACTTTAGAAAATGTGCGTAATAGACAAAATATTGAAATAGTTTATGATAGAGATAGATTTCAAAATTTAACAAGGAAACCTACATATAAAAGAACTACTAGATTCAGTGATGAACTTTGTGCTGTTCATCTAAGAAGAAGCATTGTAAAACATGATAAGTTTAATTTCATTGGTTTCACTATATTAGAATTAGCTAAACTATTTATGTATAGTTTTATATATGATTATTTAGCACCTGCTTATGGCGAAAACTATAAATTACACTTTACAGATACCGATTCTATTTTCTTAGAATTAACAGTACCATATGGTTCTTCACTTGATAAAGAAATTAATAAAATAAAAGATATTATTCATCCTTCTGATTTATGTAAAGTAAAAGATGAATTAGAAGGAAATGAAGATTTCATAACAGAAGCTATATTTTTAAAATCTAAATGTTATTGTTATAATACAACTAATAATATTAAAACACATAAAACATTAAAAGGAATTTCAAAGGCATCAGTGGCTAATCAAATAACATTTCAAGATTATAAAAATGCATTATTTAATAATGAAATAAAAACAGCATATAATTATAGACTTAATTCAAAGAAACATAAAATGTATTTAAAAGAAGAACATAAATTAGCATTAGATCGATTTGATGATAAAAGAAAAATTTTACCTGATGGAATAACTACTTTACCTTTTTAATTTTCTAATTTCTATTTTCTAAATATAACAATATAAAAATATAAAATATTATAAAATAATATAACATAAAATAATAATATAAAATTATCATATAAAAATGGATAAAGTTAGAGCTGATAATTTTAAAAGAATAAAACAATTAGAAGAGTTAATAAAACAAAGAAATATTATGAAGGAAAATCATCTTCAACATAGAATGATAAAAGCTGGTATTCAATCTGATATGTTTGAAAAAATGCAGCAAACCGAGCAAGTAAAAACTGATTTTGAAAAAACTATGAAACCATTTAAAACTCTTGAAAAAGAAAGTACAAATAATGATAAACAAATTGATATAACAGATCCAGAGCACAAAACTATATTAGATGACTATGGATTACTAGAATCAAACATTAATAAGAAATTACCAAAATCTATGCAATTTGAACATTCTATCTCATTTATAGATGGAAAAACAATACCTAGATTTTATCTCGGACAAAAGGAAATATTTCCACAACCTTTTCGAGGTTTAATTTTTTCACCAGATAAATCTCCTTTTAATTTAGATAGAAATTTTGTTGATCTTTTAAGAGGAGCAGATTTAAATAATTATGCTGTAGAAGATCTCATAAAATATAAAGCTATGTTAGACAGAGTTGGTGCAGTAAAATCTCTTAGACGTTATAAACAATTAGAAAATTTATTATCAACGGGAGTTAAAGTAGGGAAAGGTTTATCTGAAAAACAGAAAACAGAAACAACCATATTTTTACCAGATGATCCACAGATATTATATAATATCTGTATATATTAGAACAAAACTATATTAGATGACTATGGATTACTAGAATCAAACATTAATAAGAAATTACCAAAATCTATGCAATTTGAACATTCTATCTCATTTATAGATGGAAAAACAATACCTAGATTTTATCTCGGACAAAAAGAAATATTTCCACAACCTTTTCGAGGTTTAATTTTTTCACCAGATAAATCTCCTTTTAATTTAGATAGAAATTTTGTTAATCTTTTAAGAGGAGCAGATTTAAATAATTATGCTGTAGAAGATCTCATAAAATATAAAGCTATGTTAGACAGAGTTGGTGCAGTAAAATCTCTTAGACGTTATAAACAATTAGAAAATTTATTATCAACGGGAGTTAAAGTAGGGAAAGGTTTATCTGAAAAACAGAAAACAGAAACAACCATATTTTTACCAGATGATCCACAAGAATTACTAAATAGATTAAATATTTTAATATCTGCAATAAAAGAAGGACATAATTCTAGTTTCAATGAAATTCATGCTATATTGAAAAGACTGTTAGAAAAGAAGATTCTAAATGAAGAGGATTATAAAAGTATAACGAACCGAATGTTCTAGGGCTTCGCCCGAACCGGTCATCTCTGATGTCCTCCAGGGCTTCGCCCGTAGCTGAAATATGTTGTTGTTTTACTTTTTTCATAAAAAAATATTTATTTAATTTTTTTATTTTAAAAATGTGTTCAGCAGATTTAGACAAAATTAATAATCATTTAGAAAATCTAACAGAGATTTTGGGTTCATCAAAATTTAGTACGACGTTAAAAATTATAACAACTACTTCATCACACACTTGTAATTTAGAACCCATTCTACATTTGGAACAAAATAAAAATTATCAAATTGCATTGACTAGTTTCTCTACATTTAACACTATTCAAAACGTTATCAAAGATGTGAATGATCAATTTAGATATTCTACTGATAAAGGCACAACATGGAAAATATTAACTTTTCTTCCTGGTTCTTACGAAGTTGAATCAATATCAAATGAAATTAAGAGACATTTAGGTATACCATTTAAAGATAAGAAACAATTACATTTTGCAGTTGAACCGGCAGTCAATAAATTTTCTCTTACTTTAGACGAAAATCATCAAGTTTATTTTAATCATGATAGATCATTGTCAAAGCTATTAGGATTTAATAAACAAACCTATAGTCAAGGTTATCATTTAGGTGAGAAGATTCCAAAAATAACTGAAATAAATTCAATTGTTGTACATTGTGACATTATTGAAGGAGGATATATAAATGGTAAATTATCAAATTTAATATTCAGTTTTCCAGCTTTTACTGTACCCATTGGTTATAGATTAAATGTAATTCCAAAAACACTAATATATTTCCCTATTACAAGAAAAACTATTAACAACATTAACATGAGAATCACTGATGAGAAAGGACAAGAAATAAATTTTGGAGGTGAAGAGATTATGATAGATCTTTTGGTTCGGGAGGTATAAACTCCCGTTCGAGAGGTATAAACTTTTACGCTACAATAGAAAAGTTTAATTTTTTTTTATCATTTTCATTATTAATCTTATTAATCTTATTAACCTTATTATTAGAAACAAAAAATAAAAAAAATAAACTTAAATTAAAATTTTATTTTTTTTATTTTTTTTGTTTTAAAAAACACTAATTCAATAATGGATGAATTTATTACTTTAAAAATGAATGAAATGTCTTTAAATAAAAAAAAACTTAAATTTAATCATCATCCAAATTTATCTAATAAAGTTTTGTCAGTTATTTGCGGAAGATCAGGTTGTGGAAAAACATATCTATTATTTAAAATTTTAACGACTCCAAATTTTTTGGATTATAACAATCTTATAATTTATACAACAACAGCAGAACAACCCATCTATCAATTTTTAAAATATGGATTTGAAAATAATCTTAAAAAAACAGCAATTGCTTCATTATTCAAAGAATATGAAAATTCTGAATATGAAGAAGAAATAAGTTCGTGGTGTGAAGAAGCAGCAAAAAATAGTCAGTTAGTCGAAACCAATAAAAATAAGCATATAAAGATACAACTAATAGATGATAGTGGTAATATGCAAGATCCTAGTAAACTAGATAAAACAATGAAACATTGTGTAATTTTTGATGATTGTGTTAATGATAGAAATCAGTCAGTTCAGAGAAATTATTTCACAAGAGGTAGACATAATAACTGTAGTGTATTTTATTTAACACAAAGTATGTATTCATTAGACGGAAGTGTTATTAGAAAGAATGCAAATATATTTATACTATTTGAAATAAATGCAAGAAACTTAAGTGATTTGCTAAGAGATTTATGTATAAGAGATAAAGATGAATTTAAACAATCGTGTAATAATGCTTGGGCAAAAGATTATGGATTCATTACAATTAATATTGATAAAAAAATTCATGATAGAGTTATCGAAGATTTGTTTACTGAGTACTAAAAAATATACAACATAGTGGTATAATATTTTTTTGTTATTATCAGCTTTAATTTTATCTATTTTTTAAAATATAATATTTGAATTTTGTGGTAACATTGGAATACAGCAAAAACATTTTACTGAACAAATTATTTTTTTATTGCTTTGTTGTTTGTAATCTTTTCGTTTAAAGTTTTCTCGTTTTAAGTTTTGTTTAATAAAGTTTTGTTTAATAAAGTTTTGCTTAAATTTTCGCTTAAAGTTTTTAGCTCTTCTAAAAAAATTTTGTCATTTTCTTCACTAGAAATTTTGCCATCCTTTTTATTTTTATCATCAACTTTTTCTGTCTGTGATTGAAATGATATTTTATTTACTTCATTAGCTATTTGATCAAATTTTTCAATCTCATCTAACGTAATAACATTATCATCACATACTCTTTGAAAGTAGTAATGTAGTTTATCATAGACTTCTTTAATATGTAAATGCTTAGTTTTTAATGATTTTCGTTTCTTAGTTATTAAAGATTTATCTAACATTGTAACAAGTGAAGTTGCAAAAACACCCGTACCTGTTAAAGCTGTAGCAACTACTGGAATTACTAAAACACCTGAAGATATAACAATTGTTAACGTACCTAAACTTATTGTTAAGAATATACCAATTCCTTGTGTTACATTCTTAACTTTAGACCATCTCTTTCTTAACTTTTTATAATGTTCTATTTTAAATAATAATTGAGATTCCTTATCTTTCATATACCTAACTCTATCTTTGTGTTTTTCTTTATTCATTTTTTCAATGTTAATCTTTTCAATGTCCATTAAAGTAGAACTACGTTCATATGATAACGAAGGATATATTCTTGCGGTTCCTTCCATTTTTGTTTCATCCATTTCTGAAGTTCCTTCCACTTTTGTTTCATCCATTTTTAAAGAAATATTTTTAGTCACATGATATATTTTAAAAACCTGAAAGATGGATAAAATTCATGAATTTGAAATTCTCAACTTTTATGATTTTCGGTGTCCTAGAACGGTCATGATTTAAGCAATGAAAATCGAACCGAAGGTTCTAGGGCTTCGCCCGATTGTAATTCTCAAATTTGAGATACTCAACTTTTATAATTTTTAGTGTCCTAGAACGGTCATGATTTAAGCAATGAAAATTGTAATTCTCAAATTTGAGATACTCAACTTTTATGATTTTCGGTGTCCTAGAACGGTCATGATTTTGGGGGCGGGTGAAAATCGAACCGAAGGTTCTAGGGCTTCGCCCGATTGTAATTCTCAAATTTTGAGATTTTGAAAAATTTGAAAAATTGGGTATTTTTAAAAACGCCCAAATTTGTGAATTTAGGTCTTCATAACCTGAAAAAGGGTTCAAATTCATGAATTTATGTCGTTTTTAAAAAGTACCATTTTTGAAAAATGGTACTTTTTGAATGGACTAAATTCATGAATTTAGGTCTTAAAAACCTGAAAAAGGGACTAAATTCATAAATTTATGTCGTTTTTAAAAGTACTAATTTTTTTGATTTTATGGTGTCCTGGAACGGTCTTTTATCCATTACTAAGATTACGATAATGAAGAAATTGAGGGTAGCTTTTACCGCGATGAGATTGAGGTAGTCACTGAAAGTGAAACATATTTGGTAGAGAAAATCATTCGATGTAAAAAACGGCAAGGTGAAGAATGCTGTCTTGTTAAATGGACTGGTTATCCTTCAAGTATGAACTCTTGGATGCGTCATGCTGACATCTTTCATCTAAGTGATCGACAGTGATTCATGCAAAGTTGTAACTAACAATGTTTAGGGTTTGAGCTATGAATCCAACTGCCTCATTTTATTCACGACCCTCCTATGTAAGTGGTGGAGGACAAATTTACATCGGCGCTCGCCGCCAACGTGGAGGTAGCATACTTGGTGCACTGAAATCTGTTGTAGCACCTCTCATATCCAATGTCGGTAGATCTTTAAAACGAAATGTTTTAAGTAATGCCGTTGGCTTTGCTGGTGATGTTGCTAGTGATCTTTCCAGAGGTAGAAGTTTTAAGAGCAGTTTGTTGAATCGTGGGAAGGAACGCGGTTTAAAAACATTGAAGCAGACCATTGCTGGTGTTACTCAAGGAAAGAAATCACCTAAACGAATGAAAAAGGAAGGAGGAAACATCGCGGAGCTGGTAAGGTGCGATCTTCAGTCAAAAGGCATTCACGCAAACGTCGCAGAGGCTCTAATCATTCATCAGGCGCTAAACGACGACGCTGCTATAACTTCTAATCATGGAGTGTAAAACTTCCGGTTTTTGTTTGTTCGATCAACAAGCCATACAGACAGATATTCTCAGTTCAAGTATTGTAGATTATCATCCTCGAACAGCTGAGAATGCTGGCCCCATTGAATTTGTTATTCCTGGTGGTAGTGATGACTACATAGATTTGAGTTATGCGATGCTTGATTTGAGGTTTAGAATTCAGCAAGCAGATGGAACTGCTATTGACGATGCACATAAAGTTGGACTGAACAATTTACCATTGACTACATTACTTCGTGATGTTTCTCTAACGATTGGAGAGCAGCAGGTGGAAGGTGGTCAAAGCGATTATCCCTATAAATCATATTTCAATCATGTATCACAGTTTCATCCAGCAGCACAAAAAAGTCATATGGAAGCCATGGGATGGTACAGAGATGAAGCAGGAAAATTTGATGTTGAAACAAACAGTGGCTTTGTAAAGCGATCTGCTATGATTAAAGATAGTAGAGTATGTCAGCTATATGGTCCGCTGAATTTAGACTTCTTTAGACAGTCAAAGTTTTTACTCTGTAATACCAGCATGCGACTCAAGCTGACATTGAATAAGCCTGAATTTGCGCTGAATGCATTTGCTAAAGTTGACAATTTTAGAATTCATGTGGAAGATATTGCACTTTACATTCGTCGAGTAGTACCGAATCCAAGTGTCATTAGAGGACATGCTGAAGGTCTTAACCGCCAAAATGCCATTTACCCCGTTCAGCATACAAAGCTTCTCACCTTTACAATTCCGAAAGATCAAAAGAGTTTCATGAAAGATGGCCTCTTTCCATCGGAAGCACCGAAGCTCCTCATGGTGGCAATGGTTGAAAATGATGCATTTAATGGTAGTATAAAGAAGAATCCTTTCAATTTTAAACACAATCAGTTAAGTGAAATTGCTTTACGTGTAAATGGTGTGAGTCATCCTGGTCCACCCTACAAACCAGATTTTGCTGCGGATCAATTTATGCGCAGTTATGTTGATTTTATGGATGTCTTTGGCTTTTACAATACGGATGATACCAACGGACTGACTATGAAAGAGTTTAAGAGTGGATATACTATTTATGCATTTGATTTGACTGCTGACAGCGATATTAGTGCACCCTATCGTCAAGCGAACGTGCCTCATAATATTCGTTTGGATTTGACGTTCAAAAGAACACTACCTGAGACGATCAATGTATTAATTTATGCAGTCTTCGATTCAAATATTGAAATTACAAAGTATCGTGACGTGATTCTTCAGTATAATCGTTAATGAGTTGGTTGACTGCTGACGATATTAAGACTAAAGTGCAGCGTAATGCAGACGAAGCGACGTTGAAAGCTTTCGATAATGTCTATTCACTCGATACCTTACCACCTGCAGTAAATCACTATCCCATCTTTATTGTGCTAAACACTCATTCTCAGAATTTAGGCGGTGAGCATTGGAAAGCGATCTTTATTGGAGAAGACCGACGTGGTGAACTATTTGACTCTCTTGCTCAACCTCCAAATATACCAACACAGCAGTGGTTGAGAAAACATACGCGTCAATATCAGCGAAATGAACGCATACTACAACATCCACTTTCATCAACGTGTGGTGCTTTTGTACTGTACTTCATCTTAAAACGTTTACATGTATCTCGATTTGCATCTATTATTCAAAACTTTTCATGTAATCCATCCTCTAATGAAAAAATGATTTGTAAGTTCTATCATGATTTGAAATAAAAACATCATGTTGGAAAAATTGTTTTTTATTTTACAATCCGCTGGGTACGTACATACTCAATGAGATAGTCTAGGATCACATTTGCTTGTACATGAGATTTTAGTCCAGTAATGATCACTTTACTATTATGAAAGATTGCCACATGTACAGGTACCCAACAACTAATGAGAGCTGCAGGAAAAAGTTCGGGTTCATAACACAAATTGTAACTGCTGGTACGAATCTTCAAAAATGATACACTTTCACTCAATTGAGTAGAGATCACCATATTGTCCACAGTCAGATTCGACATCACACACCTCTCCCTCTTCCATATCCGACGTAGTAGTCTTTGTAGCTCTAAGCGCATTGACTGCGCCGATGAATGAGAAAGGGCGCCGAGAATCTGTACAGTTCCATTTGGGAAGAGTTGAAGATTCCGTGAATTGTTCATCTTCACCACTAACATTTGAGGGCGGCCCGGGTAATACTTGCTGTTTGGAAGCTGTTGGTGTAATGTTGTGAGATCGATTTTGGTGTAGAGTCTGTAGCGACGGAGAATGTTGACGATGGTGTAGCGATGGCGCTTCATGATGAAAGAATGAGTAAATTGAGCGATGTACCTTCCTTTTATACTTTTCCCAACTACCTTGATGAAATGTGAAGTTAGTATGAAGTTGGGAATGATAGAGTTGAATTCGCCGATTGTTGACGCGCAGCCAGATGCGATTTCCAATACGTGAATGTCTTTTCATATAGAAGTATTTCAAGTCCTTCATGATATGATGTAGAGATTGAAAATGACGATAAGATAAAGCAAACTCTCTTCTCACATTTCCAGTTGAATCTTTGAAATAGACGTTTCGATCATGATCCGTTTCAATACGTTGTAGGGAATCTAATTTCCAACTCATGATGTGTGGTAGTCATGTCTGATTAAGATTTGCATAGTAGGGCGATGAACTCACGACGAATAAATGTCATGATGGAGCGATGTATATATCTTCTATACTTCTCCCAATTGTATTTGCGAAATGAGAAACAGTTTGCGGAATGAGAATGGTAGATTTGAATTTCATTTCTGTAATGTTGAAGCCAAACTTGATCACCCAAGGAGATGAATCTTAATGTTTCAAAATATTCCAAATCCCTCATGATATCATTGAGGTTGACAAATTGTCGCCATGTTAATGTAATTCCTCTTGATGTATGACCATGAGAATTTTTGAAATGTACGTTTCCATCACGATCAACTCTGATATATTGTAGAGAGTCCAAAATCCAAGTCTTCATGATGTTATGCAAAGTTGCAGATTAGCAATATAAAAATGTCGTTTTATCATATTTTGCTTAGCAATGCGGCTACAAAGAGATTTACTAGTAATCGAGCTGCACTCTTTTCTACTCCCATTGATCATGCACAACAGCTAAATGGAAATTGGGAAGTGGGTGTCACTCAACTTGTTTATAGCAACTGTGTCTATACTTTTGATCATGAGGTGATGACTATTAATATGAGGCGTACAGCTGCTTATCAATGTGAAAAGGGGTGCCGAGTATACATTCCACAGTGGCCAAAGAAAGATCTCTTATCATGTAAAAAGTTTATATATGATTTCTTGAATAAAGCGAGTAAACATATTGTCCAATTTACTCCGCACAATGATGATTATAATTATGTACATCATGTAGTTGAGAAAGATTGGATTGTTGGTTTAAGTCCAAGTTTAAGAAATGATTTAGGTTACCTCGCTAGCGCCTTAACAAGCTATGATAATTTTAACGTTAATTACCATATAAGTGCTCATAAACAGTTAATATATCGAGAGGAAGCTTATTATGTAGATCTTATTCCAAGAAATGAGAAGACGTTGGTGAAGAAGATTGTGATTAAGCCAAGAAAGACAAACATGACTCCTGAAACATTATTGAAGAAATTTAATTATCTCCTTCGAGTTGATGGCAAACAAGTGGCAACATTGAATTATATTAAATCATCTAATCATATTGCAATAAGCAAATTAAATGATGATGATCTAGTATTAGTTTGTTCAAAAGATTTTCATCAGTTCTTACGACATCGTTCTGCAGCTGTTCATGGAAAATCTGATATGCAACATTTACCATGTGAAAAGTCAAATCAATTTGATACAGAATGGACCGTATCTTTATACAGAAAGTGTGTAGAGCCTTTAGGTGGTATCTTACATGAAACAAGAGTGTTGATGCCTCGCATTATTACTTCGGTTAAATTGGTTGTAGATTATTTAAATGAAGTGATTAATGACCAACATATTTCATTTTCTGAAAAAGAAGGTACTTTGTCTCTCACTATAAGTGGAAAAGGTATTGAACTAATTATGGATAAAACTCTAATGGACATTTTGGGTTTTGATCAAAATATCTTTAAAAGTGGTACTGTAACCAAAGCTAGTGCAGACATGTCGCTATCGCGTTGTATTAACTATTTTCAGATATATTCCAATATTGGTGAAGATGTACGTGTGGGAGATGTTGAAGCTCCATTGCTAGCAATGATACCATACCAGCCAAAAAGCTGCAGTATTTTATCTGAGCATACTTTCAAGAAAGTGCATTATACAAAGCTGAAATCAAACTACATCCCACAAATTGATATTGCCATTTATGACGATGCTGGTGCGTTGATTCCTTTTCATAAAGATGCTGTGACAAGTATTACACTCCATTTCCGAATGAAGAGTTAATGCAAACGTATGCTAATATATTTTTCCAATGTGAATAATATGGAAAGTGAAAATAAGGACTCGTTTCTAATCTACTTGCCCAGTAATGCTTCTATGAATAAATTTCCCAAAAATAAACCATCAGACTATCGAGTAGAATTAAATCGGCCACTGCATTTAGAAGGTGAATGGGAGGTTGGCGTTTCTAGTATTTGCTATGATAGCAATATTCAGAATGTGAATGATTTGGAAGAAATGATATTGACTCCTCGCACCCATGATGGAATAACGATGAATAATGCATTTCAGTTCCCATACAATTTAACATCAGATGGAAAGTGGAACTATGAATGGATTCAGATAAAATCAGATTCTTATGAACCATTTGGGAATGAGAAAATTATTAAGGCATTCAACAGTGGTAATACTTCCATCATGAAGAATAAAAATCAGAAAGCTTATGAGTTTACTATCTATCATTGGAGTGGGAGACAGTTCCTCCGCTTTCATTCTTTTACTAAAGGTCTTACGCTGAGGTTGGATAGTGAATTCTATCCACATCTTGGTTTTGGTCATGGACTACATCTAACGTCAATTGCTACTGCAAATGTTAAAAAAGTTTATTCAAATCGAATCAACAAATTTCATTATAGATTTAAAATATTTGATGAAGATGTTGTAGAATGCGAAGAACGCATCATTTTGAAAAAGCGTGGTGTTCAACCTTTATCACTTATTGAGTTAGTAAAACGATGGAATGAGACTGTGGGTAAGAAGTATGGAGAGAAAATTATGGCGAACAAAAATAAGTTGGTTATTCAGAAATATAATGACAAACTTACAGTTTATTTCTCTCCAACCTTGCGTCATTTTGTAAGACATTATACACCTATTATTGGAAGCGGTGTGGTGTATGCTTCTCATGAATATCACACTAAAGCTGATTCAGTTAATGATGAATGGTGGGTGGACATCTATGGCGATCGCATCAAGAAAATTTACCAGTCTTATGAAGAATCTAAAGTTGCTATCAATGTAATGCCGCGTCTATATCATACAGTTGAAAGCTTCATTCATGTAGTAAATCCTTATATACAACAGAAGTTGAAGCATGTGATGAAAAGTAAATATGATGTAAAGACACACCACATTTCGTTTTCAATTGAAAATCAACGCGTTGTTCTGAGACTGGGTGATAACATTCAATGTCAATTGAGTAAAAATTTGAAAAAACTCTTTGGTTTTTCAATGCTACAAACTGTGTTTACTGCTGCGCATACGATTGGTATAGAAACACCAATGACACTTGATAAACATGAACAGCACCTTTACATTCAAAGTGATTTGATTCTACCTATTTCTGTTGGTGAGAAAAAAGAATACATTTTACGTGATTTCATTCATGATAAAGACGCTTCATATGGAATAGTCGAGAAGATGTTTGAATCTATTTTCTATCATCCCGTCGTCAAACAAACTATACCCTCTATTGCTATCAAAATTACCAATGGTTTACAAGAGTGCATCCACGTGAAAGATACTAAATCCCTCATAACGTTAGTGTTTCGGAAAACAAAGTGAAGTCTTTATACAACATTTATTGAAATATGTACATGAATGTGAAGCAATAGACTTTATACAACATCCACTGAAAATATATACATGAGCGCACTTCAATAAACATTGCTATATACAAAAAGTCTTTTTACTTCGTGAAGGGTGGAAATATACAGGGATAGGAAAAATGTCTTTCAGTGGAAAAGTCATCACATGGGGAATGTACAGATGTGGACACATATTCACAAGGAAAAAACAATCTCATGCGATACATAAAACAACAATGTTTATCTACAGAAATCAACATCAAAATACTAAGTTAAGGATGATTATGCTAAGACGTCTCCTGAATGTGGTAGTGTGAGTTTAATTCTTTTGGGTGGTGGTATGTTTGTGTCAGGATGTCCATGTGGAAGAGATATGTTGTGTTCTAGCCAGCACCTCTTATCCTCCCATGCTGAAAGCGCCCGTTTCCTAAAAGTATGAGTTTTGATCTCATGCGACTTAGATTTTAAGATTGTCATATTGACAAACGTTATATTTTTATTTCTATAGGCTTTCCTGAAATTCTTATGTTTCATGTTAGAGACCAATGATCTTGATATGCCTTTAGCACGCTTAATACTATCGTCGCTATCCTTTAATTTCATACTGTACATTTTTGGACGGAGGAGAATCATTTCATCTATTTCCTTCCCTGCTGTCTCATCCTTAAAGCAGCCAAGTTTTGCCTTATTTTTGATGGAGTAGAGTGGGTGATCAGTAGGATAATTTGATGTATCAAAATATCTTTCTAAAGATTTTCCTACTTCATTGAAATTTAAATCTTTTTGAGTGGTAATACCTAAGAAGAAACTATCTGTATCACCACCCAACAAACGAACCCCTTTTACGAGAGGACATGGTTTTAGTATTTTATAAAAGAGTTGGTACATTTCAAGCTTAGAGTAATCTAGTACAGCTTGACCAATATAGATGGGCTTGCACAACTCAACTTCAGATTTTATCATTTTAACACCTACAAGGTCCTCATCGATAATGTCTCTATCGATGAATAGAGGTGATGAGACCAATTTCTTAAATTTTGCAACATCATTGACTAGTTTATAGTTTACACGTTTTCTAACATCCTCCATCGTCTTACCAAATAGACTATTATTCTTATACTTATAAAAATCTTTTTCAAAATTATTTTGGGCTAGTGCACGTTTCTGGCTGTTGCTATCAATATATGGTTTGAGGAAGGCTTTCTGTCTAAATTTAATAATGCGGTGAACTCTTTTTAAAATCATACCCATTTCTAAATAAAATTTTAAGATGCTAAAGTGGACTAGATAGTTTTCCTCATCATACTGGGTGAGTAAAAGTTTGCGGCAAGGCTTATAGTTGGGTTGACCGCATGATTCTAAATCTTTATGAAATTGTTTCATAAAGTCGGAAAACATATCTTTACTCACTTCACCTGATTCGGGTGCGAGTGGAAAATCTACGGTTTTATGTTTGATATTATTTGGATAGATTAGATCTATCTCAAAATAATATCCCCAATCACCTTCATCTGGAATTGCTAGTATGTTAGAAGGGTTGGAGAGATGCTGAATTTCACTATCATCTAACCAGCTAAACTCAGAGTGAGGGAGTCGTTTGGATAATGAACTACCATACAAATTATTTTGGTCATAATACTTAAGATGGATATGATCATTACCTACTGTTTCAGATTTTAACCTATGTTTATTTACAAATGTGAGACCACCGCGAATTCCTCGCTCAAATAAATTATACATCTCTGGATCTTGTAAGAGATGAATGGTCTCACCAGTCATTTTAAAAGCAGACTTAAATGACATGGCTGGTAGACTGACAAAGTGGACGGATCTAACTTATCTTCTTCTAATGCCACTCGTCGAAACTCCTGAAATACATCAGCCAGCAAAAATACATCTAACTTAAGATAGGCAATCATATATTCGCCAAATGTATGGCAGTCAAATTTTATCCATGCATCTTGTGCATGTTCATAATCTTCGGTCTTACATTCTGCGCCGATCAAATCATTTTTAAATTTATCTATGGGCGGAAGAGAAGTCTCGCCGAGTTTACTAATCGCATCAAAATATGCATATGGAAAGACTCCTTTCCGTGTGATGACTTCATCGGTTAGATTTGGATATTGTTTCTTAAGATTTTGTGTTAGTGGAAGAGACTTCAGATTTTGTACGAGAGAGGCCAGTGATGCAGTCATAAATTGGTAGGAATCTAAAAATTTTATATCAAAATAGACCGTCTTATTTTCTTTAGTTTTATCGACAGGCACTTTTGCTGTCATGGCCATAAACTTCTCTCTCGTTTGTGCTATTACATCAAGCTTCCACTCTTTCATTTGACCTAAACCTCCTTTTATTATCATATGGCTATCGTAGCCCTTGAAATTATGGAAAATGACGGGTAATGTACGCCGTTTCATCCTCAGCGAAAAATTGCATTTTGAACAGAGTGCGTTTCTAAATTTACCAGTGATGTGATCATGGTCGCGCACTTTCTTAATCTTATCATCGTCAAATGTTTTCCTACATTTGGGGCAAACGTTGCAACTATCAAATTTTACTTGATCATCTGCTGTCATATGCAATGATCTGCGATAGAGTTCACCATCATACTTTTGCTGAAATTTTACAGCCTGTTTGAGGAATTGTAGGAATTGGTAAATACAATCCTCACCTTGCCAGACGTGCATTTTATTTTTTCTATTTTGGAAATGGTCATGCCATACTTCATAGCAGGAAATGGCTGCTGGTCGATGGATGTTATCATCGATATAACATTCGATGTCAGCATAGATGACACGAAGAGGACTTAGTTCATCGCCATTCTCTCTATATGAAAACTCCTTATCTTTGGGCATGCGTTCCATTTGCAGTTTACCTCGCTTACACCACTCATAATGAGTTTCAAATTTGTTTTTACTCCTAAAGTTCCGAATGCATCTGTCACAGTAATAAATCTCTGATGAGGTAGAATTTCTTAAGTGGTGGTATAAGCGAGAAATTTTGGGAATGCCGCAGTAGTGCCATTCGTCACTATCATCCTGTCTTACTAATAAAAGGTTGACAACGTGGTCATAACAACTCGAACGCGAGTTGTAGCGGACACCCTTCAATCCCTTTTCCCAAACATGGAGAACTATTTTGATGTTGTTCAATTTTTCAAATTTTTCTATATCTTTAATTTTCATATCTTCACTATTGCAGTCATCAAACTTTAATTCATTCTCCCACTGTTGATACTTACTCTTACGGTATCGCTATTCTGTACATCATTATAGTGGAGAATGGAGAGGACGGCATACTTAAAACATTGCGATTCGCAATCTACAGAAATGACTGCTGCTTTATTTCTTAAATTTTTCGGAAGTTTAAAGGAGCCTCGACCACTATGATTTCCTAATAAACTGATTTTAAATAAGGCGGACTCAATACCATCAAAAACGAGACCGCTATCGCGCTCGTTAAATTTATCTATGTTTAATTTTAATCCTTGGATATGAAAATTTATCCAAGACTCATAGTCTACAACTTCGGTTGCAGGAGAGGAGGGTATGTGAAACTCCAACCTCTCTACTATTTGACCAGTATGGTGGTCGATTTTTACATATTTTATTTTAAGATAGATGAGCGCCTTCATCCTAAAATTGTCTAAATTGTTGAAGAGCGCTTCTATCAATGATGAATTTTGATGAAACCATTCCTCAAAGTTAGCAATGGTTTCTGAGGAGTCCATCTGGTAGTTCCTCACTAAATTATTTATGGACACTTCAGTGAGTCGGATAGAGGAGGTGCTGTTAGTATAACTATCGTCACTGTGTGTATGTTGAAGTCTGTGCGAAGATAGTTCAAAACGTGTCTCGAAAGACTGAGCGCACAAGTCGCAAGAAAAGGAGACGACGTTAACAGAATCATCCCCACCTTCGGAGTTTGATGCCGGCTTAGGTCGACAAACACCTCGCTTGATGTGTCGGGTGAGATCCCGCTTCCTCGTGAAGATGTGTCCACAGTCAGCACATTCCCGATCGTTGCATTCCCGCGACAATGTTGACATGGAGTCGCTGTTGTTATCCGACTCGCTCGAGATGAGACTGGTATCACCTGAAAGAGAAATCATTCTATCATCTCTGTTCAAGTCTCAGTGTATTGTTACAACCTACCTTGACTCAATAACTCTAAACTTTCCTCGAGAAGGGAGGGTGTTGGTGATGAAGTTGATGCCTGAAATTGAGGAAGATGCTATTAGCCACACGTTTGAGGGAGATGAGAGAGGAAATTTTCAACTTACCATTTCAACGAAATCAAGTTTAAAGGTTGATACTTCAGTCAGAATAATACGTCTCAATTTGGAATTCACTAAAGAGCAGTTCACTTGTACGCCTCAAATACAGAATTCGCTAGACAACAGTTCACTTATGCGTCTCAAAGACAGTGAAATGATACGGATGTCACTTTGCTTATATACTTTCATTCTCTTCATTCATTGGATGTTCATTCTGATTGGCTGCTTGTGTATACTTAAGAATTAGAAAAATGTTAAAGTTATCATTATTCAAAGTCATTATTCACAGTCAACATGACAAGTCCTCCAACAACACCAAATACCGCATTGGAGTTCTCCTCTCCATGTACATCAGCAAAGGTGCTCGTTACACCAAATGCACCAAGAAAGGCGAAGGTGGAGAAGACATACAATCTCGACAATATACGAAAGTTATCATTATCGGAGGACGATGAAGAGGAGTTGCCCGACCTAACAGGCATACGGTGGAAATATTTACAATATGATGCCGAAGGGGTGATGGAGATGACCAGCAAGTCGCACTTGCATCAAATATGGGAGTGGTACACCCCTAACTCCCAACCGCGAACCGTGGCGGAGTGGGCGTACATTGAGAAAGTGAGGGACGCTGCAGAAGAACGTTTAAAGCAGCTCAACTGTTTTTGTGATCTATGTGAAGTCAGACTCTGGGACGATATTGACGATGAAGACCTTTTGAAATACATGCCATAATAAATGTTTATTTCGTATTATCTTTGCTTTCATACTGACTTACTTGAATGGGGCTTTAGTGAATAATTTAACCATGTATACTTTTTCATTTGGAAATAGTAGCACGCTTAGTTTAACTTGCAAATCTTATAACATTTCATATGGGTGATAATGGTAGATGAAATAGTGTTAAATAAAATTAAGATAGCTTACATGATTCTGGGATAGCAATCGACTGCGATCCATGTGTAAAGAGCTTGTTAGACTACGGAAGAGAGAAGTGTGTTATGTTGCGTGTGGCGCGTGAGTGTCCTCCCTTTCATTCCATTCATCAATTCATCTCATTGATAGAGACAGGTAGAACTCATGGCTCTCATAACGTATGCAATGGAAAGTTTTAGGCAACCTTCGACAGTTGGCTAAATGTCGCCCTGGCGCGAATGCATACTACGTTGAGACAGAGGCAATCACTTGCAAACATGACGCAGAGAGGTTTAACAAGATTGACCATTGCCGAATGTCCCTTGCGGTATACATAGCTACGGGTTTCACCGCCGCCCTTTACAGGAACGCCCGTCGAAAGGAAGTATTACACCGAACTTCATTTGCAACGTTCAAGTTGACTGATAGCAGATTCAACTTAATGATAGTATTCGCCAGTCCGAAGACTGCCCAGGGCAAACCGCGAGGAGGTTCTATCATGTCTTGCCCCATGGTGGCCCTTAAGAGAGCCGATGGTTCGTTCGTGAATTTGACTATTGGCTGGAATAATCAATGGGTATGACGGTTAGGTTCTCGTATACCCTATACCGCCTAAGCAGTGGTGGTGCATCTGGCACCTTTCGGATGCGGGTGGTATTTGGAGTCCACACCTCATCCGTCCAAACGATCCTCTTGATCTTCCCCTTCTTCTCATCCTTCTCATCCCACTCGTCGAGGATGACGAACTCGGGAATGGCGTTGTCTTCATCGATGAAGACGGGAATGTTGTCGGCAGATGTCGCTTCCATCGTGACTTCAAATTGAATGAGAAGCGCTACAATCTTCTGGCTTATATAGGGTTTTCAACAATGAATTGCTCAACAGCGAATCAGAATGCTTCAGGGATAGCAATCGACTGCATAACGTTCAAGTTGACTGATAGCAGATTCAACTTAATGATAGTATTCGCCAGTCCGAAGACTGCCCAGGGCAAACCGCGAGGAGGTTCTATCATGTTTTGCCCCATGGTGGCCCTTAAGAGAGCCGATGGTTCATTCTCGGGATGATTGAAAAAATATGGGACTCAAGCTTGCCGCTTCGCCTCCGGCTCGTTGACGGAAGCAGGTGGGCGCTTCTCATTGATATCTGTAAAGAAAGAAGTTGTTAGTTATCATCTTGAACTCTAAGTTACTTGTTTTAACTTACAGATCTTCTCCGGACGTGGTTCGAACAGGAATCCTGTGATTGCCTCCTTATGGTCGAATGTAAAATGAAGGCATTCGATACCTTTTTTAGCCCTGCTGTAACACATTTCGTCTCTGCCACGTTCACAGAGGAGCGGTCTTGCGGGCACACGTCCTTTCTTATCTAGGGGAATGTGGAGGCGACTTGATCGTCGAGTACTGCTACTCATCACTTGTTGGTGCAGCTCCTGATTAGTCGCCACCACCTTCCCCAACTGCTTTCGCAGCCCTTCCACCTCCTCCCTCATCTTTCTCAACTCCTTCTCTTGACTCTCTCTCTCGATCAGGAGCTGTTCTTCTCTAGCCTTACTAGCGAGGTGCGAGAACCTCTCGCGATCGAGCTCTCCTTCTTTCTCAAAAAGACTAGCTTGAGTCTTCTTGAGCTCCTGAGTGACTCGCGAGAGGTTCTCGGAACTCGCTTTATAGAAGAAACAGTCCCTCTTCCACACCTCCAACTCATTCTTCAACTTGTCATAGTTATCGACCAGTGGTGGGCGCATAATGAAGTTGCGACATTGAGACGCAATCCCACCACTGCTCGATAACTTAGCCGGCTGCACCTCGCTATCGAGGTCAACTTCCCTCACCGCCTCTACCTCGCTATCGAGGTAGACACTCTCGACTAGGTCAGCCTTCGTCGAGCCTTTTTCCTCCTCCTCCTCTTCCTTACTGTCGCTGCTACTAGTAGCCGACTCATCGCTAGAGGAGGAGGAGGATTTACTCGACTTCGGAGAAGACTCAATCGGGGTGGGTGAGAGAGCCTTTGCTGGCACGCTAGATGAGGGAGCCTCTGCTGACGCGATAGACTCGACAGCACACTGAGTCTCCAGAATCGGGGTGGGTGAGAGAGCCTTTGCTGGTGCACTAGATGAGGGAGGCTTTGCTGACGCGATAGCCTCGACAGCGCACTGAGTCTCCAGAGCTTTTAACTCTGAGCTGAAGAGACTTTGCTTCGCCTCCTCAGTCAGCTCTGGTTGACTGCAACTGCTATGCTTCGCATGCCACTCCGGTAACGTCTCGACAAGGCGAGATGCATTATGGCTGCTGCAAAAGTATCGAATGCCCCCTACCATTCGCTTATTTACACAAGAGTGTTTCTTGAAGGCATCACTACGAAAAATCTTTGCACAAACGCAGAGCTTGAAAGCCGTCTTGGCATTATTGTAGTTAACCATTTTCTGAAGTGAAAAGGGGAAAACAATGATTATAATTCCGTAAACGTTTGATAGCAAACGATTGATTCCTAGTTTATAAAAACGGAAAAGAATGATTTTACACTTAGTGAGATGATAGATTTGAGTGTAGTGAGTGGCACTAGATCCCGTCGACAGCCCGAAGGCCTTGTACTGATCACTAGGGAAGTGAGAGATCTTCCCCGATACCCGCTATTTACAGCTTAAGACATCATTGTCACTGCCCCGAAGTGGTAACAGCAACGCCGAGTCAAAGGTAGTGAACAGTAGCTGGGATCTAACCCCTCAAAGCTGCCTTAGACTTAGTTAAATTTGAAATCTGATAGTAGATTTGAACTCAGCATACTTGAAAACCCCAGAAAACCTCCAAAACTAGTGAATTTAAATTTTTCAACTTTTTAGCACTACTTATGAAATTTTATAAGTAGTCTGTTACTTAGGCCAGGTCAATAGCGACCGAACCCTTTTTGAATCAAGTCAAACGGACTTGTAGAAGCAAAGTTACAAGCCTTTAAAGTTTTGGAGTCTTTTATGGCCTGGAGACGAAGGCCATCTCCTGGCTAACCTCTAAGTCTGACGGCTTAGCTGATATCAGCAATGAAATTTTCTAAGTTGGTTTCTTACAGAAACTCGGAATTTGGAATGTCCGAAGCTATCATCGGAGCTCAGAGAGATGACT
Source organism: Prostheceraeus crozeri (assembly GCA_907163375.1). Lineage (NCBI taxonomy): Eukaryota > Metazoa > Platyhelminthes > Polycladida > Euryleptidae > Prostheceraeus > Prostheceraeus crozeri. The sequence goes on from CAJQUW010000870.1 coordinate 53,937, forward strand.
TACCGTTGACAATCTCTCGTCTTAATGAAAAGTCTCCGTCGGTTCCCAGCTTATATAGTGTGTGGCGATCAGCTGATGACGTAATACCCATCATCCAAACACTAAAAATCCCGTCTATCTCCGGTTCTAGTGCTCCGATTGAGCTGGAAATACAACATTTCCATGTAGAATTTGACGCTGAATCCGAATCTGGCCTCCGTTTTCCCATCCGATGCTTCGTTTTGGCTCTACAGTAGGCAGCCATCGCAAAAATTCTAACTCGTTTTTCCGAAAAATGTTGAAAATTTTTCTCGCCGATTGACTTGAAACTCTCCGATTGACATGAAACTCACCATACAGATAAAGAATTTCACGCTGATTCCAAATCTGAAATCCGTTTTCCCATCCGATGCTTCGTTTTGAAGCTACAGCCCAAAACGTCCCAAATTCTAACTCTGTCGTTTTTCGCCAATGTCCCAAAATCTTAAATGGCATCTCACATCTAAACGAAGACAGATAGGGACAAGCCGATTCTTTCACTGAATTTGTCTCACTCTTAGCTTTCAAACGAGCTATCACACGACAAAATCCGTCCACTGGAAGCCAAAATCGAAGCAAGCTGTCCAGAGGGGGGGGGGACGTCAGTGAAATTTCAAAATTTGATGAAAAATGTTTTGGTGACGGTCCCAGGTCGAAATTCCACACTTTGGAAAATTTTCAAAATTTTACCCATACAAAGTCACTCTGACACTTAGGATTTTTTCAGGTGAGCGAGCTCCGACCTAAAATCTTGTAACCGCTCTAACTTTTGAACGAAGACAGATAGGAACAAGCCGATTCTTTCACTGAATTTGTCTCACTCTTAGCTTTCAAACGAGCTATCGCACGACAAAATCCGTCCACTGGAAGCCAAAATCGAAGCAAGCTGTCCAGAGGGGGGGGGACGTCAGCCGAAAATTTTTTCTCTCCGATTGACTTGAAACTCACCATAGCGATGCAGAATTTCACGCTGAATACGAATCCGACCTCCGTTTTCTCATCCGACCACTCCTTCCACTCGAAACAACCCATTTTACAACCCAACATTCAGCAGATTGCACGAAAAACATCACACACTATAGCCTCAAGACTAATCCTGGCGGTCGCCCAAGTCCACCACGACACTCTATCGTTCCAGAGGGGGGGGGGACGTCAGCGAACAGTTTGTGAACCCACCTGGTTGGCACACCACGACAGACTACAACCTCTGTCGTTCCAGAGGGGGGGGACTCAGACCCGAAGCACCACGGCGGCCGACCACGACACTCTGCCGTTCCAGAGGGGGGGGGACGTCAGCGATGGCGGCCATCTTGCGCTATCTGGTGTTCGCCGTTTTCTTACTACTCCACATGTAGACACGTGCATGACGTATGTGAATTCATTTAACATCATTCCATTTCTTTTTCTTAGCTGTAATTTCATTGCCATGTACATCCTTGATGAGAATGGCCGAAAACGTTCGGGTGAATTTTCTTGTTTTGAATTTTCTCTACAAAGTGATACCAGGGACAAGTTGCTTCAAATATTTAAAGACCCGCCTCCCTAAAGGCCAGGTGAAAAACCTAGACATGGTTTTAAAATGGAAATGTCAACTTGTGAATACAAAGGAAAGAATGGAACATTATGAAAATTGCTTGAGGAATGAAGTGTTTACAAAGAATATCAAAGATCGTGTTATGAGTGGTCGCCTCAAGCTAACTTCTCAGAACTGCAGGAACTTTCTGGAAATGATAATCAGGGAAGAGAAGTGTCATCTTGAAAGACTTAAGTGGAAGATTCGCAATGTAAATTGGATGGAATCTGTCTCTTCTTCTTTTTCGTGCTTCTGTCGTGTGATGAAGTTTTTCTCATTTACTGTGGAAAGAAGCAGAGCTCGTGAAAGAGAGAAATTAAAGAAGCAATATGACATGGCACATGGCAATCCCATAATTGAACAGAAAGCTGATAGACATATCCACAATTTCTCCAACAAGGTGCTCAGCAATGTAGAACGTGAGGCTTTATGTCGAGGATTGGACTTTTGTGTGCCACCGAAGAGGCTTGATCGAATTCGTATCTATGGAGAGTTTGAATCTCTGTATAAACAACTAACTGATGGACAATTGCTACCGCCGAGTGAGGACAGAAATTCTTTGCTGAAATCTGATTTGGTTGGAATCGCACACACGATTTGCAGAACCAAACCGGACATCGGCCTGCTCTCGCCTCAGCATCTTGATGCTTTGGAAGGTATCAAGAAAGATGATTCGATCGTGGTTATTAGACCAGACAAGGGCAATGGTGTAGTAATTGTGGATAAGACGGAATATTGCTCCAAGATGATGACTATCATTGGCGATAATACGAAATTCATGGAAATTAATGGCAAAGCCGATGTTCTGCAGAAATGGGAGGCTGATGTAAGCAAGCTTGTATCCGACTTGCTAAAGAGGAATAAAATCTCTATCGAGCAGGAGAAGGAGTTGAAGCCGGTAGTCTCAATGATGCCAAGACTATATGGATTACCGAAGATCCACAAGGAAGGTCTACCATTTAGACCAGTTCTTTCCATGATCGGCTCTCCGGTATACAGTATTTCAAAGTGGTTGACAAATTTATTAAAGCCCATTGAGGACATTTTATGCAAATTCAATACCAAGGATTCGTTCGGTTTCGCAAGAGAAATGCAGGATCGGGATATTGCACAGCATAAGATGGTTTCTCTAGACGTTATTGGTCTATTTACGAATATTCCTCTTACGTACACCATTGAAATAATTATAAAGACAATTAAAGATAATGGCACACAATTGCCAATATCAACGGATGATTTCGCAAAACTGTTGAGTGCTTGCACGGAAAATGTCCCTTTTCTATTCAATGGTAAAGTGTTTCGGCAGATTGATGGTCTCTGCATGGGAAGTCCACTGAGCTGCAGGATGAGCAATATATTCATGGGTTACATGGAATCTGAGCTCTCTCAATGCATTATCGATAACTGTGAGTTCTACACCCGATATGTCGATGATACGTTCATCTTAGTGAAAGACATGTCGCAAGTGGATAATTTACTACATGTTTTCAACAGCTTCCATCCTAATATCAAACTGACGATGGAATTCGAGAAGGACGGGAAATTGCCATTTTTGGACGTGCTCATTCAACGCCGTCAGAATGGCCGAGTTCGGACTGCTGTCTACCGTAAGCCGACATTTACAGGACTTTACACGCATTTCAAGAGCTTTGTGCCTTTTCAATACAAAATTGGTCTTGTCAAAAGTTTACACCACCGCGCAAAGATGATTTGCTCTCCTGACGTATTGGAAGATGAAATACGTTTCCTGAGGAAAACAATGGAAAGCAATGGATATCCAGCTAATTTCCTGGACAAATATTTGACAAGCAGTCAGCACGAAAAAGTGGAGGGTCCCGAGAAAAGGAAAGTGTGGATAAGGATTCCTTATCTTGGTGAGCCCTCAAACCTACACAAGAGGAGACTCAAAGCTGCAGTTGAAAATGCCTTTCCTGCTGCCCAAGTAATGGTCGTGCATACCACGGTTCCTACCTTGAGGAAGTCGCCTAAAGATCCTGTTCCCGTATCTGCCACATCAAATGTGATTTACAAATTTTCCTGTAGTTGTGGACTCAATTAAATTGGCAGAACGAGACGACGACGATTGGGAGACAGAGTCAAGGAGCATGTCCCAAAGTGGTACATCGACGGCAAGAAGAAGGCAGGAGTGTCTGCAATTACAAGACATTTAATTTCCTGCTCCTCTCCGCCTGCCGATCCCAGACAGTCATTCAAAGTGGTGAAACGAGTGAGAACCTTTAGAGAACTACAGATATTGGAGGCTTTGCTCATCAAGAGAGAAAAGCCTATACTGTGCATCCAGAAGGATTATGTGATTTCTTTGTGTCTTGACTTTTAGCTTCAGATAAGTTAGACAGATAACTTATTAACTTTGTCTTTTAAGATTGCATGTTCTTATTACTTAACTGTTAATGAGTAGAGTGTTAGATACTAGTCAAATGTATATCTTTGCAAACCACATGTAGACACGTGCATGACGTATGTGAATTCATTTAACATCATTCCATTTCTTTTTCTTAGCTGTAATTTCATTGCCATGTACATCCTTGATGAGAATGGCCGAAAACGTTCGGGTGAATTTTCTTGTTTTGAATTTTCTCTACAAAGTGATACCAGGGACAAGTTGCTTCAAAGACTTACTTACATTCTAAACAAAATAGTACGTGATGGTAACATGCCAACTACTTTAAAAACCTCCAAAATTATACCAGTCTATAAAAAAGGATCAAGATTGGACATAAACAATTACAGACCAATCTCTTTACTTAGCTACGTAGACAAGATTCTCGAAAAGGTTATACACTCCAGATTATACAGTTATTTAGATAAAATAGAGTTTCTCAGTCCAAATCAATTCGGTTTCAGAGAACATCACTCAACAGAGCTATCACTACTCTCCGTCATGAATAGAATATATACAGCAGTAGAAGCTAAAGAATTCATAATGTTATTATCAGTAGATTTTCGGAAGGCCTTTGAAATAATAAGACATGACATACTAATAGAGAAGTTAGAGCATATAGGAATAAGGGGATTTACCTTAGACTGGTTCAAGTCGTATTTAAACAGCAGAAGTCATCAGACTGTAGTAAATGGTGTTCTCTCTGAAGCATTATATACCAAAACAGGAGTACCTGAAGGTTCAACTTTAGGTCCTCTTCTATTTCTTATCTACATTAATGATATGCATAACATTTTCCCCAAAGACGAATTGAATATATTTGCTGATGACACCACTCTTATACTTAAGAGCAGAAGCCTAGAAAGTCTCTTTTCCACGGCAAAAAGCAGATTAGACTCACTGGAAAAATTCAGTAAGGCAAATGGCATCCGTCTTAATGATAGCAAGACGGAATATATGATAATTCATCCCCATCGCTCTAAAGAAATAGACCAGGATTTGTACCAAAACCAAACAAAGATTAATAGAGTAAATTGCTTAAAACTATTGGGTGTACATATAGACATGAATTTGAGTTTCACTTCACATGCAAATACGATACTTAATACCAAATTAAGAAAATTCTTACCTATATTTTACAACTTAAGACTATGCCTTCCACTAGAATGTCTATTAAAGATATATTTTGCCAATATACATTGTATATTAAACTATTGCATTCTTATCTTTCACCAAGGAAAACGAAGTAACATAATTAAACTAGAAAAACTTCAAAGGAGATTACTTAAAGTAATATTTAGAGTTAAGGCCAATGAAGTAGATTCACACATGACGAAACATAGAATATTAACGGTCAGCGATATGTATCGCTACAAAATGCTGAGTCTCTGCTATAAGATGATTTATAAGGTCGATGATTTACCGCATTTTCTTGGAAACATCCACAAATCCCAGAGTGGCAGCTCATTAAGAAATAAAGTTAACCTCCGGATACCATTTCATAGGACAAGCTTAGGGCAACGTAGTATTGACTTTGCCTCAGCGATTGAATGGAATTTACTTCCTCGTAGCATTAAAGAAATAAGAGAATATGATAAGTTCCAAAAAAAGCTTAAACAAATACTAGTCAGCAAATACTAACAGAAACGAAAGTTGCAATATCTGAGGTAACTAAGAGAGATGATAGTGTGCGAATGGAAAATATCAAATGCTATTCCAACCCTGATATTGTATCCCGGACATTGGCATATAATAGCCCAAGTATGTGATTTGTAAGTATATGTGTATGTGGACTTTCATGTATGTATCTTGTATGACGATCACTGACCTGTTGTTTGGCTGTACATACCTTGTGTGAGAGTATCTAGGATATATGTTTATATGTATAATGTAAATGATTTTGATGTGTGAGTAATTTTAATCTGAGCTTTTGTTAGCGGGGCTAGGTTCCTACTGTCCCACAGTGCTCTGGCCCCGCCCACCTCTACATTTATCTGTATTTGTATTATATTTAGTATTTTGTAAAAGTAATAAATGTATCTATCTGTATTTATCTACGAGTATATGTAAATGTAATGATCCTTGTACAGATTTTGTATTGGTGGAAAATATATTTCTATTTCTATTTCCATATTTCAATAATAACGCATAGTTTAGTGCAGATATCTCTGGCCTTCCAATGATCTTAGTGTATTATATGAGAAAAATATCACACGGAAATTTTCATGAATTCCTGGATGACTAAGGCCCGTATGCAGGATAGTCGGTTTACTAACCGTCAGTTAAGTCCTTTAACGTTGGTTTGTAAACCGAGAGTTATTTTTTGGTATCCATATCAACGCATTTAACTTTCAGTTAGCTAGCCAGAGTTATGTCGTATTCATCACAACTCACTTTGCAGTTAAGTTGGAATTCCTTCAAGAAGTAGGTCAAAGTTGCGTTTGTCATAGATCGATGCCAGTTCGTGTGCGAATTATCTTCACATGCGAGCTAATCCATTGTTACTAGCTATAAATAGCGTTACCCATTGGTCTGGCAAAGCTGAAATTGGTCACACTTGGTTGACTTATATTAAATTCATCTGCAACTGATAGTTGAAATTTGTTTGTTGATAGATATTGTAAGCAGATCAGGAGCTCTTGCATAAGCGTAATTGAATGGTGAGATTCATTGATCTGGCATCTTCCCTCAGAGTCAATCATTTCTAAAATCTTCATAAAGACGTGCTTCCGTAGGCGAAATCTCCTGCGAAATTCATCATCCGACAGAAAGTCGTATGGGTTGATGGTATCCCTCATGATTCTTTGTTTTCTTATTGCCGCAGCACATCTCTCATAGAATGCGAAGTCCGTGTAGTCCATCATTCGATCATGCAAGAATTGCTTGAATCGTCAGCTAACCCTACCTTTTATCTCGGTTAAATCTTCGGCTAAAGTTAACTCGCGGTTTTCATTAACCAGAGCTCATGAATACGAACACCAGTTAAAGTTAACTTAGCTGGCGATTTAACCGAAGGTTAGGGCTTAACCGAGACTCTTGAATACAGCCCTTAGTCATCTAGGAATTCATGAAAATTTCCGTGTGATATTTTTCTCATATAATACACTAAGATCATTGGAAGACCAGAGATATCTGCACTAAACTATGCGTTATTGCCTGATATATTCAGTGTGCGTCTCCAAACGTTTACGGATAACTAAGTAATTTTTTGTTGCTTCATAGTTTTGACAGCTATTCAGCCCGGCCTTCCATTCCATATTTCAACAATACTCTGTTGTCAATTGCGATGTCAAATAAAACTGGTTATAAGTGCTGGCTAAAAGTAGTATTACAGCTGTCGCCACAAATCAATCATTGATTCCATATTTCTTTTATATACTTACTTTGGAATAATAAACAAAGCTATCAATTTATCAAGATAGCATTTCATGAACAGTTCAGGCATTGTTTTTTTAACGTGAAATGATATTTTATATTCCTCTGTGACTTCAAATAAGACAACTTTCCACTATTTTGATTGAGTACCCCCAGATCACATTGTCTGAGATAGTGACTCAAAATATGTGCATTGCAAGTACTGTGTATTCTCAGTCGAATTTCAGTGTAGCTCATGTATGAAATAAGTTTGAATAAGTTACAGATATTTACCTAGCTTACGCATTCATAATTATCATTCAAATGTGCTTCCTGATAAGCTTTTTGGGGAAAATTTCAGTCGGTGTACTGGAATCAAACCGAAAATCAATGCACTGACTCGTGCATTAGATTGCCTGTATGTGCGAGGCTGTTTGCAAGTTCTATTTACTATTTAAATGGCAGTACTGCGTCTTCATCGATTTTCCTAGCGTTCTACCGAATATTTGTTCAAACATTTGATATAATCATGGTGGACCGTTTACAATAGGCAAACCAATGCACCTCAGCGATTTTGTATTGATTCAGAAATGAATATTCAAGCAAAGTCCATTATCCATTATCAACATTCTTACAAAATAAGTGGGCGTTATTCCAAATGTATTAACTTGTACACCCGGGATTTATATCACAACTTCTTCTATGCGCTGGCCGACGCATGTCGACGATGATCCGGACATTCTACTTTTTGCTGGTTTTGAAATTTATATCGACATCAGGTAAATAATATCTTGCGCTTTTATATTTGATCTAATTCTCAAATTTTGATAATTTGAGAATAATTTTTGTGTATATATTGAACGATTATCTCTTCTGAATGAATCATGTGATTAGCATGTAGATCTGTATTTTCAAATTCGCTATCACATGTAACAAATTCAGACCATGCTTTGTACACTTGTCAATTCATTGTATTTATAGTAGCTGGATGAGCCTAATGATCTCACAGAGAGAACGACCATGTTTGTCGATCGATTTCGAGTTTATTTAAAACTCATCTTCAGGACAATGCAATAGCTGAGACAACAGTTTTTATACATGGATAAATCATGGTCAATGCAATTCACTAAAAGATGCTGAAATTAGAACATTTGGAGAGGCACAGATGAAGAGTTCTCATTCATTAGTGCATTAGTACTTGATTTAATGCATTGTGTCTCTGCAATGCGGGTGTGAACAGTTCTAAATAAAACTTTGAAGTCCTCTTGGCTTGCATCGTGTGGATGACAGCTCACTGCGGTAAGGACTGGCTTTCCTCTCAGATGCTCATTTACTCTCGTGATTAGGTGTCTCCGTGTCTCACCAATGTAACAGTTTGAGCACTGTCTGCATGTACAACAATATATCACGTTGGATGCTAAACACGGAGGGACTTTATCTTTATTAGGAAAAATTGCTGAGGTCTTGAATGTTTTAAAAGCGACCTGTAATTTGGCGTCGTTCTTATTTAAAATGGAGTTAATTATTTAGACGGTTTTTAAGGTTTCACGCTCCTTTTCCATTATGAAAGGCAGGGACCAATACAGGGGCGGCGCCAGGGTTTTCCCCGACGAGGTGTCGTGTTTCCCCGACGGGGTGTCGAGCTACCTGACCTCCCCGACAAAGCAGTAAAACTTAAAATTCCTTTAATAGTCCTATTAAGTTGGTATATATGCTATGCAGTAGGCTATTCATGCCTTACAAGACATGTTCGCGCAGGCATAATATCGAGCATAAGATGATATAGCCCATAACACGCTGATATCTTAATTTCCTAAGTCTGATGATAGGGTCAATCCCTAGCCTATATCAATGCCAAGATTGTAGGTGTCCACGTGTTACCAAAGGACTAGGGCCTATACTACGCTTATAGGCCTACTTCAAGCTATCTTTAAATACCTAACCCTTCAAGTGAGCTTGAGTGATAACTTGCAGATGCGAATTTAAAACCAATACATGCCTATGTAACAAATTAATTTCATTTAGTTGTCAAATCCATGGTCGTTTATGACTGTTGATTTTTCATACAATAGAATTGGGTCTGTAGTCCTACTGCGGCCTTAAAAATATGAATATTGGCTATACGTGAGCTTATACATGCGTAGAAAATACGAAAATAGTAGGCTACGGTGGTTTACATGCGAAATTGATAGTATGAATTTTAAACGAATGACCTAACTATCCGAGCCTCTTAATCATGCGACGAATATCAAGAGATGTGTTGAAATCAATAGGCCTACATAGCGGGCAAAATCAACAAATGGGCTTTATTTGAATTGATTTAATGATTGACTTACCTAGTAGTCTAACAAACAGCCTGAAAATGTTTATCAAACTAAAATAAAACAATATGATTTTAAAACAACATGATCTATTAGTGGAAAATGGAAATAATTGACTATAACAAAAAATGTGCACAAATGCACATAAGGATAAAATTGGATGGTTTGGATAAAGGTTAAACAAGGATTTCTACCTTCAATGTAAAATTGCAACAAATAAAGTCTAATAAGGTATCCTGATTCGGTTGTAAGATAAGTCAATTTGCATATCATTATTCATGACATGAAGTAATTAATGTAACTGTCTCTCTGATTGACAAACAGCATGAAAAAATACTCGTCAAATTGTCAAAACAATACTCGGGTAAACAACAACTATTAAAGCAAACATTGAACTGCATGAACGGGTACAGCACTTGCTTAGATTTTGGCTAGAATGACATAGAAATATGCGCATATCACCGATCATTTTTTTTACTAAGTTGTATAGGTTTGTTTGATTGTTTGCAATTTATAAAGTATGAAATTGAAATGATAAGTCAATTAAATCTATGTATTTTGATTAATAATGTAGACGACACACTTACGGTACATGAAATAGGTATCAGGTTTTTCCTGATTTAAGTGTGCCTAGAAAACTTGAATCCACCATGAACGCATATTACTATATCTGGCCTGCCTATACATAGTACAATGCACTCAATAATAATAATCTCATCCGACCATCATTGTGTGAGGTCGTGACTAAATTTTCTTTTATCTCATAAACTTTATGTTAGTACAATTCTGCACTTTGGATAAAGTAAGATGAACCGATCGATCACTTTATTCAAATCAATTTTGGAAGCTCGATCTGAATGGACCCCAAGCAACATAAGGTCATTCGCTCGGTCTGTTTTCATCGTGCATCTCAAATAATTGTTCACAATCCGAAGAGTGCTAAAACTCCGCTCGCAAGCACAACTCGATACTGGCATTGTGCAAGCAATTGTACTGAGTTTGCACATCTCAGGTAAAGCATCGCGCACCCGTTGTAATCGCCGACAAAGATGCATTAATGTTGGCGAAGTGCGTGCTTTCTCGTCAGTCTTGCTGCGTTCCATCATTCGACGACAATTTTTTATTTCGATGATTAAGTCATTTGCGTCACACTGGAATAATGCTCCGAAGGAGAGAATCATTTCTTCGTTTAAGAAATTGATTGATGAAGGCGTCAGGGCAGCACTCCCATTCATGATGGTGATATTATTGTTGCTGAATCTTCTATCTAACTCGAAAATGATTTGTTCAACAATTTCGGTGACTTGGCTTGAAAACAATTCTTTTTCAGTTTTTACGGCCCAAGGTGCTTCAACTTCCACTAAAAACTGTTTCAAATGATCAGGCAGTTTTCTTGCTCTGTTGTTTTCTCGAACTGGTGCAGACCTTGGCAATGACCATCTGTCAGCAGTCGCCTCACTCTGATTCCAGAGTTCGTCACATGTTTTCTCTTCCTTGCAAGATGAAAGATTTTCTCTCAGAATCTGAATAACTTCACTTGACTGCGACAGATCACTGCTCGGGTTTTGTAAGAAAGCAGATGCAGTTTTGACGTAGCGTAGGACTTTTTCCAGTGCAAAAATGAATCGAAGCTGTGATCTATCTAATCTCATTCGAAAGGATTTGGCATCGTCAATCTTTTCTTTTTTATGATGCTGATTACTCACGATATCGAGCAATTCAAATAGCACGTCGACACGACTGCAAACAGTGCTCAACATATTTGTCTGAAACGACCATCGCGTTTCCGAGATTGCTTTGAATTCCATAACTCTCAGATTTCGTTCCTCCTGCAAATATACCCAGATTGGATGGATCGATGCACAGCTGACGAAATTGTAGAGTTGCTCCAGCAGAAATTGTAGAAATTGCAGCAGCACTCCATGGGTCTCTCACAACTTTGGCTCCTACAGGAATAGTTGTGGCAATTTGACCCTTGTCAGCGAGATTCTTATGCCATTTTTGGGTGTGCTTTCCTGTATAGTCACTATCGAAAGATTCGCCGCATAATGTACATTTAACGCGATGACGAGCCGCCTTTGCTCCTCTTTTTAACATACTAGAAGCGGTCAGTGAAGCGAGTTCTGGAAAATAAAGAGAAAATGGAAAAATGAAACAATCTAATTTTTATAGGCTACTGTACTTTCGATGGGGTATGTAGGTCTTTTCAAACTATTTAAGACACAGTAAATAACCTATGCTTAATTAGGCCTAAGTGCAATTCATTCAGTGTTTATAAACGAATCATGCTCATATACGCACTACAATGTATATTCTTCATTCGCACACTTGCATTTGAATCCATTGATACGATCACAATATTGGATCACATTTAACATTAAACTCATACATGCAAATTTACAGTTACTTCATCTAAATTTGGAATTTGTTTTCATTCCAAATTTTTCATGTTATCCTTCTCTACTTAAAAAATTGGCAGTAATAAACGAACTGAGCATTATGCTCGGGTAAATAGTAATATGTTTAGTATCCTTCCATTGATTTGTTAAATGTGGAGTGGTGCATGGGCTAACACACTTGCATGTAGATCCAGCGATCTATGTTCGAATTCCTCACACGGCACACCTTTTACCACGCATTGAAGTTTTAGATTTGATTGACGGTGCAAGAACACTCATTAGCATTGAGTTTTCGCTACCACGAGCTTATCGAACGGTATTTGTAATACATAACAGAAGCACTGTAGGCTATACATCAAATTATCAGCTGAAACATAGTGAAATTAAGATAATTTTATTATTTGTTCTAATTATTTGAACGGTTATTAATTAGATGTTATTTTTATCTACCTGAAAACTGTGATTAAATGAGATAATATACTGCTAAATATCAGATAGGCCAATTTTGACAGTTAAATCGCCAACTTCTACTATACCTAATCATGCAATAAGCTTATGCATGATTAAATCTAAACTTCGCTGTATGACAAATCAATCAATCTAGGTCAGAAGGAGAACTAAAGACATGAAGCCTGTATCGACCGTACAGACTTATTTTAGCCTTTAGACGTTGCAGAAAGTTATTTATTCACCTGAGCTTTCGATAGACTACATATCGGTCATTTGTCTGGAGTCATATTTCCGGCGTTTTCAGCCAAATCCGATAAAAAACATGCAATAAAATATAATGATGTGTCCAAATAAGCATACTATATTTTGCGGTCGGTTCAGAGAGACCGAACTAGGTAAAGGGGTCATATGACAGCAGATACTGGCAAAGAATAATTAAATCAAGTTTCTTGGCAGCAACAAGCTTCATTCGAACATTTCCAGTCCAGAATTTCCCGATTGAAATCTCAACAGTAAAATAAGAAGAAAATCCCGAGCATTTTCTTAATATAAGATTTTATCATACTACTAATTTCATGCAAAACAAGTGGCTTATGGATCAATTACAATCTATAAAATATTTAAGAATATATATTATTTTTAGACTTGACAACTAATTGAAATCAAGTCGTATGTCGGGGAATCGCTAATCTTGTCGGGGAAACTGCTATAGGCAACTTAGAGTGCCATGCATTTTCTCTCAAATTCCCCGATAGCATTTTAGTCCGATTTCCCCGACGAGGTGTCGAGCTTCCCCGACGGGGTGTCGGCCGACACCCCTGACACCCCGCTGGCGCCGCCCCTGGATGACGCAGTTCGACCACTGTTATCGATGAACTGATTGAATAAGTTGCTGAGATTTCTATGTCTATCAAATGAGCCTACATTACTATTACACAGAGCAAACGACGAGACAAAATTGCTGAATTTCATGCTGATAAAAAGATGATTATTAAAAGATAATAGTTCAAAAAGAATGACCCGTTTTCATGATACATTAATTCATTTATCAAGCATTCTCATGAAATGAATCATTAACCATTTGGAAAAGGAGCTTCTAAAATGTAAATGAATGGCATGGGAGAGCTGTACTCACTTCATTTCACCAGAAACGTTCAGTTTATATAGATCGCAGTTTCAGTTATTTGTTAACCCTCATAATGGCGAGTCCGCAGCAGAAAGCGTTTTGTGTTCTTGAGTTTGCGAAAACAAAATCGATTGTCACAGTTCAACGTGCTTTTCAAGGACAATTTCACATTAATGCTCCTTCTCCCAAGAACATTCGACGCTGGTTTCAACAATTTCAAGAGAGAGGGTGTCTGTGTGAGAAAAAAAGTCCTGGACGACCACGTGTTTCAGAAGCACACGTGACAAGAATCCGTTCTACGTTTGAGAGGAGTCCGCGGAAATCCACATATCGAGCTAGCCGTGAGCTTGCAATTCCTCAGTCTACTGTGTGGCGTGTACTAAGAAGACGACTACATTTGAAACCATACAGACTATGCCTCGTTCAGGCACTTACTGATGACGATCCAAGAGGAAGCGAATAGATTTTTGTTCTTCAATGCTGGAGATGATGGACGATGAAACCTTCATTTCACGTTTAGTTTTTAGTGATGAAGCTACATTTTATTTGAGCGGCACAGTCAATCGTCACAATGTGCGTATTTGGGGAACAGAGCACCCACATGAAGCAGTTGAGCATGTAAGAAATTCTCCTAAGGTAAATGTTTTCTGTGCTGTTTCTCGGAATAAGATTTTTGGTCCTTTTTTCTTTGAAAATGATACTGTTACAGGGCAATCCTATCTTGATATGCTTCAGCACTGGGTCTTTACTTTACTGCAAGAAGATAGGCCTGACTTCATTTTTCAACAAGATGGAGCTCCTGCCCATTGGCACGTGAATGTCAGAAATTTTTTAAATGAAAAAGTGCCCCAGCGATGGATTGGTTGGAAAGGTGACAACGATCTTGCTCTTTGTGCTTGGCCTCCGAGATCACCTGACCTCACAGTGTGTGACTTTTTCTTGTGGGGTTACGTGAAAGATCGCGTTTATGTTCCACCACTACCTACGAGCATCCATGATCTTAAACAACGAATAGCAGCAGCGATTGATTTAGTGGACCATGATATGCTAATAAACGTCTGGGAAGAATTCTCTTATCGTATTGATGTTGCTCGTGCTTCAGGTGGTGGTCACATTGAACACTTGTAAAACAGTAAATAAAACTTAATTCTATGTAGAATAAATTGTTATTTACCCAAGTTTTCCATTGCTTTTCCTTATTACTTTATTGTCGAATGAAATCGGGTCATTCTTTTTGAATTACCCTAGTGAACTATGTAATAAATTTTAGATATTCTGATAGCAAATTTCCGACTGATTTCGATGAAAACAAGAACAAACACAACCGAAGCCTTTTTTGTATATATAATCGACTATAATAATTTTTTGGACCACGGGAACGTTATCTCTACAAAAACTGAATCTTTTGATATAAAAATTTTCTCTGTATACAGATACTTTTTTTGAGTCGACACTCTATCTATATATCCCTGTTGCAATTTGCGCTTTAAACTTAATTAACCTTTGTCTCGCCCTACTCATTTGTGTTACAGTAGACTTATGATTACGTGCTGTCAATTTGTTCCCAGAAGACTATTTTTATCACGTCATGAACATTTGCTCTGTATCATTGGTAACGAGATCATGTTTCCCGCTCTCTATATTAAGTGCGTCTGCCGTTTGATGTGATGTCACACTCAGCTTTCTTTCTCCTTGATGCACGTGAATAAAAGTTCGTCTCACGATGACTTTTGTCTTGTCAATCACTGCGTTAATAATCTGCTCATAATTTCAACAATCCCTACTCTCATATTTGACCAGTCGTCGGGAGATCATTTTGATTAATGAGAGTGTGTTAGAGAAAACTCCCCAAGTTTAGGTCGATGCTTTCTTGAAAGTTAAGTACAAAGTTAAAACAGGTCAGACGGGCCTTCGGCATCCAGCGCCTTCGAAACGGTCGATGGTTACCATCGACCGTTTCGAAGGCGCTGGACGCCGAAGGCCCGTCTGACCTGTTTTAACTTTGTACTTAACTTTCAAGAAAGCATCGACCTAAACTTGGGGAGTTTTCTCTAACACACTCTCATTAATCCCTACTCTATGGTGAGATGATCTATTTTTAGAACTAACGTAGTAAACCAACAATTCTGATGAGTGGCGAGAGATAATCCAGCTGCACGGCTCATTATGTGGCCGCGTAGCTCTTACAGCACAAAGCTTGATAAAGCAATACGTCGCTGCTAGCTTTAAAGCACGGCTCGTCATGTGGCCTTACCCTAAGGCCGTATCACATCACGTGTTACGTGTTCAAAGTCATAAATGTAGGTTAATGAACTATTCATATCTATGGCAAAAGGTAGCAGTTAAACGCGTACATGAACATGTTACACGATGAGAGGAATGTGATGTCACAGACTATTATGAAATGTAAATGTAGCTGTCAAAACGTAGAAGTTGAAAAATGTTAGAGACAATCTGATTGGATGTGACACTTATAACCAGGATGATCAATGAATACCATGGTCAAGAATTCTTCATCACACTATTCATTGACATCTTTGTTATGACGCTACAATGCAACAACTTCTTGCATTGTTTGCCTGCATGCACATGCACATGTTTGCGTTTCACACGACGTTCGAAGCGCAACACGCAGCGCGTAGCACGTAACACGTACGTGATGTGATACGGCCTTCAGCCACACTGAAAGCAAGGTAAACACGAGCATCCCGAGTAAATGCATGTCGGCTTTGCTCACCGTGTTGCAGTCTACAACTGTAATGATGACTATGTTTGCTACAAAACGTTTTGCTTGGAAACGGTTGGAAAAGCTCGCAGTGTGGCTGAGACCTCACGTACGTGTCTCGACTGCTTCGCCGTCTCGACGCTGTCGTGCATTGACTACTCATAATACATGTACTTCATTAGGTTGCTGTACATCAATGAACAATGATGGTTTTACAAGGAGACATTGAGGTCAATGACTTCCGCGATGCGCTTTGCGAGTGCTTTAGGCGAGATGATTTAGTGACCGATCAAAGGGAAATTTCAATGCATATAAAAAGTTGATAATTTCTGCATTTAGTAATTATTTGCAATTATTGACCTCCGGAACAATTTTGTATCATCCCTTAGCTAGTCAAAATACACCAAGAAAATGATCTGTTGATTGCTCCATGCACTCTTGCTGATGCGCAGTGGTATTATACTTTCAGAATTACCTTAGGTTTGCAGTCTTCAATAAGAATTTCGCTCTTCAGTTCGTTTTAGCTTGTGACAAAGAAAGGATGGTATGGGCCGAAAGTTGTAAAGACGCTTGAAAAGTAAAACCCCTTAGCTTATTCAAAATGCTAATTTTGCAAAAATTCAAACCATTTTAATGAAGACAACAAAAGCACGCCAGTTTGTGAAGACATCGTTCACCGGAAAGTATTCGTGGGACAAAGCCGGCCTGTTATGACCTTGTTGTGTGGTGTTTAATTAAATTGACACTAAGGGGGCAAGGACCCATGCCTCATGCGCAGTAGAGGGTCATGGTCCCTCTTCATCTCTTGTTGGCAAAAGGAGATTAGATAAAAAAGATTTTTTTGTTTCGTATTTGGTAAATGTAGTGCCTTTTGGCAGATAACAATCGAACTATAAAATTTTTACGGAACTTTCTACCAACCGACTCTTGGCAGATAGTGTGACTCATCCTTCACAATGCCTGCACAATTCGACTCGGACAAACTTTCCGTATGAAATTCATTATGCAAATACTACAGAGCGTTGTTACGCTCATGTTTACAATTGATATTTGGCCTAGTGATTGACAATCCTGTTTTCCCGACGCATGCGTTTACTTGTAAACAATTCATGAATACGAGTAAATCTGTTCTAAGTACTGTTGCAAGAGATTCCGACACTGAACATAGAAATCCAACATTTCGCTTCGTTTCAGTCAGCGGGACTAGAATGGGCAACATCTGTCATACTTTTCAATAATAATTCGAAGTACTAACGTCGTCAACAAAACTTGTTCACAATTATCCGATTTCCTCGAATCTGAAAGAATCGTGATGATCGGAGCATTTTGAAGGAATTCACAGCAATATGATGGAATATTTGATAGTCCTTGAATCAAGATGATTGATTGCGCCTTGCTGCATTTGATGTGCCACTTCAGAGATATCCAGATATTTGTCAAAGTGCTTGTTTTCTCTTTCAGAAAGATCGGTTGCTAACAATTGGTTGGAAGATGACCAACTTCTTACGCCAGAACAGAAAAGCCTTTTTGAAGGGTAAGAACTCAATAGTGGGAAGGTTTTATAACAATCTTTCAGAATTAAGCACATGACGTGAGTTATCACATAATGTATTAACCTATAATGCATGAGTTTCACCACTGTATGTGCCAAGTGAAGAAAGTGATATAAATCGCAAATTACTTTCAAAGTGTGCTTTTACACGTATTTGTGATTATCGAAAAAAATACTTCAGATTCCTTTTTCATGCATTTCTAAATATTTATTGATGCTCCTTATTTAAGCAGCTGTTGTAAAATCTAAGGAAACACGAATACATTTTAAAATCCTTGATGTTGAAATGGCATTTATCGTAACAGCTGAAAGTGCGAAATGAATAGATAATAATTTTCAAATTAAGTTTAATTATGTTCTTTCGGAGACAAGTCTTTATGTGAAATCAGCACTAAGTCAGTAATAAATGTTTATATAGTAGGTGAGCCGAAGACGGGACACTTAAGGACATAATGACTTGCTGCCAGCAAAGTATACTAATAGAGTTGATAATATAGCATCTATTGACGAAGTGGTATGTCAGGACGACTGCATCAAAGTATCTTTGAATAATTTTGGTTTGCTTGATCCAGGGAGGCAATTACGTAACACCTTCTCAGTGTCCCATCTTACCCCATAGGTAGGTGGAAGACGGGACACTTGAGAAAGTATATTTTATTGAACGAATAATAATTATTTTTGTTGCTATCTTCTTACATGGTATATACTTCAGGGCCTACAATAGGGTGGCTCTTTACGCGTTCAAAAATTCCCCAAAATTGAAGCCTCTACTTGCTAGAATAGAAAAGGTCCTAATTTTTTTTGATATAATCAAATCGAACTTAGATTGAATCGTGCTAGTAACCCTTTTCGGTGATTATTAGCAAGCAAGCTTACTTGTAGGCTACTAATGGCGGTATTTAGTAAGAAAACTACGGAAGGCTATCGCGGTACCGGCACCCAAAATTAAATTTAGAGTAAAAACTATTTTCATCATTCCAGTTGGTCTATGTAGGTAAAAAGACTAAAAAAATAAGTGCTCTGAAGTGCTCACCATGCAAAGAACAACTACAAACAACCCCGACAAACAAAAGATCTTGTGTCTCGTCCGTAAACCCCCGCACATATTTCATGATACCAAACGTTGCACAATTGGCACTGGATCCATTCTTCTGCATCCAAATCTACGTCTTCATAGTAATTGCCATCACAACCTCCGCAAAAATTCGCAGGATCATCGTAATTTCTTTGGCACGTCTTCTTCTTTTTGACCGGCTTCTTCTCAACACTGCTTCGGGCGCTCCGTGATGTTGTGGGCAAATCTGCTTTGTCTTCTTTATATTTTGCCAAATCACTCATATAGACTGAAGATGTTACATGTTTAGAGCCACTTTCAAAATACCGGCGCTTTGATTTCTCTCTCTTCACTTGTTTTGGTAATGGCAATAGGTATTCAAATGACACTTCATCTTCATCATCTTCAGCTGGGGCTTCCTCAAGAAGGCTTGACGTAGGCTGGACGTGGCTGCGGGCATCTTCAGCTGGGGCTTCCTCATTGACAATCATACTTTCTGATGGTGCAAACCACGAATCGGGAAGAACTTCCTTATCCAATGGATAGAGACTTGAATGAAGTGATTGCATTTCTCATTGTCGCGACTTTCAAATAGGAATTGTAAAACAGTTTTGGAAAATCATCTTTCGGAAACAGTCTGCCAGGATTGTTTCTGTTGAACACACAAACTTCCTCTTTGTAGTAATCCTTCAGAGAGGCTTGTAGAACATATTATTAACACTCTGTCCATCGGTTGAAGAGCGTGAGTGGTATGTGATGGAAAACTGACTAGCTCTATGTCTAAAGCTTTTGCATATTCAAAAATTTCGAGCGACATAGTATGAGATTTGTGACCATCAACCAGAAGAATTGTTTTGCCGCCATGGATGCCTCTCTGATGCGACGAGAAGTGCATCATTCATTGCAGAAATAGTTCTGTGTTCATATATCCAGTAGGGGAATTCAGTACAAGAGTTCCAGGTGGCAAATTATCTCGCAAAGCAGGATTCAGTCTCACTTCTTTGTAAATCACGCAGGGAGGTACGAATTCCCCAGCGGCATTACAAGTGATCAAGACGGTTATGAGTTCTCCACGTTCACTGGTCGAAATCATATTTGAGTCTCTCTTTCCTATTTCTCCTACGATCTTCATAGCCCCAAGAACGAGACTTAATCCGCTTTCATCAGTGTTGAAAACACGTGAAGGATTCCCAAATACTTCATTTTCTTCATACACTTTTTCCAGCATTTCGAAGAACTTGTCGATAACTTTGTGGTTCATCGTGACAGCTCTGTAAACAGAGAAAAGTTGTGGCTTTCGTATAGTGATTCCAGGGTTCCTTTGGCGAAAATTCAGCCACCACGATTGACCTGCTTTCTTATTTTCATGAGAGAAGGGGTGAGTCAAGCCGTTTGACTCTGCGAACTGGCCAGTTTCATCACTTCAGTCTTGGCTAGCAGTAATTCTCTCTTCTCAAATGTGAGGAACTCGGCTTCGTTCTCCGCACCAAGTGTGGTAGATCGACTGAGCCCTTTCCCCGCAGGTTGTTTACTTATTCGGCCCTTCACGTGTCGCTCTAAAGTCGTTTTAGGAACATCATGTGTTGGAGCGGTTTGTCTGTATGACGCCCCGTGATTGATCGCCTCGATCGCTTCCTGCATTTGCCCTGAGGTCCACTCCGCACGATTTGTTGTTCTTCTGTAAGTTCGTGGTATTTCTGAAGAAAAATAAGGAGTATTTTAGAAAATGCTGTCTAGGGGTAAGACGGGACACTAGGTGAAAGACGGGACATCGCATTATTGAAACAATCATCTGTAATGCCGCCATGAACAGCAATTAAATGAAATAGTAGCTTAATTGCAATTTGTTTAGATGCAAATCATTGCATTTTACCTTATCAACTGTACAGAAATACATTTGTATTAAATACACCGTTCGTTACTATGAGGTAGGACGGGACAGAGTGAAGTCGCTAAAACAAGTGGTTTAATAGTGATATGAGTTCATGTGAGAGGCTAATTCTATTGATACTAGATCAAATTACGTGTCTTGTATAGCCCAAGAATAATGCTGTTATGCCATAAAATTCTTACCAACGTGATACATGCACCTAACTAAAATGCTATCATCATGTCTACCTTAACTTGCAGGAACAATTTTTGTGTTGATAATGTTGCTGGTCGTGAATTAGGTTTAGAGCATTTTTCTGAAATTATTGATCACAGTTTAAGTTAACGTACTCATTGGAAGTTTTACATCAAAAACCGTAGTATACGAGCTTACCTTTATAAGAGCCTATTTTTTCACCAGTTGACTGTGAGGTCGTCTCACAAATCCCGTTGCCAGCGTAGCTAAGAAGAATGCCGCGATAGTCCAATCATCTTCATGGGAAGATATCGACCAAAAGGAGCTGCTCACCGACTTTCAAGCAGCAACGTTGTGTAAAACGATCATCACAGCCATTTAATGACGCAGTGTCCCGTCTTCGGCTCACCTACTATAATTAGGAGAATTTTTTTGACAAGTCATATTTTATTTTTGTTATATTTTTGGGGTAAGGTAATATTGTCATATTTTCTGTGTCTCATTATATTTAGTCATATTTGGTCATTTTGCTGTAGTTTTAGATTGTTAGAGTTGCCGGGAAGTAGATATAGAAATGACCGATGCCTGCAGAATGATGCAATATTGGTCTTCTCAACAGCGCGATGCAGTTTGAGGACAGATCCAATGCATGCATTGCCTACAGATATGAATGCTACCGACGGCGCCAGGATTGGCTCGTTTGTCGTCTGTGTTTCTTTGCCAGGCAACCGTTGCTTCGGTAGAGCGTTTTTCTCCATGTTGAAGAAGATACTACGCAAAGGCAGACTTTTTCAAACATCAAATGAAGTAAATTACATTACAGTTTTGTACAACAAGCTGTAAATGGGTATACTGTGGTACAAGTTTGAAATATATCGTTTTATTTGTCTTAAATTGAACTTTTTAACTCTTTGCCTTAATAATTTTTGCATAATTTTGCTATATTTTGAGATTTTAAAATCTTGCCATAGATTACCTTAAGATTTTCAGGCATATTTTGGTCACATTTTGATATTTTGGGTCATAGTTTGTTATATTCTAAGCTTTTTAGGTAATATCTGGTTATATTTAAAGCTCTGTTGGGTCATATCTTTTCGATTTTTAGGTAATGAAAAAATTGCCCAATTATAACTAATTATGCTTATGTTGTGGCCGCTTAGGTCAGCATTCTAATTCTCTGTTATCAATTTACTTGTTGCATGATTGCTACACTGTATTTTTATGAATCATAAAGTGTGTCTACAACTCATTAGATTGACAAGTATGTCGCTACGCGCATTACTGCTCAGCCTTCTCCATACACTCACAAAATACATCATCAAAGTGCGAATAATTGTCTTATTATCTGATTGAAGATCAAATAGGATGGAAACTGATAAGAATGATTACCGATGTGCTTAATCGAGAACTCTTATCCGGAGCACCGGTAGGTCTATCTGTTAAAAAATCGAATGATATCTGAAGCAGTCTCTCCCTTTGTCTAAAGAAGGATAACCCAGCCGTATTATGGCGTTATGATTCTGAGGGCATGCCTGGTAAGCCCTCTGTAGTGAAACGGTTAAATGATCGGTTGCGGAGACGCCGGCCCTGCCCCAAACGGCTGACTTTGATCACACCGGCCAACAAATACCCGGCTGGTTCCAACTCTGCTCTTCACCATCAGTAAGCACTAAATCTACAGAATAAACAACACTGTTCTTGCATTTAGTGTTAAATAATAACTATGCCATTTTGGCTTTTTATCTTCTTTTTTGAAATTTCAAATAATGACGTTCGATATTCGATTTATTATTAAGAATAATCAGAAAATTAATTTTGATTTTCATAGCATATCCTCAACTTTCATAAGTGTCTCTTTAGCATGTCATAATCTCACTAATGCTCCTACTAAAAAATTAACATGTTGTTGCTAATTTCACCAATTGAATTGCTGTATTACCAGAGGAACAAAAAGGTCTTTTTTTAATGCAATATTTTATTGAAGAAAGGAGTTTGAAGACTCTTCAAAACTCAGTTATTAACAATGATTTTAAAACCGACCTTTGTATAAATACTTTCAAAATATTGTTTTCAATGATACAACCACTTTTGAACAGAAGTAATATACTTTGTAAATAGCACGGTTATATAACATTGTTTAATGAAGTTTTTAAATACGTCTCTACAGCACCATGTTTTAAATTATACCAGAGATCCCAATAAATGACGAATGTGATAGTCCGGTAGTTGATATTAAAGCGTTATACGCTAACCAATAGGTCAAAGTACATTTAGTTAATAGAATTTATTTCATGTGAAGTTTATCCCTTAACCCTTTAGCGCCTAAGCCCGAGTTAACTCGTATCGAGCGCTATCAACAGTTGGCTGGTGACGCCGAGAATGGAATACAATAAGAAACTAAGCCCGAGTTAACTCGTATCGATAGAGCAGACGAATATCACTGACAACGCAATCAGCAGTTGTTCTTCAGGGCCTAAGCCCGAGTTAACTCGAAACGATAGCCGCCACTCATTCTCTGACAGATAAAATAAAGTTTTCAATAGTTCCCGAATAACGAGTATACTCGGGCTGATGTGGTGTACCAATTTCCCGAATGCCGAGTATACTCGTTCTTTACTTGGGTGAACGTTTTTTTACATCTAGAATGTTTTTAATATAATTTAGAACTCGTGTCCACTAATAACGGATGCATGTGGCCTACTAAACTGAAAATCTATCTTCTGATACATGTTTACAATAGTATACATGACCTATTGTCAAATGATTCGTCAGAGTTAATGAGTAAGCGACACCTGGGAAAATGTGATAACTAAAAACAGAACACGGTCTGCATTATTACTTATAACTAGAGTACCAAACAGGTCTCTTACATTCTGATTGATCTGAGTCATGGCGTACAGACGTCTTTGATCACGACTTAGTGCTCACGAAGTTGATCGGAAATATTTGTGCACAGTATGTAAAGGTGCGAATATTTGCATTTTCAAAGCTCTTTTATCAACGAAGAATTTTGGATTCTAAGGTTGCTTCCAGGCAGCAACATACGAAAACGATTCTTTTTCATGGTCAGTAATTAGGAGCATTCATTTTGATAATTTTGACTTTTCAATATCCTTTGATGTTGATGAATATTAAATGGAAATCAGTAAACTGATTTTATGGCTTAACACAGGCAATGGGAAGATGAAATTATTTTCTATTTAAGATGCGTCTGTCATGAGAATATGTGAAATTCACTATAATATTAGGACTGTCCTCATTAAGGATAACTTCATGATCAAATAAGGTAGCTACACGCAAAATCAATATCAGCGTAGTATGATCTAACAGGCTATATCAAGCAGTAAGTCACTGTTTGCTATCTATTGTGCCCAGCCAGCTAAAAGCTAACAGTCTAGGATCTCTCGAAAGTTTTTGAATGCTGTTTTGTCAAGTACACTTCCCAAGTACAATTCCCAATTCTCAAGTACAGATTCCATTTTTAACACTTTTCTGAAAGCTCTACGAATTACTTGGAAGTTGATATACAATATTACAATTCTATGATATTGAATAAAAATATTATATATCTAGTATATACCGTTATATGTAGTCTATATACTCGTAAATTTTCAATGGAGAAGAAGAGACAAAACCAAAGAGAAACAGAGTAAGAGACTGTTTTCTATGAGCACATTTGAGGTGACTCATACTCTTTTCCAACAGTACACTATTCAAAATTACAATTTAACACGGCGCAGGAACAACAACGCGAGAAAATGCAATCATGCACACCACACACACTGCTTATCATACGAATTTTGTTCGGGCTATCCTTTTAACCACGTCTTCGAGAGTATTGTGCCTCAATTCTGAACTAATGAGGCAGTTATTGCATGATATTGTTATTGAAGATGGACGATGGAGATATCATTTTGTCAGACGAAGGAGAATTAGTAATTGTTATGTTATAAGCCGATAAGCCTAATACTTTTGAGAATTCAAATTCTATGTGTAATTTGGTAATGATTCTTGTTTTTATTCGAGCGTTATAAATATATATCATGAAATTTAAAGAAAATTAAAAAAGTCTCGTTCATATGATATTTTGCTGTTTACATTTTTACTTAATTGCATTTTCAAAATAATTATAACCATCATTGATTATAACACATTTAAGGATAAAACATAATACAACAAAACCAGTGAAAAGCGTAAGTTTAATCTTAAAATCCTCAGTTTCACAGTGAGGATTGACGAAATTCTTTCAGTCACAGCGCGCTGAGTGCAGGCGACGAGATATCTCGGGCTCAGGCTCTCAATGTAGTAACTCTGTTGCGCCGTCAGCGATATTCTACCGCTCTCTCGATACGAGATAACTCGGGCTCAGGTTCTGGATGTACCAACTGTTTTACGCTGTCAGTGATATTCTGCTGCTGCATCGATACGAGTTATCTCGGGCTCAGTCAAATTGGGAGGGTACTTAGAATCAGCGCAGGCGTTAAAGGGTTAAGCAATAAAATGCAATCATTACATATCATGTTTTAGCAGGATGAAACTACTCCTACTGAAAATACGTTAAGAAATACAATTTAGTAAGTCGTAAACTAAGATGTACAAAAAATTCAGCTTACTGAAATGTCCAACTAAGGCTGTCAGAGTTGTCGCTTCAAGTAACCCTAGTATTTAACGGTATTTACTATCCTAACGCTCGTGCACCTGGTTCTCCTTACCAATGGATAAAGGCGATGCACAATAGGCAGACATTTTGATATCTTATTCTAAACGAAGTTGAGTAGCTGTCAGCAAATACAAGTAGCATGATGTAAACACGCAGCTTAGTAATATTGGCATTATACATGTGTGCTCTTCTATCGCACATCAAAGCTGTCTTTGAGGTTGCCGACACCCTCAATAAGTCTTTCAATTATTAAAAATGCAAAAAGCATGATATTTTTAAACACTACTTACTAGTATTTTCATATGAAATAGTATCCGGCTGAGTGAAATCTGTTAATAAAATGGAAATATGCACAAGTTTGATCA
The DNA here is from genome assembly GCA_907163375.1 of Prostheceraeus crozeri. NCBI lineage: Eukaryota > Metazoa > Platyhelminthes > Polycladida > Euryleptidae > Prostheceraeus > Prostheceraeus crozeri. The sequence continues at coordinate 80,000 of CAJQUW010000870.1, forward strand.
TTTTGATCACACGTTGGCAGCTTCACTTTAGTAATATGCCATGGCATGAGGCAGATGGGATTAAACAGTCAAATATTATGCAAATCTACTAAGTCTAACCCATTCGTTCCCACGCACTGTAATAACGTGGATGTACATTTTGATTCTAGATTCTGATTACCTTTGTCGCGCCTTACGCATCAAATGACATTCAATCAATAAGGTCTGACTGCTTCAAGTGATATGTCACACATTAGACCATAGTCGACATACTACAGTACATTGCAGTACAGAAACATGTGTTCCGCAACACAAAATGTACTTTGTACTCTGATAGTGTGGATGAGGCACGAAAGGGTGCATTCCTTTCATTATTAATTAGGAAAGTATTTTTTACAGATTTCTATGTAAATAAACAGAGAGATTAAACTAAGAATCGAGTTAGATGCAAGCCTTTTGAAGAACAACATCAGGAGATCGAGTAGAAATGAGATTTCAATCATTGTGGTTCGCATGATTCATGGTACGTTTGTAGAGGTAAGCAAGCATAGGCCTACATGACATGGTAACTACTTAAGCTTCTACCTGCCAAGATTTCATTCTCTTTAATTAATCATTGTTAAATATGCAAGTTAAATAAGATGATCGAGTGAGAGCGAATTAGAGAAAATGTTAATGTAGTTATACAGTCGAACGTGCCTATCGCTTCATTAATGGGCCTGAGAATTGAAGACGAAGAATTGAAGGATGCTGAGATGCGTCCACTGCGATGGAAAATTAAAAAATAGTCTATCTATTTGAGAAGATGAATCTGCGAAGACGATAAAATTATGTGACATTGGAATTTTGAGTAATCTGTGGAACTCATCATTTCAATGGTTTGCCTGACATAATTGAGCATTGTTTTGTTATCCTGTCCGTCGATTACACCTCCTCCTGTACATTCTAATACAAATCCAACCAAGAATGGGCTGAGACAATTGTCAATTTAAGTTACTTGCCTGAGTGCGTGTGACTCACATGATCTAGGACATGTACAACAGTCTTGCTTCTGTTGCGTCGCCCATACTGTCTGGAGCATGTACTGTTGTTCATAAGGTCCAAAATAGTACTAAATGCCGAAACCAAGTACTAACTACGACTAAGAAATGAGTCCCTAAATCTAGTACTTTTTGAGTACAAAAATTTAGTACTTACTTTGGATCAATAAATATGCACAAGACTCAAGGCACAGTCAGAGATGATAGAAAACGTTGGCAGGACTCAAAGCGCTGTCGGAGAGGATTGCAACCGTTAACAGGACTCAAAGTACACTCAGAATGGATGGAGAAACGCTGCCAAGCACAGTTGGGATATGCTTTTGATTCAAATTGATATCTTAGGTTCACTAAGAGGAAATCGATAAAATGTCACAGGTTAGCTTGTAGGCTGATATATTGTTTCACTGCACCTACTCGATGTGCAGGAGCACAGCAAACCGTAATTTCCAGCTGTTGTGGGCACTCACTACTTGAGATAAAAGCAAACCGAGTGACCATTTTGGTGCAGGAACTATGAACAACTGTGTTGGCTAGCTGATTGGCGTCGTGGAAAGACAAAATATTTATGCAGATTTAGCCGTGCGCCATCAACTACCAGCTGCACACTGACTCACTGAACTAGCCGCCGCGTCATTTATTAATATTGATATTTCATCATACTGGTATTGCTTCTGTTAATTGAAGTTCGGTGATTTTGTACTCTTCTGTTTGAAGTTGAAGTACTCAGATTCATACTTAAATGGGACTTCATGATTTTCAGTGTAGGCCTGCTGTATAATGTTTATTATGACTTTGAGTCTTGCGTGCACAAAGAAACAGTTAATAACTACGTATCATCACGTAAAAGCTGAGCAGACTTGTACATGTAGACAGACTTGCATACTTGAATAATCTATCTATAAGTGCAAGAGACTTAATAAGACGACAAATACGGTAATACATTAGGCTCAGTAAGATGAGTAAGCCTATAACCGACTTCGATCATGTAGGCTGCGTGTAATGCACTTAACAACTTCAAAGCGAATGAGTAACCCGAAATTTAACCTTGTATTTATCAGAAAACATCGTACAGCGATTCATGACTCCTGAATATACATGCATGAAGACGAATAGTGCAGATGCACCCTCTCGCGCCCATGCACGCTAATAGAGTACATATGAATTTAGCCCACTTGAACTGGTCAGAGAGCGATGCAGAATGATCTGATTCTGGAAAAGACCTTTTCCTGCAATGTAAAGATAAACTTGATTGGTTTTAATGGCAAATTTTGGGCATTTATGTGCTAACCTGGATCTCTTGACGGTCCATTCTTAACAGTCGAATCGTCCCACCAAGAGTTTGCAGAAATATCTCGATTGAAGTCTTCACCCATAAAATTTTAAAAAGTTATGATCATCTGTATTTTCACTTTTTCGATAATTTCCAATATTTTACATTTGTTAAAGTTATTTTGACACATTTATCAAACTCTTTGATGATCGAGATCAAACGATCGCGGAGAAAGAAAGAAATTCTTTATTGACTCACAAAATTCACAGAATACTTGGTGAGCACATTACAAATCACGATAGCTAGTGTAAAAGACAAAGCAAAATACAACACGACAAAATTGCAAACATCACTGGCTAGATCTACAGTACTCAATAAAAGAATTCTTATACCTCCTTGTCTTTGAGCGAGGAATGCGCAGAGACAATCTATTTCGAGTGGATAAATCAGAGTAAGAAAAATCAGCACCAATAATGCGAATAACTTCTAACCGAGCTGAAGTCGGCAAGTCTGATGTTGCCCTTCAGCCAGGATCATGATAAGGCATTTTCAGGAGAATGACACTATGCATGCCAGATTGAAATAAAATTACACCAAAGCTAAGGTGATAAAATGTGCAGATCCTCCACGTGAAACGCAATGAGGCAATGGCTATGGGCTGTGCATTTCCAAGAATTATTAGAGGACTATGGTACCGCAGTCATCCATTCCAGGGAGAGATGGTGGGCTCTAGCACTTTTTGCTGTTGTCCTCGCAAAAATAGGTTGGCCAATCTGCGCTATATATGATAGAAAGTCAGATAGATAAAGTCTTATGTGTAATAGACCCAATAAGATATATGCTATCAGAAAGGCATATTTTGGACTAGGAATGTGAGATCCCTGGGGACCGCCAAACGGTTAATGAGCGTCCGCATTGATTCGTCATTCGATGTCCTTAACTTTGGTCCGTACTTTCGGCTCAATCAGAGAAAACATAGAAAATTCCAGTTTTGCCGAAAACTTCAGTCTGCTTTCCCTTGAACTTACATATGTTCTTGCATTGATCCTGTCTGACATGTAGAGGAACCGAATAAAATCGGTTCGCAAATGAGCAAAATCGCCAAAATTAAGTCAAAATATGAAATTTACTCATTTTGTAGAGGCTCTCAAATAGCAAATACTGAATCATGTGACTCACTTCAACTTTTATATCGAAGTTAATGTTATGAACTCAATCATGCTTCAAATTTCATGGCATTCTGATAAATAGTTTCTTTTATTTGCAAAAAATAATGTGCGAAAATTGCCAATGCTTCACAATCCATAGATATTTCTTGAATTGTACCATTGGATTCCAATGGGAATCCTTTAACCTTACCTATAATCGAAAGCGACTGGCTGTGACACTCAAGAATTTGATTTTTTATTCAGCGCTTCAAGATCTGCAAATCCATACAATTAAGCCCTTTGTGCGCGAATTTAGGAAGAAAGTGTCAGTAGCTCCCGGACTAAAACGTCTAATTTTCAAATCTGAAACCACGTTGATTATTACTACAGTGATTCTTTTATAAATGGAAGGACTGTACGCTGGGCAGTTCATTTCAAATCAGAAGTGTTCTCAGCGTGCTATGCTTTATTTCCTGAATTTTCGTCTGCCAGAATGACGGACATCATCAGAGGTAAACAATTTCGATATGCTATCCACATTTAAGAGAATCGAATGAAGACAATTCAGCGTTAATTAGAAAGTTAGATAAGAACAATAAAATCATCGTTCACTGCTGAAGCAGACCTCGATAGCAGAAAGGAATAGGCTCTGTTTTATTGACACAGTCATTGTTTCCGATGTGCACTGATTCTAAAAATGGACGCTCTCTGTACCGCCTTTGTTGAACAGGAATCTGCCATCGCTGAACACGCAATCGATCAAGGTCATTGCATTGATTGGGGAAATCCGGAGATTCTTGTTCAACAAAGGCGGTACAGAGAGCGTCCATTTTTAGAATCAGTGCACATCGGAAACAATGACTGTGTCAATAAAACAGAGCCGATTCCTTTCTGCTATCGAGGTCTGCTTCAGCAGTGAACGATGATTTTATTGTTCTTATCTAACTTTCTAATTAACGCTGAATTGTCTTCATTCGATTCTCTTAAATGTAGATAGCATATCGAAATTGTTTACCCCTGATGATGTCCATCGTTCTGGCAGACGAAAATTCAGGAAATAAAGCATAGCACGCTGAGAACACTTCTGATTTGAAATTATTGCAGTGAATATGAATTATAGATAGATACAAATTATAATGAACATGACAATTTGTGATGAAATCCATAACAATTACGAGAATGAGAAAATGAAATGCTGGCTGAGATGAAATGAAATAATGAGTCACCCTAGAAGGAAAGGGCCTGAAAATGTCATCATTGGGTGCATCAGAATGCAATAATAGTCACTTAGTTGGAGAACACAAACGGCAAAATGAAGTTTATGTGTGTTATATTAAAATATTAAGTTAAATAAATACTTTTTTCTATCCGACTCGCGAAGTGTAATCGTAATATAATCGTAATAATTGGTATGGAGCAGAAGATAAGCCTCGATCGTGCCTTACAGAAACTCGTTCTGGCTGCTGTACTAAGATTGAACGTTCACAAATAAAATGGAATGCAGCTTCTATTGTTCTATTATATCCAACCAGAATATAATTATATCAGATAATGTCTTAGGGACCAATAAACTTGCGTTGATTCCAAACAATCAGTTCCAATACCTCGAACTTTTGGTTATTCAGCATGTTATTATGTATCATATCCATTAGCATTATCATTGATAATAATAATAATAATGTGTTTATTCAATAAATGAGAATCACAAGTGACAGAGTAAATCACAGACATGTAAAGTATGCAGAAGTAATAAATTTTACAATATTATGTACAGAATCAAACTTTCAAATTAAAGAGACGGCATGCATAGGACAGGAAAGAATGGGAGCGTCTAAATGTTAAACACAGATGCATGCGGAAATGTCCAGAGTTCGGTAGGCGAGGTGGAAGAAGAACATGCAAAGGATGATCAGAAACCATACATTTATGAAAAAATCTCAATAATTATATTTCTTTGACTTTGATAATCAGGCATGATGTTGCAAGAGCAGACATCAGAACAGATTATGTAATGAGCACGTCTTGCAACTATCTGAATCTTAGCAAGGGAGGACCTTCCAAGCTCACCAAATAGAGGACAAGCATATAACAGTATCGGCATAATGATGCCATTAAATGCCTTTAAACACTGACTTTTAGAGACGAAAGGTCTCAAAACACGAATGATATGCAGACGTCTGTTGGCCGAACGAACAACTATCTAAGTGGTCTTTCCATGACAAACTGTCAGTCAAGCGAACACCTAAAATCACTGAAGATTCGGAAACCAAAATAAATTTGTAAGTGAGTGGAATTTCTCGGGATAATGCACCAATAAGTCAGATTTTTTGCAATTTATTTGATGAAATATTATGTTCAGCTGCTTTATATATGTTTTTCATTCTTACAGTGCAGACATACAGAAATAAACTCCTAAAGAGGAATAAATGGATGACATCTGTTAAAATCACCCTATTGTAGGGCGAAGTTACGGCAAGGGTTAATGCGACCATGAATTACCGTCTAGACACTTCGTCCATTTGCATTTTTCTCATCTTAATGGTAGATCCTGTGTAGCGGTCCACGGTCTGTGTTTAATTTGAAGATGTTCTCGAAATCCGTTCTTTTCAGGGGTCCGACACGCACTAAACGAAATGCCGCCTTGGGCCTCGACCTGCGATGGCCTCGCAACACCATGACATATACTTACCACAAAAAGCTGAGTAAGGATATTCACAGCATCGTCGTATTCAATAATACTAATAGAGAAGAAATGTATGATTTACTTTGTCGGTTTTCAGCTCATTACTACAGATCCGAAATCGAAATGGCTGCCAAAACGTGGATGAAGTTCACATGTCTCAAAATTCAACCGCGCAAAAATGAAAAGGACTATGCCATCTTCTTTCCAGGAAAGGGGTAAAGCATGTTTTTAATCCTAAACCGACCATCTGGTGTGATAAAATGCATCCCTACAAAATTAATATACAAATTCCAATATACAGTCGTGGTCAAACGTACAGATAAACTCGCTATATTTCCGCTTTATGATAAATCATCCTTACACAATTTTCCTTTTATGACAGTTGACGCTAATCATTTTAGACCGCATCTATCATACATAAAAGGAATACGGCCTCAATCTTCGGAAGTGTATTTGATGACTTAAAGGGATAAAGAAGCATCATATTTGTAGCAATGGTGGAATGATTAGGCATCAAATGCAGCAATCATAGAGTAACGAAATACTTGAGAAAGTGTAGAATAAGTTGTTGCAACATGAGCCAAATAACGAATGAGTGCAATGATTCCGGAGGCAATCTAGTCCGGTAGCCTGAGCGAGTTTCTGCACGGAACGAGGCCGAAAATGAGACTTTCACAGAATGATGCACACAAAATGCGTACTACGAAACTGCACGTTTGTCGAGATCTAGTCAGTTCCTCTTCTTGTTAGGCACGATCAAAGAAAGCCACATGTAAATCCATTGGAACGCAGATTGAAATTTTTAGCAAAAGTGAAATTTTCTATGTTTTCTATGATTAAGCGAAAAGTGCTAAGCCCAGAGTCACAATTTTTGATATGGAATGTCTTCAGGTCATTTCCTATCATGTGTATGTATTATTATCATGTTTCTGATTGGCAATGCATGCGAGAATGTGGCTAAATGTGGATTAAGTTGGCCAAAAAAGCTCGTGTTTTCCGAATTGGCCTTACAGACAAAAGTGCATGAACCATTTTTGCCATTTCATGTCAAAGGTCATGACTCTTTGCCTACTGTTTTTCGCTTAATCATAGAAAACATAGAAAATTTCATTTTTGCAAAAATTTCAATCTGCGTTCCATTGGATTTACATGTGGTTTTCTTTAATAGTGCCTAATAAGAAGATGATCTAACTAGATCTCGACAGACGTGCAGTTTCGTAGCACGCATATTGTGTACATCATTCTGTGAAAGTCTCATTTTCGGCCTCGTTCCATGCAGAAACTCGCTCTGGCTGCTGGACTAATCCCTTGAGTGTAGACATGTGTAGAAGTTATTTCATTGCCATTTGCCATATTGTTCATAGCATCAATTTTAAATAGTAGAAACCAGTACTTGCTTGTTGTAAGCTCTATACATTTATATGGTTGTTGAATTTCAAAGTAATTTAATCAGTTAACTAAAAATATGCGCATCAATCCACTGCAAGTATTTGGAACTAAACATTTTCCTTTTCATATGCCATAGGCATCAACATGAAATCAAATATGTGCATGTAGAAATCACTTTCCTTCCAATGCATATCTTTGACATCTTGCATTTCTATACTCTGGAAAATTTTTCAATATCTTGAATTATTTATCATTTGTACATCGAACTGGCGCTGTGGCCTTGTGGTAGAGTATTCGCTCTGCCTCCAGGAGACCTTGGCTCAAACCTTGGTCAGGTCAAGCTTAAGACTTTTGAAATACTTACACTCTGCATTCTTGCTAAACACTCAGCACAAAAAGAATGAGAGTGGAACAAATAGCAACTCGGCCACATGGAAGAAAGGCTCCGTGCCTAATGTGCCTCTGAGTATAAACAACTTTCATTTATGATATTTCAATTACTTGTCTGAAGATCATAATATTGTAAAGCAAACAATAGATTTTGAAAATTCCGTCTAACTCGGCTCAATTATTATGTCAAACCACTGCAGTTACACACCGCGATGTTGTGTTTAATGATATAACTTTTAATGAAAGGCTCATGATGTTTTTTTCACTATTTTGATCTCCCGTTTACAACATAATGTCGAAAGCCGTTCCATGCTTTCTCTTTCTTACATTTTATGAATTTTCATCTTTTGAGCCAACACTTTGCTAGAAGCGAAAGAAGGATAACTATGAAAACATGCATAGAATCGTCTATTTAGATCATAAAGCATAAGTGTTGAACTTTTAACTAGGATAGTAACAGAGGATGCTTTAAGCAATTATGGCTACGTGACAAACTCTTAAAAAGCGCATTTGAATTTTTGCACATTTAGAGAAATAATCAGAAATTGTTTGTTTTATCCTCTTAAAGCATTGTTTTGTGCATTTGTTTGTGCGACATCAACAGAAGTACGAGTATACACTTCCACATAAGTTCAATGTAAGAGTTCAAGTACCCTGATTATTTTGAAAAGGTGAAACCGACTATCATGTCACATGAATCTGACTGAAGATAAAATGCAATCCATAATAAAGTATCTACCAGGTGTCCTTAAAAAGTGCCGGAAACTAAACGTATGGTGCGCACAGAAGAGTTGTTAGAGTCTTGTTTCAATCTTTACATGACAACCCCGTTGTGTGACAGTCTGTAAGGAGAGGAATTCCGCTTTTAGCATCAGTTGTCACGTGATAAACTGAAACTCCAAAAGCGCATCATTGATGTTGACAAAGTGAGTCACAATGACCATAGAAATCCGACTTTTCGCTTTGTTTACAATGACGATTGTGGTCAACGATCATAGTCAATGTATGACACCAAGGGTTACGTCATTTCCGTAACATACAAGTCACTCGTAACTTGGTCAGTTTTCATTCGACTCACCTGACGTTTTGCGTACAAATGCAAAATACCCACAAGTTTTTGTCACCGTAGTTGAAAGTCTGTATCTTGAGTACACTCAGAGAAAAGCAAGTGTAAGCTCAAATCCTATGTATTTCCAATCGTGAAATTCAAGATATCTGACATATTGACATGCAATTTCCATCCATCAGTCTTGATCATAGGAAATTGTTCAGTGTGACTCATCAAACATAAAACAACAAGCAACAAAAGAGTTGATAACACTACGCATAGACCTCTTAATGTTAGTATCTGAACAGCAACCTACAATCATTCTTCAGTCGCACATCTCAGGGTCTGCATAATTCGGGGACTGCATGAGTGAACTAAGAATCTCTCAACTCTAAAGTCATGCACTCAACTAAGGACTGGCGGCATTTTTTTAGCTTAACAGATGACAGTTCTGTGTACCACTTCAAAATAAACCCTTCATTATTGTGAAATGCATCACAATCCACAAGAATCAATTGCTACACATTCTTCACAAATGTGCCCATTCATACAGATTTTTTGTTGAGTAAGAAGACATTAGTTGTTTCAGCAAGAAGACATGTGAGCTTGAGAATGAATCAGGCTTGGGGAGTACGAGCATTTTCTGAGTTCCTTTTTTGATATCTCGTTCATCAAAATCAGTGAACTAGGAAAAAGTCAGTGATATCGTGAAGTTGTCACAAAATTATGGCTCCTTTGGCTGAAAATGCTATATTCTCACTTTTTCATCAAAAATGTTCATGTTTAGTATTTTCGGAATCCTTGCAATTTAGGGAGTGCGAATATTTAAGGTTTATTCAAATATGTTAAATAGTTCTTTTTCAAACTTCTTCAACATTTTATATCATTTCCGCTAAAGTACACAAACACAATGTAAGGTGAACGAAAGTTCAAAACAAAACAATTAGCAATTGCATGTTCTCGCATAGTGACTGCCAATTGTTTACTTTGATTGTTTGTGTACTTTAGCGGAAATGACGTAACCCTTGGTGTCATACATTGACTATGATCGTTGACCACAATCGTCATTGTAAACAAAGCGAAAAGTCGGATTTCTATGGTCATTGTGACTCACTTTGTCAACATCAATGATGCGCTTTTGGAGTTTCAGTTTATCACGTGACAACTGATGCTAAAAGCGGAATTCCTCTCCTTACAGACTGTCACACAACGGGGTTGTCATGTAAAGATTGAAACAAGACTCTAACAACTCTTCTGTGCGCACCATACGTTTAGGGACTAATTAGTCTCCAACAGTTGTTAGAGATTTGTTAGACAGTAATGACTCACCATCTAACTCTGTCTCTGTGCGGTCGCCCATGATTGACTGTGGTGGTGACAATGTAGCTATAAAATGGAATTGATTTTAATGATATTTCTCGTAATTATGATCTATTGAATGTTCTTCAGATGCTATTCTTACATCGGAAGAAGAGGAATAGGTCGACAATCCATATCAATCGGACATAACTGTGTCATGGTAAGTTAAGATGGACAATTCTGTTTTAAAGTGCACAAGCAGGAACACCGGTTTATGCCATTTTTACTCCATTGCACATTTTTGATTATAACTCCGAAACCATAACATCTGAAATTACAAGTAAAACTTTTTGTGACTTTTAGCTTCTACAAAGGCCGTATTTCTGATAACCAATCTGTGTATTTTATCAAAATTTGCTTATGGGAGCACAACTTATCTGACCATAGAGTAAGTATATGGTAGTTAGAGTAATTTAATAATTGGTGATGATGAAAAATCCAAGAACAGATCTAGCCTCCAAGAAGTCAGGTCATTGTGCTCTGAACAAGGTCGTGTGAGTGTCAATAAAAGTGTCAGCCAAAGTTGCGTCTCATTCAACTTTGCTGACAATTGTGACTGACACTTTTCAGAAAGTAGTAGCGTCTCCACGTGCAAGTTGTGTTGTAGCAATAAAGTGTCAGCAATAAAATTTCATGTATAAACGCACCTTATGACAAAAAAAATCTTAGACGAATTTTGCCCGTTCTATCTCTCTCAAAAACATGAGATTCGGTGTTGCATTTTTAAAATTGCTTTTATGAATCGCATGGCCCAGGCTTTTGAGACTTTTAGCTCTAGTGCATTCCAGAACTTTCCCAAACAGTTGTTGTATTTGAGATTCTTGAAGATCTATTTTGTAATACCTATAATTGTCACCCATTTGAGATACACTACTACGAAAGTCTGGTTTTTGTCATTTTTTGCAAACATTTTGTGAGATCACTATCAACGAAATGCTATGACATGATTTAATATTTTTAGACATTTTAGGATATAAAAATTTTCTTTTAAATCATACTTTGTACCTATTGAAAAGTAACTAGTCATTAGCTTGTTTTTTTTAACTTTGTTACCTTGACGCACTTTGCTACGTTGAATGAATGCAACATTTTAGAAGTAGGTCTATATGCTTGCAAATAATATAAAAAATGCAAGTGCATCTACAGAGTTGACAATAAAAAAATGGATCACCTATAAGTTCGCTAAAATTCAATTGATTCTCATGCCTTCCAATCGTGTCGCATAGCAACGTGCTATACATCATTCGAAAGCTTGCATTCTCAGCTTTAAAATGAGTTATGATAGATTTGCATCCGTTATTATATTTGTTGAGCAGTGCTCAAAATGAAATTCGCTCAATTTACAAATCACAATTTCTCAATCAGAAAACATGTGAGTATGATAATGAATCGGACACGAGGAGAACGAGTTTTTTCCCGGCTTTCGTTTTATTCAATGGTCGTCATAATCCGTGAAGAAGAAAAAAAATCATAGAAGCATGTAAACAAGTTGTTATTAGCCAGAGATACCAAGATATCGATATAGTTCCTGCATTAGCTCATTCATAGATTTCTGCGGTATAGCCATCAATTTCGTAATAGATAATGCATGATTTTGCAAGGCTTTCTATGTCCACAGGTTAATAAGTTCCACGAAGCAGGTAATTATCATGGATTTCCATATATACGGCCTGACATAATAAATGCTCCACTCAAATATATGAACTTTATTCCACTCACACTCATGAATTATAAGATAGCATTTTATATAATACATTATATTTGAATAAATGGGAGACATCAGTACCGAGTATGTCCTCCCCGCACTGAAATGCAGCTTTGAAGTCTCATCGGCATCGAGTCGCAAAGATGATCAAGCCGTTCCTGATCCAGCAATGACCATTGATCGATGAGTCTCTCTGAGAGAGCTGTCGGTGTTGATGGCGGATGATCATATGTATCTTTCACTTTTCGACCAAGTTCATCCCAAGTATGTTCGATCGGAGACAAGTCGGGGGAGCGTGAAGGCCAATGGAGGATGCGAATTCCAGATCTCACTATCGCTGTTGTTACACAATGAGCTCTGTGTGGTCGAGCGTTGTCATCCTAGAATATGAGGTTGAGTTCATTTACCGTTGGGATGACGATTGGAGATATGATATTCGATAAATATCGCTCTCCGTTCAAGTTCCCATTCACAATGACTGCGACAGTTCGACCTCCGTACCAGATACCGTCCAGATCATCACGCTGCCACCACCACCATAGCGGTCATGCTCAGATATGCAGCAGGGTGAATACCTCTCACCAACCATTCGATGCACTCTAATGCGACCATCGTGAAAATACAAAGTGAAATGGGATTCATCCGTCCACATCACTTGACGCCATTCCTCTGTGCTCCACGACAGATGCTGCTCACACCATTCCACACGCTTTCGCTTGTGTTCGAGACCTGTGGAGAAAAAAATTTGCAGTGAAACAATATCATTGTGTGAAATTCTCGCATTACTTACTTAGAGGAATTCTTACAGCAGGTCGGTATGATCTCAGGCCCGCTTCTGCTAGACGGTGATGCTGTTCGTATATTGCATGCAATTCCTGCTGCAGCTTTTCAGCTGATGGCCAGCCGAGGAACACTCTTAAAGCGATTGCGCTTTGCCGAGATAACCAACTTCCTATCGGTAGCATTAGTAGTATAGGGTATGACATCCGGCGCTTCGTTTCGATCGCACCAGATGTCACACCTTCCGAGATTTCAAAAATTTACGTAGCCTATAAATTTCAAAAATTTAGGCAATGCCAAATTTTCGAAAAAATCAAAATTTCAAAAAATTTACGTAGTCCAAAAATTTCACGTAGTCGAAAATTTATGTAGTCTCAAAATTTAGCCAGTCTAAAAGTTTCACGTACTCCAAGAATTTCAAGTAGTCGAAAATTTAGGTGGTGCCAAATTTTCGAAAAAATCAAAATTTCAAAAATTTCACTCAGTCGAAAATTTAGGCAGTCTAAAAATTTCACGTAGTCGAAAATTTAAGTAGTCTAAAACTTTCACGTAGTCGAAAATTTAGGTAGTCCAAGAATTTCACGTAGTCGAAAATTTAAGTAGTCTAAAAATTTAGGCAGTCTAAAAAATATCAAAATTTCACGCAGTCAAAAATTTAGGTAGTCTAAAAATTTAAGTAGTCTAAAAATTTACGTAGTCTACGAATTGACGGAGTCTAAGAATTTCACGTAGTCTCAAAATTGAGGCAGTCTAAAAATTTCACGTAGTCGAAAATTTAAGTAGTCTCAAAATTTCACGTAGTCTAAAATTTAGGTAGTCTAAAACTTTTACGTAGTCGAAAATTTAAGTAGTCTAAAAATTTCACGTAGTCGAAAATTTAGGCAGTCCAAGAATTTCACGTAGTCGAAAATTTAGGTAGTCCAAGAATTTCTCATAGTCTAAAAATATCAGAAGATTGTATTCAAAATATTTATTAAAAAATGGAAACCTCAAAAGTGGAAGAAACCTCAAAAATGGAGGAAACTTTGAAAATAGAAGAAACTTCGAGAATGGAAGGAACTTCGAGAATATTTCCTTCGTTAATAAATGAACGTAGTTCTACTTTAATGGACATGGAAAAGATGAACATTGAAAAACACAAAGATAGAGTACAGTACGTTATATGAAAGATAAGGAATCTCAATTGATATTAAGATTAGAGCATTATGATAAATTAAGAAGACGCAATTATTACTTGGACATTCTTCGTTATTGTACTGTCAACATTGTTTAAAGTCCTAATTGTGTGAACTACAAGATCATTGTAACTCATAAACACAAAATTATTCAATGAATCCGTACGCTGACTGATGATTGAAGAGAGAGAGATTTATTGTTATAGCAACGGAAAACATCTAACAGTTTTTCCCTAAAATTATAGCGCAATCTCTTGTCATTTCAATTTACGCATCGGTAAAATTTTTACAGCTGAATTTACGCCTACGTAAATTATTTTCAGAATCAGTTTTCAAAGTCAGTTTTGCAAATGCATGTGAGTTTTAGAAATCCATTTGCAAAACTGAGTTAGCGTTTCAACTTTCTGCATGAATAGGTTGAAACACATAACGGTGCGGTGACAATAAAATTAATTCTTCTTGTGAATTCAAAACACATAAGGGTGCGGTGACAATAAAAAGCAATTCTTCTTGTGAATTCAGAAGACATAGGGGTAACAGCGATATACAAGATAGTTGTTCTAGCAATTTTAAACAATTACTTTAACGATGAAACACATTAACAAATGAACTTCTTCACTCAAGGAGTATTTAGATAGTCTGCAGTTATTTCAATTCATCTCATCCCTTTCTATAATTCATGATAAGTAAAAATTTGGGTGATCGTATTGAAACGACAAAAGGACAAATCATAAAGAAAGTGTGCCTGATCACCGAATTTGTAAAGAAGAATCATTTCATGAATACTGTGGATCTACAAAAAAGTTTGGAAAACTTTAGTGATATTGATTTTGATGAATTTTCGACGTCGTGTGAAATATCACAGCGAATTTTAAATAAAGTTAAAAATAAGGTAAGTCATCATTATGCGACAGTTTTAACTCAATCCCCTCTTCTGACTTCTCCTCTCCGGGAGGGGTCCCTATAAGAAATTTTTTTTCTTATAAAATGTCTAGCATAACCGAGTTCTTTAAACAATACGGTAAACAAACCACGACAAATGTCGATTTAAATAAGATCGCTGATCATTTGAGAATAAATAACTTTTATTTATTAATGAGAGATGAATTGCAGTTGATTAAAAACAAACTGATTCCTTTGAACTTCATAACAAGTCTTCACACGTCAGATCAAGAAGGAATACATTGGTCTGCGGGGAAAAGAAATAAAAACGGTTCTGATTATTCTTTCGATCGTCCGGAGGCTGAGAACTATTGGTTGGATTCATACGGACTTCCCCCAACAAATGAAGTAAAAGAATTACTTGGTAATGTAACATACAATACTTTTCAAATTCAAAAACCAGGAACAACTTATTGCGAACAATTATGTATTTACGTTTTATACAAATTGCAAAAAGGAGTACCATTTCTAGATGTTATGTTAGAATAGAATGAGGGAATTTAATTCCCGAAACGTTAGTTCCAATGATAATTAAAGTTCAGTCTTTTGTAATTCATTTTCATAGAATCTACCTTTTATCTCTTCATTATCTAAATCTTATATTTCATAAGTAATCGGATAAGTTTGATTTATTTTACAAACTTCAAATATCTCTTTAGCCCAATAACCAACAAAACGTTTTTCAGATTTATTTTTATACTTAAATATTCGTACCCTATCACAAATCTTAAATTTCGATTTACGCTTTTGTAAATTAACATTACTTTTATTCTCATGATTATTTTCAAATATCTTCTTTCTTATTAAATCTGGATCGTTAGAAGCCTTCTTTGGACTTTCTTCAATACTTGAATTAATCTTATTGTTATAATCATTAACAATTCCTGGTAATATTTTTAACCATTTCTGATTACCTTGTTATGTAAATTTCTTAAATAATTTACTTTTTGACGTTCTACTAAACCTTTTTATTACTACGGCTTTTCCAGCATTTTCTGTCGAATAAACAGTTTCAAATAATGGCTTAACATTTCTGTTATAAAACTCAGATCCTTTGTCAACAAACAATTTCTTTGGTTTTCTATTATTTTCTTTAAAGATTTCTTCAAACGCATATTTAACTGTTAAACCACTTATTATTTAATGGCTTCACCCAAGCGTATCTAGTATAGAAATCTATAACGGTTAATGCGTATCTATAATTAGACTTTGTCTTAGAACCTTCGGTTCGATCAGACTCATTCAGCATATGAATAAGATCAGCACTCCAAATATCATCTTTATTAAGTACTTTTACCTTCAATAGATATTTCGGCTTTCTATATTCCTTGTGAATTTCGGACGCGTAGGTTTCAGTGTTATGAGTTTTGTCTAAACTCTGACCGAACAATATTTTAGCTTGTAAAGCTTTTTTAACAAACATTCTTTCAATTTTTTCTCAAAATGTAGGATTTTGAATATTATCTAATTCTTCTATCATTTTCCTATCAGCTTCATGACGAGATTTTAGGTCATGACTTCGATAAGCTAAATCGTGTCTATAAGCTGCTGCATCAACTCTGTTTATTGGTTCTTCACCTGGTTTTGGATTATTATTCTCATCTAGTCTTATATCTAATCAAGTACCTGGACCGGTATATGATTGACCAGGAAGATGTTTTTCTTTTGAATATTTACTCCAAATAAATCCAGGAAAGCTTTCTAATGTTTTTTGTATGTCGTTACCTTCGTAACTCTGACAATTTGAGGTTTTATGTACGTTTAACAGATAATTCAATAAATCTAAATTAGCAATTTTTAATTTGATTAAATTTTGGGATTATATGCATTTTTTAGAATTTGTAGAATACATTTTAAAGATAAAAAAATATTTATGACTTTATAACAATATATTTACAACATTATGATATATTTAGAGCAATATAACAATATATTTATCACAAATATTTGTCAACGAATCATACTAGGACTTAGATATATTCCAGAACCATCTTTAGTTTCTTTTATTTCTATTGAATCATCAACATTATGTAGAATGTTTTTGAGAACTCGTTTTCCTTCATCAACTAAATTTAATTTACTAATAAAATTATCTACTATTCCTTCACCCCTAGCAACTTTCTCCAACTCTCTATTATGACGTTTTTGTTCTTCTAATGCTGCCTTCTCTGATTTATTTTTATTTACTGCTTGGAGTAAACCAGCTGTCCCACGTGCAACACTTCCTGCAGCTGCTATGCCAACTATTATTAAAGGAATTAATGGGAGAGTTCCATCATTCTTTTCTTCTTAAAATTTAATATTTTCTATCATTGGTTTACTTATGTAAAATTTCTTTTTGTTAATCGTAATAGTTTTAGGTGTAGTTTTGTCAACAATGTTATGTAGTTTTAGTTCAACAGTTTTATTATTATTATTATTACTTTTCGCTTGCGACATTTTTAATAAAAAAATTTTAAGCTAGGAATTTTTTAATCTATTCTAGTTATGAAAAAATTTTAAGTTACCAAAAACTTTAATTTACTTATCGACGAAGTATTGGGTTTTAACTTATAGAACTTTGTTCAGAGGCTTCAGCCGATCGGACCAAAGGTCCTCAGGTTATTGACCTATAGAACTTTGTTCAGAGGCTTTAGCCTATCCTAACCATCTTTCCACTAAGAATTTCAATAGAATATTTTAAATCTTTTAGCAGTAAACCATAAGCCATCAATGAAGTTGTGGAATCTTTCTTTTCAATATTAATTGTTACATCACTACCATTTTGAACAATATCTTCAGATTGTGCACTTAAATCGAAACAAAAAACAGGATATAAATGTCTCCAATCTCCAGGAGTTAATTGTGGTTCAACTCCAAATTCTATACAAAGATTTCTATAAGCATCATATCCTTCCATAAATTGATTATTGGTATCATCGAATCTTAATGGATCAATTGGATATCGGGTTTGATTTAATGAAACTTGTAAACTTCGAATTGTGTAATATGGAAAAGATTGTTGTTCTTATCAAAACTTGGGGAATTATTTCTTTGAAAAGTTAGTAATGAATATCTTGGAGTATTTGATGTCCTTGTGAAATGCTAGTTAAATCTTTGTTCAGAAAAAGTTACAGAACTAGCAGTGCGCTTTAGAAAATTTAATGGAATTGGTTTGTTAGCATTTAATCTTTTTGCAATAGTTGATTCAACCTCTAAACTAGGAGTAATATGTTTTATCCACCATTCAAGTCTATCAATTTTTACATATGCTTTTTTTCCAGTCTTACCATAAAAGATTAATTCATCATTTTCTGTGCGATGAATTATTAATTTAAATTTTAATTGACATGATATTTTGTCATAATCTAAATATCCGAATAATGGAGACAATGACCAATTTAATGTCTGTTTACTTTTCTTGTTAAAAACACGTCTTTCTTTATCTGCACTATTGTTTGTTTTATTTAAATGATTTGCAATATTTTCTACATCTTTCGCAATTCCTGCGGCATCTGTTCCAGCGTGAGTTAAATCATCAACAATTATACCATCATTACTATCAGGAAACCAAGCTTCGATTTCATGCTTTTTATTATATTCACCAATTGTTACAAATCTAAGCATTGTATCAATTACACCTAGAGAATCACTTATTGTTTCTATATTTTGAGTTGCAACATCGAAACGCATTTGTGTAAATAATCTTGGAAAGAAATTATTCTCTAATGCAATATTATCGGTATCTCGTAATGGTGTTGTAAAATTGGCATCACTATATAAAGTTAACAACAATGAAATTAAATAAACGATAGATCAAATTGCCATGCAAAAGATGTGCGGCTGGTAGGATTCGAACCTACGACCAAGGTTAACTAGACCTGCGCTCTAACCAACTGAGCTACGAGCCACTTACGCGACTCTGTCAATTGGCAGGATCAAATCCTCACCACCACACATCAGTTGTCAAGGCAATAAGAATATTCACAGTGTAAAAAGGAATCAGGTAAATATAAATAACTTTGTTGATTATCAACTTCAAGGATTAAATCTCCTCCAGTATTTACTCTACTAGAAGATCCGGGATTCATAGCAACTCTTATATAGTCATTCTTTTTTTGATTGTAACTGACGAACGGAGGATCGTCTAATTTAAATTTATTTTCGATAAAGCGATCTGAATGATTGATTAAAGAAGACATTTTTATAAAAAATAATTTGACTGTTTTGTTTTTTCTCACACACAGAAAATAATTTCTCAAACATAGAAAAAATGTTTTCTTAGGTTTCCTTTTCGAAAATATTTTTGAATTTTGCTAAACCATTACCTCTTATTTCTTCAATTGATTTCTTCTCCTGTTTACTTTCAGACGGCGTACCACTCCTCAAGGTTTCACCTGTTGCGGCTATCTTAGCAATATTGTTTTTTGTTTCCTCTGAGAGACTTTTAACTTCCTGTAGTTCTTCAGAATCATTCTTAAGTCTACGAATAGTTTCTAGTTGTTTTAATTCGTTTTGAGACTTAACAGCATTTGATATTGCACTAGCTGTACTACCTATAGCAGCAGCTCCTTTTGGGCAGATGTAATTAAATCTTTATTATTTTTAATAACATTAACGATACTTCCTATATTATCACTGATGCCAGAAAATATTCCAGCTCCGCGGTTTACACCATCTCCTTCTTTTTGAATAGTCTCTACATTGTTATAATGGCAAACAGATTTCATAGATGGTTCATGTGCAACTTTTTGATTTGAAGATAAATGTTTAAGATTGTGTTTATAAATTACAGGCATTTTTTAGGAAAAAATTTGACTTTTGGGAAAAATATTTACGTCTATGATTCAGATTTACGTGTGTGAATGGACCGCATGATGTGTGAACAACCGCGTGATAACTTTATGAATTTGCTTTTGCACTTTCTCTATTGCGTCAAGCAGCGAGTGATGTATTTTAATTTATTTTCTATTAATTTGCATTTTCTGCTGATTCATCTTCAAAGCCGTTTTAAGAGCATTCAACTGAACTTTAAGAACATCTAACTGATTTTTAACAGCATCTAACTGTTCTTCATTTCCTTTATAATTTTTCTTTAATTCATTTTCTAAATTGATTTTAAGAGTTTTCATTTTATCAATTTTTTGATAAAGTGAGTTTATATCATTTATTATTATAATATTTTATTACTTTATATATAATATATTTTCTACTTTATTATCATTATATCTATTCATCTTATTCATTTGTTGTGTAATTTTAGAACTTAATTCATCAACACCTTTTTGGAATGTAGCTTGTAACTTATTTGAAATTTTTGAAAATTTTTTGGAAGTTTTTCTAATTCATTTTCTAATTGTTCTTTTTTAATAGTTGTATCTGATGTTTATTTTTAATGACTACAGATTTTAACTGTATGGAAAAAAATATTAAAATTTTTGATTGTTCTGAATTTTTTTTTAAAAGTTTTGCTATATTTACTTCTAGCTCTTTATCGTTTTTATCAAGTTTTAATAATTTTTCCTTTATTGATATGTCATTAAGCTTCACCAACTTTAATTCATTCATCAGTGGAGCCAAAACATCTTTTATATATTTTTCTTTTAAGTCATTGATTTGTGTATCAACATATTGTTTATTCGTTAACTCTGTATCTTGTTGCGGCAGAATAGAAAGATGTAGTGGACCAGATAAAACGTCTCCAGTTTTCATAATATAATTTTCTATTTCTATTTCTGATTCACGATTATTCGGGATATGCGCACCTCCACCAACATTTGGTAACATCATTTTTTAACAATAAAGGATATGTCATGGAAATAAAAATTATTTTCTAATGAAAATAAAGATAAATTTTTCTCACATCAAAATAAAAAATGGAAATGACTCAAATTTGTCAAGTTTGTAATATGCGTTTTACAAATCAAGCGTTATTATATTCGCATATGAAGTATATACCATGTGGTTAGCTTATTGAACAATCTCAACAAAATATGTAACCTATGTCAAGTATGCAACAATTACTACCTATGAAATGTAAGTAATACATTCGCCAATCGCAACAATTAAAAAATTTCATACCTATGAACAAGGTCAAAATCTTTATACAGTCAGAAAAAATAATTTAGCTCAAAATAATCATGTAGCTCAAAATAATCATTTAAATGCAAAATTTGGTATAGCAATACCTAACAGATTAACAAATAATGATACTTTAAAATGTTTAAAAGCTTCAATGGTTGATGTGAGAAATGCATTAAAAAAACAACACCAATAATATCTGATGCCAAATCTACATTAGCTGAAGCAAAACAAACAATTGAAGATAAAAAACAATAATAAACGGTGTGAGTGCCATAATTAATCAATTATATTTTTAGATATGAAATTTTCGGATGTAATAAATTTTTGGATATAAATTTTTTAGATGTAATAAAATTTTTAGTCATAAAATAATTTTTATACATTAAATAATAATTATTTTAGATATAATAAAAAATATTATTCCCAAGTAGCATCACCATCATCAAATAAATTACTCTCAGCGAAGATTGTTTGAAATATTTCAGCTTGAATATCCTCTCCGTTATAAGGTAATATAATTTCATTTTCATCAGGTGCTTGACGTTTAAGAATATTTATTTGACCAGAAAATTTTTTTTCAGTATTATTATTTTTATCAGGAATACTAATTCCAGTTTCTAAAGATCTTTTCCATGGTTTATTAACTATAGTCCATATTGTTTTACCCGAATATAATTTTAGAAAATCTTCTACTTTTACTTTATCTTGTGAATATCCTTTGAATGTTTTCTTTTCACTAAGTCTCCCTTGTTCATCTACAGTAATACAGTATTTTACTTTAGGTGCAGTAAACATTGCAAAAATAATTCCACCATTTCCATAATCATTTTTTCCTTGACACAATTCTTCTCCAACATATCCAGCAGCATCTAATTTATTGAAGAGTTCATTAGAAATGTATATTGAATCAGTGTTTTTTACAATTAATGGGAAACCACAATTAAACGCGCCATCTTCTGTTTCAATATCATAAACATAGTGTGGTTTATTATTTAAATATCTTACAGTGGTAACACTTTTGGTAATATTATTTTTAACTTGATACGCATTAAAGCATAATGGTTTATCTTGTCTTTCGTCTACTACTAAATTAGTACCAAGAGATGATGCCAAGTTGTATAAACCACTAAAGGTTTCTTCAGTTTTCTGTGTAAAGCGAATAAATTTTGTATATTTACTTGTAATAAAAGATTTCTTTTCCCCATCTGCTGCATAAAATCCAACAAAGAACCAATATCTAATATTATATTCAGCATTTAGAATGTAATAAGGAGCACGTTTTTCTTTACACTGATTATAATAATTTTCACTAAAGTATATAGCATATTGTTTTGGATTTTGAAAATTAAGTTTGTATACACTAGATGATCTCATTGTATCATATATTTGACAATCATTGTTATAAAATTCATTAATATAATAATTTATCATTAATAATTTAATTTAATTAAGAAGTTAAGGTCTTGGTTATTTAAAATACAACAATATTTGACTCCTGATTTATAATTATAGATTCCAGCAGAACCATCTCCTAACAAGAACCTTTCTATAAATGCTCGCTTACATATTAAATTAGGTGGATCATTGACATAAATATCACTTAAAATTTGTTCGAATATGATTGTATTGTCGTGTAAAAATAATTAATTATGTAGTAAATTTGTTCCTATATTTAATTCTTGTGACGTTATTTCATTGCCTGTTTCATCTAACAATGAATGATCTTCAGTAACATCTTCTATTCCCATTTTTGTTCTTATTCGATAAATACTTTTATTTGTAAAATGTCTAATAACTTTTTTTACTTTACTCCATCCATTATGAGTATGAATTTCTAAATTATCAACAAATGAAATTTCTTTCATATCACCATTAATTTCAAACGGACTAATTTCATAGTTGTCTACAATACTATCTATTCTAGAAATAAATAATGAGTTATTCTCTCTCAATATTACAGGCGTGTCAGCTGTTACTGAATCTGTATAATGAATGTATTTTTCGTTGTAACCATTAATTTCTAAAATAAAGTTATTCATAATTTTTCTAGAGTGAGAAAGAATAAAAGAACCAAAATGTGATGGCATGAATGATGTCTTCCCATCTTTTGCAATATTAGCTTTAAGGAGTTCATCATCTTCCATTTCTACTTTCGCTAAACATTGTTCATCATTTAATTTTTCATAATCTTTTAATTCTTGTGTAAAATTTTTTTCAGTGTACTTTCATTTCATAAATGATATTTAGTGTTTTATGTTATTTTATGTCTTTTTGTACTGTTTTGCCATATAGTGAATTCATTACTAATTTAATTAACTCATCACCTACAGTGTTTCCTTCTGTTTTATATTTTTTTCTCAAACTAAAAAGTTTTTCAACATATTTTCAAAATGGTGAAACTTGATAATTTTTTCATAAATTATACCATCATTAATATGTAAGATTTTTTCACCACATCTAACAATTTCTTTTATGTCTACAGAAGTTAATACATCATAACATATACCATTTCTAAACCTGATTACTTTTACATGAGAATTATTATTTTAATTTTTGACTTTATCTTTTATAGGAACTGGTTGAAAAAACATATCATTCGGATATTGAAATACAACTGTAAATATTCCAGTTTTAGGTCTAAATCTTTGAGTATTAAAAATGGTAAACTGGTAAAAACTAAATATGGTTTCCATTCATTTCCTTTTTCTTTATAATTTTCATGTGCTATGTCTCCAATTTCATAATTTAATTTACACACATTGGTAGGAATTTTAAAATTCTCACACCATTTAGAAAGACTTGTTTTTACATGTTGATAACTACATTTCATTATAATAGTTTGAAGCGCAAATTTACCTGGAGATGAATATTTATTAATATTGTTTTTAAATCTAAGAGATTTTTGAATATATCTACTGACACATTCAGTTGCATAAGGATTTTGTGATGAAGCAGTTAATATTCCTCTTGAAGTTTTAAGAGGTGGTTTAGATAATTTAAAATTAGCTTTTATCGGAAAATAGGAATCAAAACCTGATGAATTGAGCTTCTAAAGCTACTTTCGAATAATTAAATTTTCCAAGAGTTTTAAAAAATTGATATATTGAACATTCATCATCCTCAGTTCTCGTAAATATTTTCACAAAATTTTGAAGCTTATTAAATTCTAATTCAGTTAAATTATTATACTCATTAATTTGTTTTTTAAGTTTTTTAATTTCATCTTCATCTTTTGATCGTATAATTTGAATCATGTCACTTAACAAACGTGTTTCAAATTCTTTCAATCTTTGTTTCGGTATGCAACATATAAATTTATTAAAATTAATAGCTCCTGCAGCATAAGGAATAGGATGAGCTGTTGAACAGTTAGGATCAGGACTATCTGATTTCTCTTCCACATTGGAAGACCATGTTTCAAATGATTTTTTATTATAGAGGGTTACGTAAAAATTTCGAATTATGTTTTCCTGATCTTTAATCACTTTTCCAAGCAAATTAATAATTTTACCATTTGATAAAAGTTTCCGCATATCATTTACTACATTAATAAAAGATACATTTCCATATTTAATTTCATTCGGATTAAATAAATTGAATAAATCATCACCAAGTTCATCCTTAATTCTATCATCAAAAAATATCACTAATACGAGTTTCCAATTTTTCTTTTGTTCCACGTTTCTGTTTATTAATACTACGTTTAATACTACGTTTGATACTACGTTTGATACTACGTTTGATACTACGTTCAATACTACGTTTCTGTTTTTGTGTAAGTTTCTGTTTTTCTTTAATCCATTTCTGTTTCTTTAATGAAGCATTTTCTTCATCAAATTCTGCAATTTTTTTATTAATTCATCAATAATAGGTTTTGTACCTTCATTCATCCTACAATTCATATCTTTTAAAGAAAATTATGATTTTTTTATTCAAAAGAAATTATGATTTTTTTCATTCAAAAAGAAATTGTGATTTTATTTTAAAATCTGAAACAAATAAAGGTATATTCAACTGTCGCAATGTTTTTAAATCATAAACTGTTAATTGTTCTTTATTAATTAACTACCATAAATTATTGTATGCTAAAAATACTCTAAAACTTCTTAAAAAAAGTGGAAAATCAATTGTTCTTTCAAAACTTTTTATACCATTTTTTATTTTATAAACTCTAACAAATTGCATATATCTGCGATGGTAATAAAATTTAACTTTCTTCTTCCAATTTACAGGATTTGTAAGATGACGATAATCTTTTAAAACTGGTACATGTTCTATCTTGTACGCATTCAACATATTTTTCTTTAATTTTTTTAATGAAAAATTTATAAGAAAAAATTATTCAAAAATATTTTCTATAACTCTATCATGTACTTTTTATAAATATTAATTGTATTGAAGCCATAATCTTTTTACAAAGCATTATTACACAAATGTTTAAATTCATTTTTATCTCTTATACATAAATCTCTTAACAAATCACATAAATTTCTTGCATTTATTTCAAATAGTATAAATGTATTTGCATTCTTCCTAATAACACTTCCATCTGATGAATACCATTCTTTGCGTTAAATAAAAAACCCTGTTGTTATGTCTTCCTCTTGTGAAATAATTTCTCTGAACTGACTGATTTCTATCATTATCACAATCATCAAAATTACACAATGTTTCATTCCTTTATCTAATTTACAAGGATCTTGCATATTACCACTATCATCTATTAATTGTATCTTTATATGCTTATTTTTTTGGATTCTACTAACTGATTATTTTTTGCTGCTTCTTCGTACCACGAACTTATTTCTTCTTCATATTCAGATTTTCATATTCTTTGAATGATAAAGCAATTGCTGTTTTTGTAAGATTATTTTCAAATCCATATTTTAAAAATTGATAGACGGGTTGTTCTGCTGCTGTTGTATAAGTTTTAAGATTGTCATAATCCAAAAAATTTGGAGTCGTGAGAATTTTAAATAACAAATATGTTTTTCCACATCCTGATCTTCCACAAATAACTGACAAAACTTTATTAGATAAATTTGGATGATGATTAAATTTAAGTTTTTCTTTAATTTAATGGCACTTCAGTCATTTTTAATCAAAAAATTTCAAGAAAACTAAACTTCTCTAACCAAAATATCCATCATAATCTCTTCACCGCCAAAATATATTTCTTGTCCTTTCTCATCAGTGATTCTAATGTTAATGCTGTTAATAGTTTTCTTGTAATAGGGAAATATATTAATGTTTGTAGAAATACATTTAATCTATAACCATTGGGTACAGTAAAAACTGGAAAACTGAATATTAAATTTGACAATTTACCATTTATATATCCTCCTTCAATAATGTCACAATGTACAACAATTGAATTTATTTCAGTTATTTTTGGAATCTTCTCACCTAAATGATAACCTTGAATATAGGTTTGCTTATTAAATCCTAATAGTTTTGACAATGATCTATCATGATTAAAATCAACTTGATGATTTTCGTCTAAAGTAAGAGAAAATTTATTAACTGCCGGTTCAACTGCAAAATGTAATTGTTTCTTATCTTTAAATGGTATACCTAAATGTCTCTTAATTTCATTTGATATTGATTCAATTTCGTAAGAACCAGGAAGAAAAGTTAGTATTTTCCACGTTTTACCTTTATCAGTAGAATATCTAAATTGATCATTCACATCTTTTACAACGTTTTGAATAGTGTTAAATGTGGAAAAACTAGTCAATGCAATTTGATAATTTTTATTTTGTTCCAAATGTAGAGTGGGTTCTAAATTGCAAGTGTGTGATGAAGTAGTTGTTATAATTTTTAGCGTCGTACTAAATTTTGATGAACCCAAAATCTCTGTTAGATTTTCTAAATGATTATTAATTTTGTCTAAATCGCCTGAACACATTTTTTAGTTAAAATTTTAAATAAATATTTTTTTATAAAAAAAATTAAAAACAACATATTTCAGCTATACTTTTACAATCCTCT
This sequence comes from Prostheceraeus crozeri, assembly GCA_907163375.1. Taxonomy (NCBI): domain Eukaryota; kingdom Metazoa; phylum Platyhelminthes; order Polycladida; family Euryleptidae; genus Prostheceraeus; species Prostheceraeus crozeri. The sequence continues at coordinate 106,962 of CAJQUW010000870.1, forward strand.
TCATTTAGAATCTTCTTTTATAACAGTCTTTTCAATATAGCATGAATTTCATTGAAACTAGAATTATGTCCTTCTTTTATTGCAGATATTAAAATGTTTAATCTATTTAGTAATTCTTCTGGATTATCTGGTAAAAATACAGTTGTTTCTGTTTTAAAACCTTCTCCTACTTTAACTCCCGTTGATAATAAATTTTGTAATTGTTTATAACGTCTAAGAGATTTTACTGCACCAACTCTATCTAACATAGCTTTATATTTTATGAGATCTTCTACAGCATAATTTTTTAAATCTGCTCCTCTGAAAAGATCAACAAAATGTCTATCTAAACTAAAAGGAGATTTATCTGGTGAAAAATCAAACCACGAAAATGTTGTGGAAATATTTCTTTTTGTCCGAGATAAAATTTAGGTATTGTTTTTCCATCTATAAATGAAATAGAATGTTCAAATTGCATAGATTTTGGTAATTTCTTGTTAATGTTTGATTCTAGTAATACATAGTCATCTAATATAGCTTTGTGTGCTGGATCTGTTGTATTAATTTGTTTATCATAATTTGTAAGTTATTTTTCAAGCTTTTAAAATGGTTTCATAGTTTTTCAAAATCAGTTTTTACTTACTCGGTTTGCTGCATTTTTTCAAAAATATCAGACTGAATACCAGCTTTATACATTTTATGCTGAGTATGATTTTCTTTCATAATATTTTTTTGCTTTATTAACTCATCTAATTGTTGGATTCTTTTTTGATTATCCGCTTCAATTTTATCCATTTTTAAAATATAATATTTGAATTTTGTGGTAACATTGGAATACAACAAAAACATTTTACTGAACAAATTATTTTTTTATTGCTTTGTTGTCTGACATCTTTTCGTTTAAGATTTTGTTTCATAAAGTGTTTAGTTCTTCTAAAAAAATTTTATCATTTTCTTCATTAAAAATTTTACCATCATCATAAATTTTGTCGAGCTGTTTATTCTTATCATTAAATGATATTTTATTGACTTCATTAGCTATTTGATCAAACTTTTCAATCTCATCTAACGTAATAACGTTATCATCACATACTCTTTGAAGGTAGTAATGTAATTTGTCATAAACTTCTTTAATATGTAAATGTTTAGTTTTTAATGATTTTCGTTTCTTAGTTATTAAAGATTTATCTAACATTGTAACAAGCGAAGTTGTAAAAGCACCCGTACCTTTTAAAGCAGTAGCAACTACTGGAATTACTAAAACACCTGACGAAATGACAATTGTTAAAGCACCTAAACTTATTTTTAAAAATATTCCAATTCACTGTGCTACATTCTTAACTTTAGACCATATTTTTCTTAATTTATCTTAATGCTCTAATCTTAATAACAATTGAGATTCCTTATCTTTCATATAACGTACTGTACTCTATCTTTGTGTTTTTCAATGTTCATCTTTTCGATGTCCATTAAAGTAGAACTACGTTCATTTATTAACGAAGGATATATTCTCGAAGTTCCTTCCATTCTCGAAGTTTCTTCTATTCCGAAGTTTCTTCCATTTTTGAGGTTTCCATTTTTTAATAAATATTTTGAATACAATCTTCTGACATTTTTAGACTATGTGAAATTTTTAGACTACTTAAATTCTTGGACTACACAAATTTTGAGACTACGTGAAATTTTGAGACTGCCTAAATTTTGAGACTACGTGAAATTCTTGGACTCCGTAAATTCTTAGACTACGTAAATTTTCGACTACGTGAAATTCTTTGACTACTTAAATTTTCAACTACGTGAAATTTTTAGACTGCCTAAATTTTCGACTGCGTGAAATTTTTGAAATTTTGATTTTTTCGAAAATTTGGCACTACCTAAATTTTTGACTACTTGAAATTCTTGGACTACGTGAAATTTTTAGACTGGCTAAATTTTGAGACTACTTACATTTTCGACTACGTGAAATTTTTGGACTACGTAAATTTTTTGAAATTTTGATTTTTTCGAAAATTTGGCACTATCTAAATTTTTGAAATTTGGAGTCTACCTAAATTTTTGAAGTTTATAGGCTACGTAAATTTTTGAAATCTCGCAAGGTGTGACATCCGGTGTGATCGAAGCGAAGCGCCAGATGTCATACCCTATACTACTAGCATTGTTTGTCAATCTCGGTCTCCCTGATCCATTCCTTCTTTTAACATTTTCACCATTGTTCCATCGACTCCACCACCTGCTCACAGTGGAGTGTGACACACCGAACTTCCTTCCAACAAACCTATAACTCTTTCCACATCGTAGCATTCCAACAGCCAGTCCTTTTACAAACTCTGATTGCGACACTTTTGCTTCAAAATTTAGTCAGAAAGAATTGCTTGATAGTGATAAAAGGTCGAATTTGAAATGCATCAACTATGCCAAAGATATCGACAATGGACAGCTGCTTTATATTAGCATGATAAATTTGATGCATGGACATCCTGGTCAGTGCAGTATCAAATACAGATTGTTTCATAAAAAATGGATCACCCTTAAACATCGCCTTAACTTTAACTTTATCTAACTCCGCCAAACTTGAACGAATTTCTCTGAAATTTGGAAGATATGTCAGTTGTGCTTACTAATATCATTGTTGGAAATTTCAAGCATGAATATTGAGCTGTTTTCCTGTTATAGATAAAAAAAGTAGTAGATAATTTCATCTTCATTTAGCAATGTTACACAAAATCATACCTCACTCTTATAAAATTACATTTGTTTCCTTTGTTATGCAATATGTTGTTCTACAAGCCAAACGCTATCAAGCAAAACAAAAATAAAGAAAATCGGTCAATCAGAGCCAGTATAGCACCATTATTCATCAACAATAATGTAACTGCTACATGTGATTAACTGGACTTCATGTTTCATAGCTTCCTGACTTCGTTGCGGTGGTGTTGGCAGCACTCCTGATTGCTTTCAGCTAGAAATCTATCTCTTACCGGTTGAAAACAATACAAAGCACAAATGAACAATAACGAGATCGCATTCACAAAAGGCAAAGTGTCAGCCTTGCTAGAACTAGGGTTTTCTTTGCGAGCTACAAGCAAGCGACTAAATGTCCCTTACACAAATGTGCATCGATGGCATAATGATGATTTTCGACTCTGTCGTAAAGAGGGCTCTGGCCGTCCACGCAAAACATCCAAACGTAGAGACCGCCTAATTTTGAGATTTGTTAAAGTTGATCCAAGTCTCTCGTTAACTGAGATGGCTGCACTAGACTCGTCTATTTCTAAGTCCACTATTCGTAGAAGACTTATTGAGTCGAATTTCAAGAGCTGTAAGAGGCCCTCTCAGATCGAATTATCAGATCAGCATACAAAAAGACGTCTCAGATGGCAATGAGTCATTGTCACTGGCGAAATCAATGGGATCGGATTGTCTGGTCTGATGAGGCATCAGTCCGTCTGAAGGATAGTGATGGTCGATTGAGATTATGGATAAAATCTGATCAAGAAATTCCGAGACATTTACATCGTCCCCGGGTACAAGGTGGTGCGACTCTACTGATTTGGGCTGGCATTTGGACCAATGGCCGCTCTGAACTTCACATATAGCAAGGAATCATGAATTCTGGACGCTATGTGAATGTTTTACGAATGAACATTGGCCAAATGACAGATCAACTTGGTGATCCATCGACTTGGTTATTTATGGATGATAATGCTACGTGTCACAGGAGTAGTAGAGTCAACTTATGCAAGTCTCAATTAGGGCTTAGGACATTATCTTGGCCAGCTCGTTCTCCTGATCTGAATCCCATAGAAAATGTATGGAGTATTCTAAAACGTAACGTTCGTCGTTCACTGCTACCTACAGATGGCGTATCACAACTTACGTCACTGTTAAAAAGAGAGTGGAGAAAGTTAGATAAGTCAAAAATCAACGATATCATCGAATCAATGCCTAGACGAATTGGTAATGTCATTGACAATAAGGGTAGGGCCCTTAAATTACTGTATCATAGCTTATCAGATTATATAAGGACATTTAAATATATTATGGACATGAAATAACATGGAAAATGCTTTCTGTGTCATACTTATGTTTTATTTAGTCAAATTTTAGGATGATCCACTTTTTATGAAACGGACTGTAGAAGTCGTCCACTTCCATTGAGATTTTCCATATCAAGTGGATCGTTTTTAATGTCATAGATAGGGATGAGGCACAACCGATGTCTACATACATTAGTAGTACTGTTTTGAAGACAGTTGATTGTTAAGTATCACGATTATACTTTCAAATGTGTTGTCGATGGTTGTAGCACAAATCGTAGAACCCAAATAGAAAACAAGATCATACTATTTCATTTCATTGTTTCCCAAAAGACGCTGAAAGATTCAGGAAAATATTGGCTGCAAAACATTCGAGAATTTGAAGAGGGAATTTGGAATCACATAATATCAAGAACATTTACTCTCACAACTAGTGCATGAATGTTTCTTTATATCATTCCACGAGCTTAACTTATGGTTTTGATAGAGGATAGATTGCGCATTTCGCAATTGATTGAAGTTGTAGAATTGTTGGATCCATCCATTTCAATCGTTCTTAACAAACAACTTTGTATGAATCGATCGATTATTATAAGAAAAATACATGATAATTTGCTAGAAGACTTCTGCACCGTTGGAATACAGACTTGGACGGATAGCCTATACATCCAGATTTCCATTCTGATATGTAATTATTCATACAACAATTGACGAATCATTTCCGTACAGAAAATTGAAATGGATGTCCAATTTCAAATCATCGCGATGAAAGTTCTTGCCAACAAATGCAAAGAAGTTTTTCGAAAACTTTGTATTAGTTCTTGTGGATAAGCTTTTTTCGAGCTTTCTTTATGCGGATTTTCAATAAATTCCATATTTTTATGGTCATGCCCATCAGACAATTTGTTGGTATAATCAAACCATCACGAGAAAATACAGCAAATAATCCTGTTCATCTACGTTGAAGCAGTGTCGGACGAGACCTCTTCTCACTTAATTTGAATCAAATAATACGAAGGACTACAATTTTTAATGATGACTTTTCTAACTGTAAATCCATCTAATCTTTACATATAATGCCTTTCTTCTTAAGTCCGAGTTTGTGGGTTCAGGCATGATTGACAAAAATCTCGAGAAAATCCAAATTAATTGATTCTGAGCGATCAGTAGCAGCGTTCAAAGCTTTGGGACACTTCAGAATGCTTAGAAAGGAAATCATTCTGGTCCTTCTGCATCAGTTACGTCCTTTACAGATATCAAATTTTTTCCACATGAACACTGTCGATGCCAGCTAAAACGGCACTCGAATAAATTTGTCCGAAGAGGACATACTTAGAACCACAAAAAGATATGAAACACTAATTACACTCACAGGGTTTTGGTGGTCAGGATCATGACGTAAAATGACACTATAATCAGGCTAAGAGATTTTGAGACCACCCAAGCTCCTAGCATGACAACAAGGAAACGTTCCAGATAATCATGTTTGCAATTCTGAATTGATTTTATAGGATCGGAATGCTCACTTCGTTTATGAAGTCCTATCGTTGGAGTCTTTACATTATTCACGTCAATAAAACAACGGAAAATTTGGAGCGCTACCAAAAGGTCAATGAAGTTGCATTGCTCCAGTGCTTGAATGGCTAATTCGTGTAAGAAAGAATGAGTTAAGAGAGCTGAACTTTTCTATGTTCCATTTGAAGCCAAAGCTTTGTTGTACAACACAACTATGTGCCATTTTTAACTGTCTTGACTTTTCGATATAGTAGAGTTCCTTGATATCAGACAACTTTCCTAGAATGGAGTTGCTATAATTGAATCAACTGGGAGCAAAAGGAATAACAAATTCACCGCATTTTAATAAGTTGTTGTGCGAGTAGATGTTCTTGATATTATGTGATTCCAAATTCCCTCTTCAAATTCTCGAATGTTTTGCAGCCAATATTTTTCTGAATCTTTCAGCGTCTTTGGGGAAACAATGAAATGAAATAGTATGATCCTGTTTTCTATTTGGGTTCTACGATTTGTGCTACAACCATCGACAACACATTTGAAAGTCACTTTGAGAAAGTATAATCGTGATACTTAACAATCAACTGTCTTCAAAACAGTACTACTTATGTATGTAGATATCGGTAGTGTCTCATCCCGATATACTATACTATAGAAATCCATGTAATTATTTTCCTGCTTGGAAATTATTAATCTGGTGTAGACTTCTATGAAAAAAGTCATGCATTATAACAGATAATGCATAGATTTCTTCGGTCATTATTTGTCATAATAACCTCGAGTCTTCGGCTCTCGGTAATTATAGCAATAATGACCTCAAATCTATGCATTATGTAATAGATAACAGGTTAACCTGTGGACATAGAAAGTCTTGCAAAATCATGCATTATATAATGAACAATAGACATCCGAAAGTCACAAAATGAAAAGCTACATTCTTTTGAGAGGAAATAGACGTTTCCTCCCTTAGCTATCTGTCCATGGACAGATAGCTCTAAACGTATCTAATAAAAAAATCCTAAAGCAAAGCGTTTTAGGAGGCTAGCGCATTAAGCTTATTGTTCTCTTTAGTATGTCAACATTCCATTTCACACAACCTCCTAAAATTCTAGTGTGTTGCGCTTTAGGATGCAGGCTTCTTCGACTTTACGAGGTGTTGGTTTACAGTGCTCGCTGTGCTCGGGCTGTACAACATACCTGCGGGAGGAAAAGTTGATATTTCCTCTCTCAAGACAATAGTTATTGATTGTTCTTGTACTTTAGCGGTAATGAGAAAAAATTCTGAAGAAGTTTGAAAATGATCCATTGAACTTATTTGAATAGAACTTACATATTTGCACTCCATACATCGCAAGGATTCTGAGAATACCAAACATGAATATTTTCGATGAATAAGTGAGAATTTAACATTTTTTGTTAACGGAGTCATGATTTTGTAAAAACTGCATTATGACGACCAGTATATCAAAAGAGAGCCCAGAAAATGTTCGGTCTCCCAATGCCTAAATAATTATCATACTCTCACGCTTTCTCATTGAATTATTAAAACCAATTAAAAGACATAACAAGCTCATACGCTGACAATCACAAACAACGATTCAAGGAATCTTGTTTATAGTGAAAATAGTAATAGTAAACCCCAATATGATAAAACCATTTTGAAAGAGTCATTAAGTTTTGCGGTCAATGGGTGTCTATCTTTTAATGATAATGTATATCGCCAAATCGATGGCGTTTGTATGAGTTCACCATGGCGTCCTACGTCAACAAATTTATTTCTTTCTCACCTTGAGCGAAGTTGGATGAATAAAGCATTTACCCCCAACGTTTTATAGACGGTATGTCGATGACACATTAGTAGTTTTTGATAATATTGAGAATATAGATAAGTTTCATTCTTTTAATGAATTCACAGCACCCCAATTTAAAGTTTACAGTAGAGAAAAGTAAAAATCTAATTTCATTTTTGGATGTTGAAATTGACAAAACCAATGGCCCATCCACATCGATTTTTAGGAAAAGTACATATACAGGTCTACCAATGAATTATAAATGCTACCTGCCCTATCCAATGGAAACGTGCCTTTGTGACAGGAATGTTGCATAGAGGATGCTCAAGCTGAAAACTATCTGAGAGAGATTGAAAACACCACAAAAATTCTATTAAGCAACTCATATCCTATTGACTTCATCAACTCGATAATAAAGCAGTTCCTGGAAATAAAATATAACACGGATAACAAAGCAACAAAGAAAGATGAATGGGAGGATACCAAGTTTTTGATACTCCGTTTGTAGGTAAAACATCCATAAAATTCCAACGCAAACTTGTAAAACAGGGCAGTACTTTAGTCTGAAAGACAAAACAAATAAGCTGATGCGATCACGCGTTGTGTATAATTTTGAATGTCGGGTTGATCCTGATACCCAATACTTGGGACAAACGGAACGCTGATTACATCAAAAAATACAATAACATTTAAGAGGCAACTCAGCCGTAAGTAGCCATCTGAACATATGTCTAAACTGTAGTAATGACATTAATAATTGTTTTTCTGTTAAATACACAGGACGTAGTGAATTTGAAACTCGTATGGTATAAGCGTTGTTAATAAATGATAAAACTTATAGATTAAATCAAACCGTCTTAATTGTAAATCTCTTTTCTCAAAAGTATTCGAATAATTGTTTTTGATAATTGTCATTGTTTTCCTTGAATCGTTGTTTGTGATTGTCAGCGTATGAGCTTATTATGTCTTTCTTATTGAATTATTGCAAGTTGCAAATTGAATGATTTTCATATTTTGAGCACTTCTCAGTAAATACAGTAGCGGATACAAGTCTACACTAAATCGCTGGATACGAAAATTACATACAAACATATACCAAAATCACATACAATTTGAAACTAACATCTGATACGAGATTCTCGTATGTTTACAGGTATCTGGTATGTTTTTCATACCACATCTCACTTACATTCGTATGTGATTGGTATGCAGCCATACGAACTATTCTATCTATGATTGGCTGTTTTACACTGAAATAAGAGTTGTTGGTATGTTTTATATTTGAGACCCGATGAAAATTGGTCTTCATTCGTATGTGTTTAGTATGAGCAGCTTTAAGTCACATAGCAAAAAATTATATGTATTACATACTGCTGTCAAATAACTTTTTTCAGTAATACCAGTTGTGAATATTTTTTGTTTGATAGAGTGATATTTAATTAGATTGGAATTATTGTGAATTTTATGCTCCACGAGGTTATCGTCGCTGCTACTTGTCTAGCAACAGTAACAGGACGTTTCGTTAGCTCTACTTTATGAACCAAGCTGATAAATTTCAATTCATATTAACGATATCTTTCATGAAATCATGTTGACTTACATATCTCAAACATAACTATTTTTGCGTTCATGAATTATAATATGTTTTTATTTCGGATTGATAATATGCTTATTTTGAAAATTACATAATGCGTAAGTGTTGATGGTTGAATACTTATTGATTATTCATGAAATGCCTTAGAATTACGTGTATTAAAATCGAATTCATTATTGAAAGTATGACGCTTGAATGTCATTATCTCAATACTTACAAAACAGTAGTAACATTAGTGTGTCTTTATTGACAAAAGGCCTTAAATCAACATACATTGGATATGATTAATGCTTTCTTTTAACATTGTGCTGGTATGGCTTTAGTATGTAAAGCACACCACATTTGAAATAGCATACGAAAAGCATACAAATATATACCAAGAGAATACAGATATATACCAAAAAAATATTTTGGTATGCATCCTTCGTATGTGATTAGTATTGAGCGATTTACAGTGTACTATTGCTCATTTTGAAGCTGAGAATACAGACTCTCGAGTGAGTTCTGGCGCGTTGATGTGTGATATGATTGGAAGACATGGGAATCGATTGAATTTCAGCGAAATTTAAGTTGTCCGGTTTTTATGATCAGCTATATATAGGGTTCGACAAAAAAGTGCGTTTTTTGTAATCAACATCTATTTATCCAGACAATCATTCACATCACAGATAGTTACCATCTTCCTCCATAACTTTCTCAATATGCCACTGGAATTCATAAAACTCCCTCTGTAACTGGGTGATGGTCATTCCAGCAGAGTCAAAATTGCGTTGACGACGATGAACTTCAAAATTTCTGAAGACATATCGATCGAGCAAGTTGTAATCTGGTGAATAAGGGGGCTGTTTCACAAGACTCATGCCTTCGTGGTCGATCCACCGTCGAACCTGCATTGCTATATGTGGTCTTGCATTATCATGTTGGAGACACATCTCCCAACGAGGTAAATTGAGTTGCTGCTCGAACGCTGCACACATGTTTTGCAGGATTGACAAATATCGATCACCATTTATTCTTCCACCATCCTGCAGCACTTCGATATAGGAGAAAGACTTTGCATAATTGAGAGCAACCATTATTAAGACCTTCTTATCGGCTATTGTCCTGCGCGATACTTGAGGTCTGTCGCCTGCGCAATCGACCCAGACTCGGTTGCATTCTTTGGGTGGGATGCTTTTGTAGTAGACCCACTTTTCGTCCACGACAAGTTTACTTTTGATTTGCCGACGTCGCAAGGTTTCCAAAATGCTTCCGCCACACTCAATACGTTGCTGCTTATTTCGATCACTCAGTTGATGCGATATCCACCGACAACACAGGGATTTCTTATTCAGATGATGAGAAAGTATCCGATGAACTGACCTCTCCTCAACACCTGTCTGCAGTGAAATGTCAGCACAGGATAAGTGGTTGTCATCTTCGATTAGTTCTTTCACCTTTTCGATGTTTTCATCGCAGCAGCTTGATCGTGGTCTTCCAGATCCTTTCTTTCGTGTCACCTTTTCACGTCCCTCGACGAACTCTCTTACTATTGCTTGAATTCTTCTCACTTTCATGATGTTCTTCTCACCCCAAACGTTAGCAAGCAGCTGATGAATTTTTGTTGCTGAGTAGCTATTTTGAGACAGTGTTCGGATGAAACTCCATGACCATCAGGAAAGAAAATTGGATGATTGATTAAGAGCATATCTTATGTCTATGTTCGGAGATAGTCGGAAAGCACTCTAGAGACATGACGATCGGGAATCAAAAATACACTATGTTTATATCTATGATTCCAACATTAAAGCGCATACAGTGCAAAGAATAATGCCATAGACATTGCCTTTGAATAAAACTTTCATGAACTTTTAAATGAACACAATCAAACGCCATTAAATCTAAAAAATCAAAGGCTGTACAAAAAACGCAGTTTTTTTGTCGAACCCTATAGTTCACCAATTTTGATGACCAGCTTATCGATCAAAGGAGGCCTCAGAAAATACTCGTGTCCGATTCAATCATACTCACATGTTTTCTGATTAAGAAATTGCGATTTGTAAATTGAACGATTTTCATATTTTGAGCACTTCTCAGTAAATATAGTAGCGGATACAAGTCTACCATTGCTCATTTTGAAGCTGAGGATGCAAGCTCTTGAAAGATGTATGGCACGTTGTTCTTCGACACGATTGGAAGGCATGAGAATCAATTGAATTTCGGTATTATTTAGGTGGTACAGTTTTTATGATCAGCTCTGTAATACAGAATAATTACTCCATCTGAATCGAGCTTTAATGACGAAATATTCGGGGCCTCAGATTATCGTCATTAAAGACCCCTTCAGATGGGAATTATTCTTAAATTGAAATAGATTTTAAAATAGAATTGTCGTGCCATGAAATTTAAGTGTTGATTATTCTATAAACTATTTATTGCAGAATGTAGTAGTGCACGAAATTGGACACGCTTTGGGATTCTATCATGAGCATTGCAGGTCCGATCGTAAAAATTATGTTAGAATTGACTTTTCAAACATCGAAGAGAAATTTAAAATCAACTTCCAACAACTGAAGCAGAATGCAGTGAACTATTATGGTGTTTCATACGACTACGACAGCATCATGCACTATGACGCCTATGTAAGTACTTGGATGGCTGCGTTTGTTTGATTTTAATTTTTGTACTTAACCATTTCTTGTCGGCAAAACATTCATGAGACCAAGTTAATAAAAAACAATTATTATATACACGAAAAGTGCAAATATTGCTACATTATTGCATTTCACGAGACAGATATCTAATTGACCGAGACTGGAGGTGAAAAACTTTTAATAAAGCGAGAAAAATGCATGAAGCAGCCGTTTTTGTAAGTGTTGCGCAAGTTCTTCTATTCGATGCTATGATAGGGAAGAGTCTATGATATCATGATACTAGAATTATTAATCCTTCATTTGATTGATTCATTTTCATTCTACGGAAAGCGAGAATTCATCACATTATTGTTATGTTGCATCCATCGTGCGGTATGCGGACCAGAAATGCTGGACTGCCTGTCTTCGAACTTTCTTATCCAATTGTCTCCGCCTAATCACAATCTGAGACGGCCAGACGATGTCGATGTCGCTATCCTCAGGCAGAATATACCGGCTGATGGCGCAAAGAGCTATGGGCCAATAAATCTCCTTTGTGTGAATCTAAATCCACCGTTGCATTCTCCATGGAGCTCTTATCTTGTCGAAGCTTTGAACATAATGCAAGGACAAATCACAGTCGGAATAGCCACCATCAACGACTCCGCAATGGAGTGCCACAGATGTCTACTTTATCAGCGACATTATGCGAATCACCTCCAACCATTACGGCTACGTGGATGATCTAGCTCTCTTGACGTCAAGCGGCAGTTTGTCCCAGGTTGAGGCAGCCTGAAAAAAGATGTAAAACTGCTGCAAGACTATTGCTTCATTACGCGGCGTCTGAAAATTGGCACTGAAAAGCAACTGCGATTGCTTTTCACCCGAGCAAAGAAGAGACACACCAGCTAACGGTAATTATGAATGGAGTCGTATTTTGCCCAAACCCGACTACACTACCTACTCAAGTGCTACCCTTGATCGCAAACTAGCCCTCAAAATCCACCTCCAGACGACACAAGAGAAGATTGGTTCGAGAGTCGGTCTCTTCCGATAGTTGGTGAGCAGAAACTGGATAGCTTGTCTCTCGACGTTGCGAATATGTCCTTTTGTGCTAGTGTACAGCACGGCCGTTCACATGCGAGTCAACGACGATCGCCTTTTTTCAAGTGGGTACAAAGTTGGCTCCATGCTTGCCTTGCTCACCTTGACAGTAAGGCGGCCTAATTTTCCGCTTCCATCTCGAGCGGTCCATTGCAGCGCTGCTGAAGCTCCAATGATCGTAATGTCCTCTAGCACTTGGCGCTCCCATGTTTTCTTTGGTCGCCCTCTGTATCGTGGCCCTGGCATAGGTATTCCCAATCCTAGTTGGATCTGGTGTTAGCGAGGTCTACGCACCACGTGCTCATGCCACCTCAGTCTGTGACACTGCATTATCCCATCGATCGGATGAATCCAGAGTGTCCCGCGAATGTCTTCGAATATTTTCTTGTTAACTCGAGGATTCTTCGCAAAATACGCATCTCTGCTGCAGTCATCTTCTGGCGATTCTTTTCGTTGACTGACAAACACTCGCTTCCATGCAGCATCACCGGTCTCACCATGGTTGTGCAGACCTTTGCTTTCAATTTTGTGCACCTTCTTGTCATACAGTGACCCTATTAGCCTACTCCAGCTTCCCCAAAACCGCTTGGATCCTTCTATTGACTTCTTTGTCAATGGTCTATATCCATCACAAATCCCAGGTACGTGAAATTATCGACCTTCTTCACCTGTCCTGATGGTCGGTGTCATGGGTTACTTTATTTCCCAAACAAAATGATACTATAAGAAGACAAACGATATAAATGAAATGTATATTCAGACAAACGAGAGAGCAGGGTGGCCCTGAAGAGGACCTTTTGGAGGCGTTCACATGTAAGTCTGTAGGTCCACCAGTCTCGAACACTGCCGCTACTGTTTGCTCCTCGCTGTGTCGCTAGGGGTCAGGATCACCGTCTCGCCGTCGTCTGTCCTGCCGATCTTCGAAGGCTTGACTTGTTCGCTGTCACCCGTAACAATAGCCTTGCCGCGCGTGCGTCGTAGCGGAGAGAGATAATCGAGAGCCCTCAGGCGATAACGCTGCGGTTTTAATAGTGTTATTGTCTCTCCGGTGATCAGCTCTGTTCTCGATCTGTGTCAGAATATGACGTCACCTGCCTTCGTCATATTGAAAACAAATGATAGAATGGAGTGAAAATAACTGCGAAGAATCAAGAACTAATGCACTCATAAGAAGCTCACAACAGTCGGAACATCGCCTTGTAAGGGTCTTCGGTTGGCAAGTAATCCGCCTTATGAACATATATTTGAGTCCATATCGCTCGATGGTGTGATCCATTGGTTCACCCTCCTCTCCAGAGATCGATCCATAAGTGCTATGTCACCTGCGTATAGCAGACTTGATCTCTGCACTTGCGAAATCGTGTCCATGACCAGGACAAAGTGGAACGGACTTGAAGCGGATCCTCGGTGGAGTCCCACACTCACTTCGAACGCATAACTTAGACCATGCTTGGATCACTTTCGTTGTTGCTCCCGGGTACATGTCTTGGATCACTTTCAGGTATACCTCAGGGATATTACGATTTCTCATACAATTCCAAAGGATCTCACGTGAAATTGAATAATGTGTTTTTTATAGGAAAACCATGTGGAGCGGGGTGACTGCTACAGTCAATTCTGTAGTGAGTGTAACTACTTCGTTACCTTATGTTAAGAAGAGGCTTCCCCAATTTTTAATCAGATAGAAGAATTCATTTTCTAGTACAAGACTTTCTAGGGCGGGAGATACTTCTTTACCTCCTGTCAAGATCCAGATAGTTACAATCGATGTATCGGACTCTTCTCAACTGCGGTTTTGCAAGGACAGACCAGTGCCGCACATGGTAGAACAGATGAACAAGGAATTGGCAAGATTACAAGAAAGGGGAATCATAAAATCTATTACTAGCAGTAAATATACCTCAACCGGTAGTGTGGGTAAAAAAGCGAGCTGGATCGTTAAGAATGTGTACCGATTTCAAAGTCCATGTCAATCGATCCATTTCTACAGACTAGTTCCCGCTGCCTTTAATCGAAACTGTTTTCATAGAATTGCGTGATTCCAAAGTCTTCGCGAAAATAGATTTAGCGACACGCATTGGCAAATTCCGCTGGACTCTAAATTGCAAGAGACATGAATAATTAACACCTCCAAAGGCTTATTCCAAATGACTCGCCTGCCAGAAGGTATAAAAAATTCGGCTGCAATTTTTCAGCGTGTGATGAAAGCTATTCTTAAGGACATCGAAGGCGTTATTACATATCAAGACGATATTTTGGTCCATCCTCCAAGGTTAGACGTCTTAGCATTCGCGAGATTATGCGAGAAAGGAATGACCGTGAATCAGTCAGAGTCAATCCTGAATGCTACTGAGGTGAAGTTTTTAGGTTATCTAGTATATGTAACAGGAATTCGCCTGGATCCTAATATAACTAAAAAGATTCTATCAAGCTCCAAAGACTCGCTCGTAACTAGAGTCTTTTCTTGGTCTTGTCACCTTTTTGGCAGGATAATTCCAAGCTTCTCAAAGATCGTTCAATCGTTGTATGGTCTTCTGAGAAAAGATGTTGATTTGGACACAACAGCATGAACTTGTATTCGATCAACTCCTTCAAGTCATGGCTTCACCTCCAGTACTGCAAAGCTACGATTTGTCCAAGCCTTTTACGTTGACAACAGATGCTTCAGAAAAGGCAATTGGTGGCGCACTTGCACATGAGAAGTCAAGTCAAATCAAGTCACTCCCGTAGTCCTGGAACCGCTGGGGCAAGTTGATGAGTTTACCACCTTCTTCCATCTGTCTCGATCCTCCACCGGTCTGATGCATTCTATGATCTTTCTTCCCGTCCACTTCTGAACATCGCTAAGCCAGTTCGTTCTGGGTATGCCTTGTCTTCTCATACCCTCGACGGTCCAGTCTATGATGGTGTGCGCAACAGTTCTATGTCGATGTGTCACATCCTCGAACCATTGAATCTTTCGTCATCCTGGCGTTTCAACAAGTGTTTCAAAGCGTCCTGCTTTCTGTGTGATCTCCTGAAGGACTGATATATTCGTGCGATGGTCCCGATAGCTAACGACTAAGATAAGTCGGAAGCAACACATTTCAAATGCACTTAGCCTTCCTTACAGTCGTTTGTTGAAAGTCAAGGATTCACACCCATACAGCACTATGGATGTAATCAGCGCGTGCATGAGCTTTAATTTGATTTTGACTCGGATTTTCTTGCTCTTCCGGATGTTGTTTAACTTGGTCAGTTGGGTTGTTGCAATCGCCAGTCTATTGTTGATTTCCTTCCGTGGTGTCACAATTTCATTAAGGATTGAACCGAAATACTTAAAAGTTTCGACTACTTCCAATTGTTTGCCACCGACTAGAATGTCCACGTCACTCTCTCTATCATTTTGCCTTGATGCTACCATGATCTTGCCCTTTTCACTACTTATTTCCATTCCATACTTTCTCGTTGTACTGTTCAATCTTTCAGTGATGTTAGCAAGCTCTTCACTACATCCGACAATCAAATCAATATCATTAGCCAATCTCAAGTTGTGTATTTTGCGTCCCGCCAATGACACCGTTCCCTCAAAATCTTCCATCGCTTCCATCATTATTTGCTCTAAGAACAGGTTGAACAAGATAGGCGACAATATGTAACCTTGACGTGCTCCAACAAAAGTCTCAAACCATTTAACTGCGCTTCCGTCTGTTATCACTGCATTTGCTTTATCATGCAGTGCTTCGATCAGAAGGATCAAGTGAAGACTGATACCATGTTTCTTCATAGTACTCCACCGGGTCTTTCTCCAGACTCTATCAAAAGCCTTTTTGAAGTCAATGAAGTTGTGATCGAGTTCTCGATGGTGGCTGTTCTATGAATTTTTCACACAGCATTCGAATATTGCAGATCTGTTCGGTGGTGCTGCGTCCTTCACGGAAACAGGCTTGTTTTTCATCTAGGGCACTCTCGATTTCAGGTTTTAATCTTTCACCAATTATTCTTAGAGTCACCGTGCTTGCATGGCAAATAACACTGACGGTTCTGTAATTGTTGCACTTTCTTAGGTTCCCATTTTTTGTATCGGGATTATCAAAGATTGTGGCCACTCGGTTGGTCACTCTTTCTTCTTCCACATAAGTGCACAAATCTTGTGAAGCACTGCAACAATTGCAACAATTGATTCACCGGCTTGTAGGTGTTCAGCTGGGATAATATCCACACCTGCGGTTTTTCCCTTTTTCAGTTTCGAAATTGCATGTTGCACTTCTCATCTTGTGATGTCTGGTTCAGCCTACTCGCTGATTCCTGATCCTCCTTCCTCAAATTCTTTAACAGTTTTTTGGGACGGTCTGCATTGGATAGTTGTATAACTCCCTTACATATTTGGTCCATCGGTCCTGGACTTTTCTATTTTCTGTTCGGAGATTACCACTTTCATCCTCTATGGCTGACTGTCTTGTTGATTTCTTCCTGTTCAACTGTTTGATTGTTTCGAAATCCAGTTTACTGTTATTCCCTTTAAACCCCTCTTGCATTTCTCAGCATTTTTGTTCCAGAAACTCTTCTTTTGCCCGTGCAATTTCCTTTCGAACCTCGACGTTAGCAACTCTATATTCCTTCTCTTTTTGATTGTCATATTATACTTTGTCGCCTTTAGCTTGCGTTTTTTGTCGCATGCATCCATGATATCTTGAGTCATCTAGAGTTGTTTTCTGGCTCTTGCCTTTCCCAAAGTTTCCATTGCAGTCTGATTCATGATTTACGAGAACTCGAGGATGTTAGTTCTTGCACATCACCTTCAATTTCCAACAATTCTTCAAATCTGCCTCCAATCTTTGTTTTAAACCTCTCTCTGAAACCTGGCTGCTTCAGTCGCTCCAGATTGTACTTTATCCTGCCATTTGATTTCCTCTTTATCTTCTTCAATCATACTTTAATGGTTGTCATCAATAGGTTATGACCACTGCCGATGTCGGCACCAGGGAAACTTCTTGTTTTGCTAACATTTATGCAGCAGGTTTTACTTTTCTGGTCAATTAATATTCACTCTTTAGCAAAATTGATGTTACATCATTACAACTGTTGAAATATCTCCGTGTCTGCAGCCACTCAGTTCACTTGATAACAAAAATACCATACATCATCTGAAAGGTATTGATCTCCTCTTAGGGATTCACTATGATTATTGGCTGCATCTTTGCCACATAAAAAATTGTCAAACACAATTACTTTTCTTTAATTGAAAGTTTTGGTATCAAAATCATAGGTTAGAAAAATGAAACACAGATCAGTGTATAGACAAGAGAAAATACTTTCAGAAAAGTATTTGGACTCATCCACAGGACAGTGGATACATAATAATTGCTAATGTTACATTGCCCCATTCATTTGTTAAGAAGTTGGTAACATAGGCATGATTTTCATTCAAATTCAGCTCATAACAATCTAATGCATATGTGCATATGCTGTGTACACAGATAGTGAGCCTTAGCTAATAATCTATATCGTATAAATACAACCATAGTTATCGCTAATTATTGCTTGTTCATTTATCAAATGATAAGAGTTTATGGTCATGGTGAATCGGCTGACTAAAGACAGTGATATTCTTAGGGGATGTGTAGTTGGTTAAAAGTGAAAACAGCTTAAAACCGAAGGTGTGCGCCAAGACAGAGTCTCTGGCGTTGGCAAAGAGAATTTGGTGTTAAGAAATGTAAAAATGGTATTCGATCAGGACGGAAAAGAATCACGATATTTCGAAGCAACCGACGTCTAATCCGACTGGCCGGAATTCGCAGATTATCGTCTGCAAGAGAACTTGTGTGTCTGTGGAGCCAATAGGTTTCAAATCAAATTACACTCTTGCCAATTATTCCTAGACTATTTGAAAAGCTTATTTTATCGTCAGCAAAACGTCAATTTATTCAGTTTTTCGGCAATAACCAGCACGCTTACACGCCACGCGGATCAACGACGAGTGCGCTAGTCGAGATTAACGACACGATGACTACTTTCATGGAGAACCCAGAAAATGTGTGCGTGCGAGTTTCATGCCTAGATTTCTCTAAGGCTTTTGATAAAGTCCAGTTCAATCTGCTTATAAATAATCTGGAAAAATGGAACTTCAACAAAGGTTTTCTATTGCGGCTTAGTTCCTACTTGCATGGTCGGTGTCAGCGAGTGTGCATTCGAGGTCGAGTTGGTCCTCTCATCAATGTTTCATCTGGGGTACCCCAAGGCTCAGTTTTGGGAACGTATTTATTTGCCCTATTCATTGCTACTTTGAAAATTGAATCTAATAATGCTACATTGATAAAGTATGCCGATGACCTCACACTTGTCGAATCATGTACTAGAAGCAACCCATGTCCCGATAATTTGCGAGCTATTCTCTTGTGGACCCGTCGAAATAATATGACTTTGAACTATGGCAAATGTCAATAGTTGCTTGTTCGGCGTCGTAAGAACACAATGACCTTGCCTTATCCAGACATGAAAGTGTGCTCTTCTTTGAACATCCTTAAAGTTACCATAAGCGAAGATCTTAAGTGGAATGCCTACTTTGATAAAGTCTCTCTGTCAGCCTCTCGTCGCCTTTACCTGATTCGCACTTTGAGGCCTTTTATTGACAAAAAGAAACTACTTGAAGTGTTCAATTGTATAATTATGTCTATCATTTTATATGCGTCGCCACTCTTCTGCAAGCTTCCGGCAAATATCATCAAGCAACTTGAGTTGATACGTAAGAGAGCACATCGGATCATATGTGAACCCAATTGCAAATGCTCTCTCTTTTCTGACTTAACAGAAATTAGAGATAGGCATGCACGTAAATTCTTTGAAAAATGTGAATCTTCTGATCATCCTCTGTATCATCGTGTCCCGTCCAACCTTCCACTTTCCGGTCACTTTTCCATCCCTTATTGCTCTAGTTCCAAACGACTCAATTCATTTTTCCCTTGGACTGCTATGCTACTTGATGGAGACAATTGTGATATTCACTTATTTTGATTCCCGTAATTTTGAATCTGCATTCAGCATTCTGCTTTCGAAATTTAAACCGTGTATTCCTTGCATGTAAAAAATTCAAATCTTATATCTCTGTAAAAAATTGTGAAATAATTCGATTTTCATTGAATCAAATACACACTTTTTTATTATTATTTCAATGTAGACTATACATCGACGTTTGCGTAATTTCATCTTTTGGGATGATAGTGCACCAGCTCACGCAGCGAGTGCAGTAAAATTCTTCAAGAAACAACGTGCAATACGATCACTGCCCTGGCCTTCCGGCAGCCCTGACTTGAATCCCTTAGAGCATGTGTGGGATTTCATCGGTGGGAAAATCAATTGTCGTTCCACTCCCGTAAAAACAATAGAAGAGATAAAACATTGGCTCCTGGCAACATAGCAATTGATGCCACAATTTAATTGTTGCCTCATTGATAAAGAGCATGAATGATCGCATGTCAGCAGTGATCGCAGCTCGTGGAGGTATCACTCGATTCTGATTACCTATTGACTTAAAACATTTTCAAAATGTGTACATTAGTTATCGCAAAATGTTCTTTTCACTTCAACGCATCAAAGAACAGACATAATATTACATTAGAAGACAGGAAAAGAAAGATAAATTAAATTTCATGAGTGATAATTCCGCATGTAACATTAATTTTGCTAAAGAGTGTATAATCAATTTGGTTCTTTGAGATTCCATCAGGTGATGTCCACATGCTTCTTCTTGAGAATTTGTGCTGGCCAAGAGTGTTCGTGGCTACTAGATTGTTTGGTTTACAGAACTCCAGTAGTAGGATCCCACGCTCGTTCGACTCTCCTACGCCAAATTTCCCGATTGTTCCTCAGTCATTGTATGCATCCTTTCCAATCTTTGCGTTCCAGTCGCACAGAATGATTCTGTTGTTTCTCTTTGCGATCTTGTCCAATGTATTTTTCAGGATATCATAAAATTCATCTGCTTCTCCTTCGTTGCACACTGATGTGGGGCATACACTTGTACGATAGACACGTCACTAGGATGTGCATTCAGTCGGATTCGAATTACACCGCTTGAGATTGGTTCACATTCCCTGACACTGTTGACAATTTCTTTGTGGAAAAGAAACCCAACACCGTTCCTATGATATTTCTCCTCGCCACTGAGCCACAGCTTGTGACCTTCGTTAGTGATGATTTCACCGGTATCTTTCCATCTCATCTCTGAGATTCCCAAGACTTGCCATTTGTATCTGTTCATTTCGTGCTTCCGTTGGTTTAGTTTGCCGTCTTGATGTAGGGTGCGAACGTTCCATGTGTCAACTGTGAGCTCCTCTTTAGAAATCTGAGTCTGTTTGTTTTGCCAGTAACCAACTTTTCGACTCCATCCTGGTCACTAATGGAGGACGCAGCCGTTGTGGACCCGGGCCTCGACCGATCCGGTATAGTATAACTGATTAGTGTACTTGTCATTGTGTTTCATTGGACAAAGAACGTGATGGTGTCCAGCTCCTCTCCAGGTATGGATGTCAGAGGTTTTGTTTTTAGTCCTGCGGGGTGTCCACATACACGCCTCACCACCCTAGATGCACATGAGAGCAAACTTGGAACTCACGAGTGCTCACTTGTGAACATAAATACAACATAATAACAGAAGTACAGCAATGTGGAGAAGGAGGCGCTTTGCAGTCGTGTGGGCAGTTCTTCGCCTCTAGCGACTCATACTTGGTGTACACTTCACCTTATTCATAGACCACAAGCCCTTGGTTCAAATTTACAATGGTCCTTAACTTCCAGAGGTAGTTTCGCCTCATGAGATGATTTATAATTATGGATTTTACAATTCTCTATCACACTAAGTGATATGCACGCGTAATTCACGTGTAATTACGGAACACCCCAAACATCCATATTTAAGGACATTCTATTCTTCTACGCACTGCACTAAGAGTCAGAAATCACTTGATCTGATGCTGTGAAAACATGGGGAATGTTTATGAATACGCGCGGGTGAGCGTTTATAGTTTGTGCGTTATAGGTTGTCTGCGTTGCCGCTTGAACCACGGATGAACCGCCTATACATGTTCTGTCTTCCCTGAGCATGAAATTGAGGTCCTATCACATTGTTTAGTCTCTGATGCATGCAGACACATGAGACGGAAAGTCTGTATGACAGGACTGCCAACTGTACTAACTTATATAACAGATGTTGCAGCAATGTCCCGCATAGCCACGGATGTTTAGGGTCATGTGTAATTACGCGCAGTTTACGCGTGAATTACGCGTAATTGAGCGTGGCATGTCACCTAGTGCAACCTGGTTCATCGATTGGCTATACAGGTGCTTTAACTCGCCTTGATCTATTGAGTGACGTTCGGTAGTTGAATATTTAGTAATCAATAATGTCACCTCGGATATATCGGATGAATGGATCGCAGGACTACAGCAGTCTATAGAAGCAGATCACTTAGCTACATCCATAATCAAAAGAATTGAGTCTAGCGATTGGAAAAATTTGAAATCAATTGAAAAACAATTTCATCGTTTACGTCCAGCTTTGTCCGTTGAGAAAAATCTACTCTGGGTAAGCAATAATTGTTCAGTATGAATATAATTCGACCGGTTTCGAGTGGAAGTCAAAAATCGAGCTCCTACTCTTCCTCAGGAATGTTAACAAAAAAATAGACCGTAGATCACTAAGGGAGAGAATGAACGAGCACCGGTTTGACATCAGACACTGTAAGAATGATAAAGTGGTCCCTTATCATTGCATTCCACATCAGCATTCCCTGAAAGATGTTAAGGTGACAGTTTTGAAAAAACTAAGCGGCAGTGAAATGGTGAGAAAGAAAGGAAGAACTTAAATTCATCAGTCAGCTAATCACCGACTGGTCCTTCGGCCTCAACATGCAGCATGTATTCCAACGATCCCCTATCTATGATCCAGAATCCCCTAGCTGTCTGTAAAATGTAGGCTTCCATTTCTATAACATTTTTCTATCACTCCACTGATCATTTGAATTTTTTCCAAGTCGTTAATGTAATAGGCCTTTCTATGGTCTATTCTTTTGTTAACATTCCTCAGGAAGAGTAGGAGCTCAATTTTTAAACAATAATTGTTGCATGCCACTACACAATCCAATGGCGTTGCGGAGAAAGATGTACAAAACATTATGAATGGCTTGAAAGCCTTAATGCATCTCACTTATCTTTCAAAGACTATTTAAAGCGACTTTTATAACACCATAGGGCGTGTCTCCAACGCGCAGATGGAAGAACACCGGCCCAGATCGTTTTCGGTCGTAAGACTCGGGTTCCTCTCAGCCTGTGTGCTACCGAAGCAAATAAGGTGCTCAAAGAGAAGAAACTTACTTCCTTGAACGTAGTACGAATACGTCCTGGATCCTGGACACTGCAAGTAATCGTCTACGACTTGCACACGCTCATCAGCTGACGAAGAAGCCTGATCCATCTACGAACCCTATTTCAGTGGTGGTCTGTTTTTTATGATCAGCCCTGTAGAACAAACGTCAGAAGACATTTCATAATAGTATTTGGCCAGATTTTACAGCCGGATACCTTTCCTGTCGCCAACCAATTAACAATGGGGATTGGACCCATATATCAGCAAGTCTCAACAGGCTGAGCGAGCCTGATCCGCCCCGGTGTACAGGAGCGACCTTCTCCGCCCCAGCAGCGATGTTCTAATGCATGGGATACTATGGTTGTGTTGTCTGTTATTACTTGGCCAATTGAGTAAGCAATTTAAAAGTAAGTAAATTAAGATCGCGGTATCCAAGGGTGCACGACCTTCGAGCGCCACCAAGCAGGTGGGGTCGCAAGCAATATGGACTT
The DNA here is from genome assembly GCA_907163375.1 of Prostheceraeus crozeri. Lineage (NCBI taxonomy): Eukaryota > Metazoa > Platyhelminthes > Polycladida > Euryleptidae > Prostheceraeus > Prostheceraeus crozeri. The sequence continues at coordinate 130,423 of CAJQUW010000870.1, forward strand.
TAAGGACTTGTGGACTTCCAATCATTGGACAAAGTTGGCTTCATATTACGCAGTTATTTTCATGGATTGGTTGGAAAGACGATTTCTATCAAATGCAACCCGCATATGATGAGCCTTGCAACAAGAGACAGGGCCAACCAGCATCACCTCCGTCATCATAATATCACCGCTGCACCAACTCAGGACGACATTTCTCATGTCACGCGTCGTACCTCCTTCCTGATGGTTTCGATATAATGGTTGTGTAGAATATGCAAGCTAGCGACGGCCCCTATTTTCAAGTGGCTACACGGTTGGTTCCATACTACGCAATTATTTTCATGGATTGGTTGGAAAGGCGCTTTCTATCAAATGCCATCATTCTATTAATAGTGCGGTGGAGGTGCATCAATCATATTTATATGATCTGTACACATTGATCGGAAACATTGATAGCAGCAGTTTAAAGATCATGCTATTAATCTCCATCCCTCAATTAAGCTTTTCTTTGAAAAGAGTGATTCAAAAATTCTTCTGATACTATAATTCAAAAACACGATACAAAGTTATCCAGAGATCTACACACCAAGTCAACCGATGCTTATCAATACTTGCAGTTTACTTTTGTCATCTAAATAATATTGCGAATGCACTAGGTGACATGCCACGCTCAATTGCGCGTAATTCACGCGTAAACTGCGCGTAGTTAAACATGACCCTAAACATCCGTGGCTATGCGTGATATTCCTGCAACGTAGGTAGTGATGAAAATTTTCCGGAAAATTTTGAATCAAAATTTTCCGTGGAAAATTATGGAAAAAATAGGAAAATTTTGGAAAATATTGGAAAATTTTGGAAAATTGTGAAAGTTTTGATTTTTTTGATAGCTGCCTTATAATTTGAGCGCTTCCACTGCCGAGGCAGCTACGTACCAATAAATTGGATCTAAAACTCTTAATTTCATCATTATTTCGATTAAAGCGATCGCAGCACTGCGAGTTCCGTTCGCGGATTTTTGAATATTCCTTTGCCACCAGTGGCTTGTGCTAATTTGTTAACATTTTTGATTATCACACAGACACCGTTTGGGATAACGTGAATCTTGCTTTAGAATAGAGGTATAATTTCATGCAATGTTAAAGATCTGGAGCAAAAATAATTTTGGAGTTTGCTTGTTAGCTTGAAAGTTAAGCTTTATCGTGCAGCCTTGATCATAGTGATACAAATTCTCCATATGTTGATGAATATGTGAAGAATAAGCACACAGTCCACGCAGCATTATACATGAGCGACCATATTGGAAGACTGTAAACTCGTGAGATATTTGGAAACTAAAGATATCTGTGATGAGTAGAAGAATATCTATGACAGTTTCTAAGTTCTGGCATATTGTCCGATCTTCGTTGAGGACAAACTACATGCACAGCTTCCATTTCTACCTCATGGTTCAGCTCTAGTTCCAAATCGATTTCAGATCTACCCAAATGAATTTCAGACATTTCCAGATGAATTGCAGATTCTCCAGTTGAATTTAAGATCCTTTCAAAGTTGGGTTTCTGATAGATATCTGAAATTCAACTAGAGAAATCTGAAATCCATCTAATGTCTGAAATTCATTTGGGATGATCTGAAATAGACATGGAAAGGGTGCAGTTAGTTCCAAAAGGTAATGCAGGAATGATAGAGAAGTTTTCGGTCTTTGCATATTGCATAGTCTTTTCAAACGACTACAACAGGTCTCCAAAACAAAGGAAAAAATGTCAATCACCAAAAAAAAAAAATTTCAAAATTTTCCACTGGAAAATTTTCCGGAAAATTTTGAAAAAATTGGAAAATTTTCGGGAAAATTTTCCATTTGCATCACTAAACGTAGGTAGGTAGTCCTGTTATATAGACTTTCCGTCTCATGTGTCTGCATGTATCAGAGACTAAACAATGTGATAGGACCTCAATTTCATGATCAGGGAAGACAGAACATGTATAGGCGGTTCATCCGTGGTTCAAGCGGCAACGCAGACAACCGTAGACGACGAGTAAACTATAAACTAGAAGCTTCGATTTCCCGGGATTCCCGGGGAAAATGTTAAAAGACTGTATCTGTATGAGTAAGTGATTTTGAGACAGACATTATGTCTTTAGATGCAACCTTTATGAAACTGTGAATACTGACGTCATCATTGAAATATTATTGTTTAGGCAAAACTAACTATTTAATATTATAGAATTGTTTACTTAGATACAAAAATCATATAGTTTTTAGTTTGCGTCCTTCAGTTTTGAGACTTATAGTGGCCTCCCAAAACGCACATTATATCATATACATATCGCTACATATCGCTAAGATTATATCTCAACTTGGTGATGAACAGGCCTGCTGTGGAAAAGGCTCGTTCCAATTCCACGCTCGTCGGCTGAATCGAGAGCAAGGCCTTGTGAAGATTATTGAGATTATACGTTCGCTGCCCTGTCGCCTCGAAGAAAGCGAATTCTTTGGAGAGAGCCGAATGTAATTTGGCTGAAGAGATTGAGGAAGATTTGTGGAGCGTCTTCTTCAGTTTCTCCGCTATCGTGAGAGGCTGCATCTCCACGTCTCCTGTTGTCTTCTTCTCCGACCGCGTTGTTTTCATTCGTCTACAATTCAACAATTCAAAACAATGTTAAGTGTATAGTTCATAACTTTAAGTACATTCGATTTTAGCGCCTTTCTTATCTCTATGTGTAACTACTTGCCCACTTGAACAAAAATAATTTATGTACCTCCCCATGAATTACAATTGTGCTACAATTATGTTTGGTCTCCGTTTTTTGTCAAAAATTTAATTTTGCAATACTTCGCCAACTCAGTTTTTCTTCCATATGTGCTGTAAAAATCCGCGAAAGAAGTGACTTGGCCAACTGCAACATGCTCGTCTTGCTCGCCATCTTGAAATAAAGTTCGCCATTGTGCACGCTGGTAGGGTCATCCAAGTATTTCAGTAAACTGACGAGAAACGTCTGCCTTCTCTCCTCGACTCGGTTCACTATGGCGTCCCTAATCATACATGCCTCGTCTGAGTTCTGACTGTCTAATTCTTTGACAAGGAAAGACAGGATGTTGTCTGCGGTAAGAAGCGATGCATCGCGGCGATTCAAAGCATCCAGTGGCACTTTCGCGGGTTCGAGTGCAGTCTCCAGTTCCTTAAGCCTTCGCAGCTCTATTTTAGAGAGACCAAGGTCTGTACTGTCCAGGTCGATCAGCGCCTTTTCCACGGCTTTGTGCACTTTAAGCACTCGTTGAACCATGACCAACATGCTGTTCCAACGTGTCTTCGCATCAAGTTACATTGTCAGTTTTTTCTTGAATTCAGATTCGATGTGGCGCTGCAGGGTGCCATTGCGCAACGGCGACACTCAGAAAAACCTGAAAGCTTTCTCGTTTTCTTTATCACTGCATGTAGGCTTGGGACCAGATGTGGCGGAGGGAGTGCATCGTCAACTACTGATACAGCACAGCCGTCTTCATTTTCCAGGTCTTCAACAAGTTCGTCGCCATCATCGTCCTCAGTCTCTTCCTCAGAGGTGTTGTGCAAGACCTCAACCTTCTGGTAGATAACATCACAAATGGCCAAGTGGATGCTGTGGCTGTAACACTGCTGATGCTCAGTCCATGTGTTGGACCCCATCTTCACCATAACTGGAGCGCGTCGATGTTTTCAGACATCAACAGACCGTACTCAGTAAGTCTGGCGTTGAGAAGGTCGAGGCACTTGTCTGCCGGAAAACTGCCGGGCATGCGAATCATGCCAAGATTCAGGAACTTCCCGCCTGCTTGGTACGCGTTTACGTTCATGTAACGTCTATTGCTGGTGCTAGTGAACTCGTCGAGCGTTATGCTGAACCTCTCGCCCTTGGATTTTATCCTCGCCAAGTACTGGATGTGCTCATCCTTCACCTGATGGAGCTGTTTGTGCACCATGTCCATGATAGCGCCTCCACTCTTCGGCAGTTGATGACCTTGGCTGCTCAGTGCTGATCGTAATGTTTTGCTGTGCTGGATCATAGCAATCGGCATGCCATCTTCTGCCACTAGTCGTGCTACCTTCTCCTGTGTCGTCTCCTTCTTAACGAAGTTCATGAGCATACCTTGAGGAGATTGTATTGTCTTTGGAGTTACTGCCGACGGTAATACTGATGAGGACGACGATGAAGTTGACGGCATCGTAGTACTGGTTACTGACGATTTTGATGTAATAGTGCTACAGATGTCGTGAATGGACTTCAAGTAACGAACAAGTCCGCTTGTTGAGCCTCCAGAGGTCGACAGGACTTTCTTGCATACTTTGCACTTGGCGTGCTCATTTCCTTCATCTTCAAAGTGCAACCAAACGAACGAGTCTTTAGTTCTTTGTTTAGGCATGTTTTAGGCATTCAATACCTGAAAAAAACACAGCGAAAAGTGAATTTCTAGCATTATGGCAGTTATTAAATAAAATACAATGTCTACTTACGTCAGATGAGCCGTGATGGATCGGAGAAATTGAATGAACACTTGATTCGCCAGTACAGGAAATAAGCCAGCTCGTCGACAGTCGCTGGGAAAACCTCAGTTCTAAAAATAGCACGCTCTGTCGTCTAAAGCAAAGAGACTATGAAAGCCCTGTTTTCTTGAAACAATGGCCGAGAGTATCTTTGGTAAAAATTGAGCCGCTCACGGCTATACGACTACCACTGTCCTTCGCTGTTTCTAACATATAAAATACGATTCCTCTTGGTCATCTGGCAGACATTTGTCATGATAGAACTAATGATTATATTGAAAGAATGAAGTAACAATCTCGATAATTTCCTGTATGCTTTAAAAAATGGAATATGTTATTGGACAAAAGTTTTGATGTAATGACAAATTTCCCGAATTTTCCGGGAGTCAATTTTCCCGCGAAAAGGCCCTACTATAAACGCTCGCCGGCGCGTATTCATAAGCATTCTCCATGTCTTCACAGCATCAGACCACGTGATTGCTGACTCTTAGTGCAACACTCATGTACGCGCGTAGAAGTATAAACTTCCCTTAGCTACGGATGTTTGGGTGTTCCGTAATTACGCGTGAATTGCGCGTGGCAATGTCACCTAGTGTATTCAGAGATTTTTAATCCCCAAGAGAAAATGGATGAGACAAAGCGAATGATCTCAATGTATAATTCGACCACAAGCGTTCAATTCTGAGATTTTTTTAACTAATACAATACAACGACAATCTACAACTATTGCATATATCAAAAGCATTATAAAATGATTTAGTCCAACTGATATCTTTCACTTGATGATGATATACGTATTTTCCATTTTCAGACTTTTGCTAGTAATAGAAAGAAGAAAGTTATTTCAACCAACAGGGCAGCCGATCAAAAACGGATTGGCAATCGCGGTAGTCTGAGCTTCAAAAACATCAAACTCATGAATTTGATGTACGAATGTAATAGTAAGTAAACCTGACTCAGGCAAATTTTATTTATGGTCGAAATTCAAGGTGGTGTGTTAAATGGCCAACTAGAGCGATTAGGGAGCTTACTTTTCGTTGGAAAATGCTAAGATCAATGAGAATTTGACTTAATTTATTCTCGTGCAGGAGATTGGGCGATTTTATGCTTTTGAAAGACGTTGGGCGGGCTCTTTTCGCATTTTAACACTCATCAAAATTCATTTTGCGACTGCAAATAACAATTCAAAATTAAAATTCCACTTTTTTCAAAATATCGATGTTTTGAGTATTTGTAGGAAATTGATATTAAATGACTTGATAAGCGACATGTTTGATAAGGTACCGCATGGAAACGCCTCAAGACAATGCTGGAAGTATAGGAATAGCTGATTGCATTGGGATAGATAAGCAGCTATGAATACGCTACATCCCAAAAAATGACTTTTTGAAAATACATGTAAATTACGCATAGTCTATAACTATCCTATCGTGCATTATTATATTAGTATTTATTATTTATGCATTTGTATCAATGTACATGTATTATATGTATAATTAAATCTGAAAATATCAATTAATTAATGATAATGATATTATGCAATTGATACTAATAATTCATCTGAAAAACGACTATTCAATAAATACCTATTCTAATAAACGACATAGCTTCATTGGCCTACGACATAATTCAAATTTTTGTAATTGTAAACATAAATTGCAAAAACATTTTAAAAGCATAAACCAAGCAGACATCGGTCTTTTCTTTTGAGATCTATTCAAGATTTCACTGAATTACCTATTGATATGTTTGCTTGTTAAGAATTTGACACAAAACAAATAGTTTTGATATGGAATTTGAAAATAAACTAATAATTATTCTGCTTCATCTTTTCAATATGCAGGTAGGCCATAATTACCACAACCACTAACGCTATATAGTCACTCACATACTCAATTTGCATACATTCACAGAATGATGAAATATTTAGATGGCAACAAAGAATAGTATTTCCGTTTTCTGGAAGGAGAGATATCCGGTTTTCTCTGAAGACCAACCCATGTTTAGAGAATACTTTTCAGACTCGTTGCAATGACATATATCCTTGACTATTTAAGAATGTTGGTTAAACAACAATGGAAGCGTAAATAAACAGGAGTGAATTGCCTCAACGATCGATGAAAGGTTCCTCCCAAAGCGCAACATTTAGCCACTCAGATCTAACACACGATACAAGAGTCACGTGATGGTGATGCGACTTTAATAACTACAACCGAGTTTGCTTCAGAGCCAATCATAGAATTAGATTGTTTGAGCGTATCACTTTGCTAGAAGTGCAAACTGATTCAAAACAATGGCACAAGCAGGAACTTACTAAGTGGGAAAAAGAAATTTTTAATACCTTGCACAGATAGGAAACATAGTCGTGCGCCGCTTGCGGATTGCTGTGAATTCCTCTTCAAAATGCTCCGATCGCCACAATTCCTTCAGATTTGAAGAATTCAGATCATTGCGCAAAAGTTTTCTCGACAATGTTGGGCCCTCCAATCATTATTAGCAGGCGCACGAAGAAACAGTTAACTAACTTCTCTGTAGAACTTGACATCGACGGTGTCTCTTTGCTGTGTGATCCGGTTGATAACAGTCACTGAAACTTTGCACAATTTTGCGTGTTTAATGTTGAACTGGCTGCTTTTTTTATTGCTATGGTATTATTTCATCAGATTGCGCCATTTCATTAACGTAACATGTTCCAATGTTTCCTTTCTAGTCAAGCAGAAGAAGAGACGATCTGTCTAATTCTGTGCAGCCAATAGATAACTATCGATTGAATTGTCTTTGGTTTGCCTCACCAGCGTTGAATCAGAATTTAATCAGAGAAAACGATTCGTTACAAGAGCCATCAGTTTTACTGATATATCGGTTAATGGTTAACCGGTCCTCATCTAGGCATCGGTTCCGTGGGTTTCGACTGGGTATACATGTATATATAGAGTATAGAATGTTCTACATGAATTTGCCAGATATCCGTGAACCTTTGATGAATATGTACTCTCCTTTTTAAATTGCCCTTACATTATTGCACATAGCATCTATGTGGCCTTAGAGGTACGCGAATGTTAGTGTAGGCCCTCTACTTCTCATAAATATTGGTACTTCCAGCCAGGAGAAATTCGCTGTTCATTTATTTGTGAAAAGAGTCACGGAGGGTTGATCAGGCACAAATTAGGGCCTGTCGAATCTTACTCACCTTCAGTGCAAGGTCACTGTTTTAGCGACCTTAGCAGCCATTGGTGCATTACATCCCTGAGGCATCTTGTCGTTGTATTGCTGCGCTGAGAACCTGCCAACGTGCATGCTATGAAACTTCATAGAATAGCCTATTAAAAGTTTCGCTATCCTTAAAAGCTGTTTTTGCATGTTAAATGAAGACGTGTAAAGTTATTGATATGTCTTCTTCAAAGTACTTTTAGTTGTGTTTTGGACTTACAATTACTGGATTGTGATTGGAAGTCCAGCCTGCCTATTTGGTATTCATGACTTATTTCTTTGGTTCGATTGCTGACTTCTGTTCATTTATGTTCCGTATCGTATTTAAATGCCATTGTCTAATTGCAACTGTCTAAAGGTCCTAATGCGTGGTTTTAAGTACACAGCACTGGCGACGAGGTAAGTGTCATGCCAAAGTACGGAACAATAGCCGCTCTCACTTCAACATGTGAATTCGATTCATATTACGCACGCTTAGAAGCATTCTTCCGAGCAAACAAAATACAGGACAAACAACGAGTGGATGGTTGTCATTGATCGGTGAAGAAGCGTATGAGCGCCTATTCAATCACTTCAGACCAATTGATCCGGCAAAGAAATCGCTTGCAGAGCTGAAATCAGCACTTCAAAAGTTCTATGACAAGCAACCTTCAGCATTACATGAAAGGTTTCTCTTCAGGCAGTTGCGGCAAGACTCTGGAGAATCGATTCTCGACTTTGCTGCTCGTGTAGAGAAAGGGGGAAGGTTCTGCAAATTCAGCGATAAGTTGCTTCCAGACTCAAATGAGGAAGTAATCCGCGATCAATTCACGTTCGGGTTGCGAGATCCGGATTTACGTTCAGAGCTCCTTCGGGTGGAGACTATCAATAACGCTGATGCCATGAAATTCGCGAATACTTGGGAGACCTCGCATTGTCAATCCAATGAAATTCAAACTCAGATGCAGCCTTCTAATGTTCACGAGGTGCAGTTCCGGCCTAAGCCAGATCACAAAGTTAAGGCCAATCGTCAAGGCGGTTCAAAGACACGTGAGGCGCCGCGGCCATGTCATGGTTATGGTAAAACCGGTCATTGGAGGAAAGACTATCCTTTCAAGGAAGCAATTTACCGCTCATGTCAAAAGGTCATCTTCAAGCCGTTTGCCGTTCCAAGAAATTTCAAGAACAAGCTCGAACCAATCAAGTCACGAGTGAGCACATCAACAGCGTTTCAGGCAAATACAATGAGCCCCTCCATATTGCAACACGCATTAACGGAAAAATGGTGGAGATGGAGCTAGACTCTGGAAGCGTTACAAGCGTGGTACCCGAGACCTGGTTGAAACGTAACTTTTCCTCAATTCCGCTTCAACAACCTGGTGATCAATTGTTCGCATACACGGTTACACCAGTGACACTATGTGGGAAGGCGACAGTCTCTGTGAAAGTACGGTCGATGGTCAAGCAACTCCCAATATACGTATCTACGACTGGGCATTCTCCGCTATTCGGTCGAAACTGGTTGAACAGCTTCTTCGGCAAGGAATGAAGAACAGTATTTCTACAATTCTTCAATTCAGTCAAGCAATTGAGTTTTAATTGCCAAATTCAATTATCTGATCTCCGATGAAAGGTTGGGCCGTTACAATCAAGGCAAAGTTCGAATTCTCAAATCGCCCAATGCAATCCCAAAGTTATGCAAAGCAAAACGGCTGCCTTACGCTCTGAAAGACAAAGTGGAGGAAGAATTCGATCGGCTCGTGAAGTTGGGAATCCTGAAGTCCGTCAAGCACTCAGACTGGGCAACACCAATCCATCCAGTTATTAAAAAAGATGACAGTATTCGGTTGTGTGTCGATTTTAAAGTTTCGGTGAACCTGTCGTCACCTACCGAGCAATTTCCTATTCCAAGGATTGAAGATCTGTTCGCAGCTCTCGGGCAAGGAACCCACTATTCAACTCTAGACATGCGAATGGCGTACAATCAACTAGAGTTGGACGAAGAATCTGCCGAACTTACGACAATCAATGCGCACATGGGCCTGTTCCAGCATCTCCGGCTGCCGTTTTGGTATTTCTTCAGCTCCTGACATATTCCAAGGAACCATTGAAGCTGCTCTTAATGGTTTGCAAGGTGTTCAGGTTTTCCTGGACGACATCATCGTTACGGGGAAAGATGCTCCCAAACTTCTTTACAATCTGGCACAAGTATTCAAGCGCCTTGAAGAGGTCGGATTTCGTCTCAAGAAAGACAAGTGCCGGTTCATGGAAGAGTCGGTGGAATACCTCGGCCATCGAATCGATAAAGATGGTTTACATCCTTTGAAAAAGTGATTAGAAGCAATCCTGAATGCTCCTGCACCAAGTGACAGAACACAGCTCGAATCGTTCATCGGGCTATTGGCTTACTATTCAAGGTTCCTGCCCAATATGTCAACAGTCCTCGAGCCATTGCACAACTTGCGACGGAAAGGCGTTCCATGGAAATGGTCCAATGACGAAGAAGCAGTTGTCTCCAAGGCCAAAGAATTGATAACAAATGCGGGATTTCTTCTCCATTTCAATACTCAACTTCCTATTGTCTTATCCTGCGATGCATCTTCATACGGGGTTGAAGCCGTTCTTTCACACGAAATCGATGGTGCCACAAGACCAATTGCGTTCGCTTCTAAGACTATGACGAAGACCCAGCGCCGATACAGTCAGCTGGAGCGCGAGGCTTTGGCAATCATCTTCGGTCTCAAGCCATTCCGCCAATACCTCCTGGGACATCATGTCAAGGTCAATACCGATCACAAACCTCTACTCGCTCTATTCGGGTCTTACCGATAAATTCCAAAGCATGCTGCTGCCAGAATCCAGCGTTGGGCGATCTTCATGTCCGGATTCTCCCACGACATACACTACAGGAAGAGTCGTGACCATGGTGACTGCGACGCGTTGTCGCAGGTTCCTCTACTGGAAGAATTGGACAATCTCGAAGATGATCAAGTGGTTCAATCGCTTTTTTTGGAGGAGTATCCAAGCTCAGTAACAGCAAAGGATGTCCGTTCAGCAACATCCAGAGATTCAATTTTACGGCAAGTACTGGTGTTCGTACAGACTGGTTGGCCAATTCATGTTAGTCCTATCTACGCAGATTTCAAGCGCTGCCGAAACGAGTTGACCTGTGTTGATGACTGCCTTCTGAGGGGAATCCAAGTTGTTCCTGAACCACTGCGGCGGAGATTACTCAATGAGCTTCATGAGACTCAAGGGATCGTTAACATGAAGGCAATCGCACGCAGTTATTTATGGTGGCCTCGAATTGCGGCTGACATAGAATGCTTGGTTAATGACTGCCCTCAATGCTGCCAACTACAAGCAATTCCTTCTCCTGCTTTTCCTGCAACCTGGGAATTCCCGTCAACCTTGGGAGAGGGTACACATCGACTATGCTGGTCCACTAAATGGCTACTGGTACCTGGTGTATGTAGACGCCTATAGCAAATGGCCCGAAGTGATCCGGGCGAATTCAATTACTACAGAAAAGACAATCGAAATGCTACGGAGCATTTTTGCCAACAGGGGACTGCCGAAACTTCTCGTTAGCGACAACGGGGCACAGTTCACGTCAAGAACATTCCAATTATGGCTCGAATCAATGAACGTGCGGCATCTGCGATCACCATCTCACTTCCCAGCTACAAACGGTCGAGCGGAGCGGTTTGTCAGGACTCTCAAAGAAGCCTTACGGTCTGACGAAGATCCCGACTCCGAGCGATCTTATGTTCCGTATCATATTTAAATGCCATTGTCTAATTGCACCTGTCTAAAGGTCCTAATGCGTGGTTTTGAGGACATAGCACAGTCCTCTCATTCGCCAGTAGGATTACTGGTTCACTTCTATACTCTAGATTTGAATAAAACATGAAGATGCTAATCAACATGTCTGAATCTTGATCACCAACTGCTGGGATCTCAATCCTGGTTTAAAAATCATATCGTAATTAGAAAGCATATTGTAAATCACACCATGTTAGCCCATAATGATGACGCATTTAGAGCACAATAACAGAATTTTTGTTTTTTCTGAAATTCTGACAGAACTTTGATTCAAATTAAACCTGCTTTTTTGTGGTGAATCCATCTTTTGACATTGGCAGCGAATAATGTTTAAGAAAGGAATCATCTAACTTTGAAAAAAGTAATTGTTGTAGATGATTGCCTAGAAATTGTGAATTATTCTATAATAATTTTATGATAACGAGAAATGTCAAAATCGCTTTTTTTGCAGATTGCTTTTTATAATTTTTCAAATGCAATGGGACTTAGCATGTTGAACGATGTGATTTGAAAATATGTCATCTCAAATTGCGTCTTGTAGAGACAATCGTGTCTAAAATTAATAGATCAAAAAAACATTGAAGAAACAAATTGTATTAAATTTGCTTTGTGCGTTGATTTAATGCATTAATTTCAAACTGCTGCAACTGTTGACAATAACTAAAATTGTTGAACTATCCAACAGTCAATATGGCACCAGAAGGCTATTATTGAAATAGAAATAATGTCGTCTGAGAAACGCATTAGAAATATTTTAGTAATCAAGGTTTAAAAGATCTTAGTCATGTCAATCTTGTAAATAGAGTAATAAAAATTTTCAGATGAATCCTCAGTTGAAAAATAGGAAGGTTCGAAAAGATGCCATTTTATCGAACATCAGGAATTACGAACATATCTAGTTTACATTTCTCAACATCGACACAAGAATCCATCCATTCCCAGAGCAAATTTGAAATATTCAAATAGCATATTAAGTTAATTTCCGAGGGCATACTCTGCATTCAAAACGTCTCAGTAACACACTAATGACATTTCTTCTAAGTTAGTGCACCATGCAATAATGATTAATCATTTTCAACTCGTTGAGTACCACGTCAGCCAGATGTGGCTGACACCCAGGTTGTTCGAAGAGCCATGTCAGCCATATATGGCTGGCACACAGAAAAATATGTACATTTCCGTCTTTTATATATTAGGTAACTTATCGACTTTATTCATGCGTTATACCTTTACAGGACAGAACTTATAAATGAATAACATAATTTTCAAATATAAATGTGAAAATTTGCTCTGGCATCTGACATGCCATGCGTAGTTCACGTGGAATTACGGAGCACCCCCGTGCTTAAAGACATTCTATTCTTCTACGCGAGTACATACGCGCTGTACTAAGAGTCAGCAATCACGTGGTCTGACGCTGTTAAAACATGGAGAATGTTTATGAATACGCGCGGGCGAGCGTTTATAGCTTGTGCGTCGTCTGCAGTTGCATGCGTTGCCGCTTGAACCACGGATGAACCGATAAGCATGCTCTGTCTTCCGTGAGCATGAAATTGAGGTCCTATCATATTGTTTAGCCTCTGATACATGCAGACACATGGAACGCAAAGTCTTTATAACAGAACTGCCGACAGATGTTGCAGTAATGTCACGTATAGCCACGGATGTTTGTTTTAGGGTCATGTGTGATTACGCGTAATTGAGCGTGGCATGTCATCTGGTGTGTTTTTATTCATCAAATGCAATATACTGTAGCCTACCTTCTAAGCTATTCTCAGAAAAAGTTACTATGTTTTTTTATTTCAAATTGCAAAAATTATAACACCCCTTACCATACAAATAACTGGCGACATATTATTATGCACAATTGTCTTAGCTGCATGTAGGCTATATATGTACAACTTCATTTGCTAGTTACTACGAAATTAATGATAATTCAGATAGTGTGAGTAATTCTAAATTTTCTTGTTGTTTTCTCTCGAAGTTTTATCTAAAACTGTAGATCTTTTTACCACAAAAACTATAAAAATTTGTAGATCTTGCATATGAAATTTTTAGAAATAAAACAGGTTTTCATAGAATACTGACATGTATTGAATAACTTCAGAACAGGAGAAACCTAAAATCTTGTCTATATAATGAAACCTAAAAGATGATCCATCTTGTCTGTAACAACCACCACAAACGCTTTCATTCGGACAGTGATGAACGTTCGGTCATGAACGTGTTAGAACGTGCTCAGCAACACGTTTCTTGCTGGAGAGACAAGTACAATCGATGTTCGTGGACTGTTATTGTTGCTGCAGCGCGTGTCGTCATGCTAGCTCCTTTGATCGGAATGTGTGCGCTAGAGTCAAGAAACTCTCTGTTCGTTGGTCATTGTTAATCTGGGGCATTTGCGCATCTTCCTTGAACGAAGTCCTTGCTCTCGAAGCCAATTTCTTATGGTGCCCGAGCTCAGGATGTTGCCTCTGCGACTTCTTTCGCCCCACATCAGTCGTAGCAGAGTTTCGGGGAGTGAAGGGATTGCCTCGCACCATTCTGAGCAATCGCCGGTCAGCTCTGGCAGTTGTGTGACGAACTGCACCAACGCCAGCATGTGCCACGGTACCATTTGCTCTCGCTTTCTTGAGAAGTCGGGCAATCGTCGTATGCGAACGACCGAAATGTCGTCCGACTGCCCGAAGGGACATTCCAGCGTCAAGCATGCCAATAGCACGCCATCTTTCGGCATCAGACATTTGACGCACCATCTTAAGATTTTTCACAAAACCGTCATTTCTCATAATAAGTCGTTAATTTTATACTTCATGATCGAAGTTCAATTTGAACACATGCTTGCTAAGTAATTCTGTAATAATAATGCTTGCTTCAGTAATTCAGTCTGAACAATTACGCAATCCCACCACCAGACCGCCGTCGTGCAGATATCTATGTCAATTAGCGTGCGTCCTTCATTCCATATTCAATCGAAGCGATTTACTTCGAATTAGCTGGATTTGACAGGTGGTGCGTTTTCAATTGCGCTAAGTGTATCTACACAGCAAATAAATGTTTAGCGGCTAAATCTGGTGTATAGTTTTTCAGCCCTATGTGGCTGACGTGGCCTCAAGACCCTTACGGCTGTCATACAGGCCCCGTCGACCATATATGGCTGACAGTTAAAACAATATAAAAATTAGAATTTGTGTGAAAACATGGTCTTTTAATAGAAAATAGACTTTTCACTTGTATAAAAGTATAATTTTTTAAAATTCGGTTCGTGGCGTCTAGAGCAATTTCATAAAAATCGCGTGGTATCCAATGTGTTAAATGCTAAGAAGTAAACGATAAAATCAAAAATCTAAATCTGCTGATAAATCTGCTGATTACTGCAGGCGCACCAATTCAGACGACTTCTCAGTAGTGTGTTTAAAGTACGATTTGATGAATACCGGTCGAAATTAACTGTTGCATGCTGTAATTATATATCTCAAATGTCATTCCTCTTTCTGCAGATAATTGCCCAAGAAAAAGGAAGTGTCCAGGAGATGGATTTCAAGGAAAGGACTGCAAGTGTTGGTGTGCAGGGCCAACTTTAAAAAGTGTTCCAGTCATTTGCGGCACGAAAACACCAGTGGTTGCTGGAGGAGGGAACGATTTCCATCCGGAAGACAAAGTTGAAGAAAACTCGTTAGGTACACGTTTCATCACTCAAGACGAACGAATCTGCAATCAACTGCAACTCGGCAGCCGCTAGTGTTCTAAACCAGTAGGCTAGAAAAATAGGGGCATCGTCAACAGACTGCACCGAATCTTCATCCAATTGCAACTCTAATACGCAGACAGAACGTTGAGATAGCTTTATACCTAGCAGACCTAGAATTAGCAAAAAAATAAAACCAATTTCATCAATATTAATTAGCCTAGGTAATCAAAAACCTGCAAATTACTTGATCAGCAAGACATTACGAATGAGATATGAGCTCAACTGAATTTGAATCAAATTTTATGAAAAGAAAGCAACGATCAAATCTATCGAATATCAAAATATAGGCTATTGCAAACGTCATACAACAAGATGAATATTTTTGCTAATACAAAATGTCTTCTAGACCTTGACATTTGTGAACGTAAGTCACAGAATGGTGATGGCAACCAGCACATTTCTCTGGAGTTATTTCTGCGATCGCTTCTGTGCCAATTTCAACTAGAATTTGCCTTCTTTTAGCAGATTTTGAGTCTTGTCCGCCTTCTTCATTCAACCTCTCTTGAATTTCTTGTGAGGCCAGTTGGTTTTTTGTTGCCCATTTCCATGCGGAAAACACATTCTCGATGGGATTGAGAAATGGTGAATTGGAAGGAAGAAATTTCACCACATGTAATGGATTTGACAACATTTATGTGCATTTCGATGGCACGGAGAATTATCCATAATCATGCAAGTCATTTCATTTGAATCTAGGAAAGTGCTTACTGTTTCTAGAAACTCATTAAATATTTCATAGATTGTACCTCCGCAATGGAAGGAAGAGGCAATCACTCCTGAAGTCGAAGAAAGAGCGAGCTGAAAAGTCAGGTTTTGTCCTCGCTGTCCACATACTTGCCTCACGGTCCTTTGTCCGATCCTTGCCCGACCGTAGGTTCTCTTGAACCACAGATTATAACCACTCTCATCTATATAGATGAGGTTTCACACCTGCCTCTCCTGCAATAGCCATGATGAATAATCACGTCTCGATAACTTAACGTCATGTCTATGTCGATCGGAAGGAACGAAGTGCAACTTCTTTAAAGAGATCAATTGATCATAAAGCAGTCTATCACCGACATTGGACTCACCAATGGCTTGTTAGGAAGGCGCTGTCTTAATTCTCCAACTATGTTTTCGATTGCTATTGCTGGAATTTCTTCAACAATGTCAACAATCGAATGTCTCATCTCATCATCAATTTTATGACTTCGAGCACCTTCTCGCAGTACTGAAACAATGCCATCGCGTTTCATTGCTCTGTAGACAATGGATTTGGCAATGTCTCTCTTAATATCGAGATAATCCGCCAACTCCAAAATATCTTCATCGTTTTCAATAGCCCTCATTAGTCGACGTTTGTCTTGGTCGCTTATCTTCGATTTGGCCATCGTATGTGCAGTTGAATGCAGATTCGGAACAAGGGCTTTCTCAATTTGTAACGTGCTGACGTGTGTTTTGTGCATAGTTGGGTACAATCCGTTAACTTCCGTTAATCCGTTAATCCGCTAATTAGCGGAAGTTAACTTTTTTTAATGACAGTGAGAAGCCGTAAGCTTTTGATAGGTTTATTAGCAGCAAACATGTTTCAGTAGGCAAGCTACCATCATGGTGGTAGTAGTGATGGTAGCTTGCCTACTGAAACATGTTTGCTATTAACTTTTTTTAACTTTCTAAAAAAGTTAACGATTACTTTTACTTCCGCTATTCTCATGGAGTCCGTTAATCCGTTAACTTTTTTTAATAAATATGCGGCTCAGAGCTCATCTCATGATGTCAAGTCAAATATACATACAGACTTTTGAAGGCTGAGTTAACTTGCTTCACCTTCGTTCATCGCGAACTCGACAACAACGCGCGGCGTCATACAGAATTCGCATTGGTATTTGTGTGAACCTATTCTCTTCACGCAATGAGCAGACAGTGTCAGGAGCACAGAAATATATATTACTGCGCGAGAAGGATATTACTACAGATAAACAAAATATATTTATTTCTATGGTCAGGAGCGAAGTCATACAAGGTCACAAGAATCGATTTTGTTCCCTAATGCGGTCTCATTTCGTCTACTCGCATGCTCCGAAGTGCCGAACAAATGTTCTTAGTGCAGGAAGAATATGTCAGCCTTGTGTGCAGCCTTTTGTGCAAGTGCTTTATTCTCTACCTAACGACTCGAATGAAAAAGATTGATGGATAAAAGTTTTGTGGAATAATTCATCAGAACAAGCGACTTTACATTTTGTAAGAAACATTGGCCTGAGAACTTCTGAGAGATGATTTAAGTCTTTTTCGAGAAAAACTGCATGGATGGCAAAGATGTAGGCCTATAAGTTTTCACAAGAGGTGTATGGGTCCGTAGCCGAAGAAAAGTAAAGAAACTAAGAATAGCAGGAAATTAATCTGTGAAGACACAGTGTTAACTAAAATACAATTTTAAAGATAACATAAAATTTAGCGAATTAACGGTTTAACTTTAACTTCCGTTACTTTACTCCCAAATGAACGGATTATTGTTAACGGAACAACATTTTTAATTAATGGAACAAAGTTAACGGAACTAACTTCCTATTTAACGATGCCCAACACTGGTTTTATGCGTCCAATGAGAATCCGTAATGGGGAATCTGACACACACAACACGCGCGGTTTTCTAAAACAGTAGTTGGAGTTTCCTGCTGATTTGGTCGTCTTGAACGGTGAAAGGCATAGAAATAAACTGTTTATCTGAAGTTCGCTAGAATGGAAATTGACTCAAGGTCGCGGCACATCCGAGGGAACTAAGTTGGGGCATGAAGAACCAATTAAAAACTTCGATTTACTCATGTGACTGATTCTAACCCAATCATACAGACGTTGGCAGGTGTATCTAAGTGAAAATGCGTGCGATTTATGTGCCGCTATTGTGCATTGCATGAAGCTTGATTTCCATTCTAGAGGTTTTATTGTTGTCAATTTCTATGGTGAAAGGTGTAGTACAATTTGCATCACCCATTGTTTCATTGATATGGAGCTTTCTGAAAGTCTGATGGCAACGAAACGCCCCTTTAAAACCTTTGACACATTTTCTTTAGTAGAGCCAAACGCTTACAAGTAGAAAGCTCTAAGGAAGTGTGATTGTTTTTTTAAGATGAGTAGCCAGCCTAGAGTTCAACGCTGTATGACAGATTACCTCAGCAGATTCTTGATTGAAACATTGTTTATGTCTGAAAAGCTTTGAGACGTGATGCTTTATTCACGCAGCTGTTCCACACCACAGATAATCTCTATGGAAATCATGCAAGAATTCCCACACACCGCAAGAAAGCATCATTTTATGCAATAATATCAAACACACTATTTGGGTAAACTGTAAACTGTAAACAAGTCATAAACAAGTCGAATCAATGGAATTCGTAAAGAAGTCAAAACTTCTCTAATACACGACAAATAAAGAAGAAACTTTGCATCATAACAGGAAAGGAACTCAGCACATCCCAGAGACATCCAAAATTAATGGAATATATTTTTTAAAATAGCTAGAAAAAGTTAATGAGATAAAAATGACAAATCTCAACCTAAACAAGTCAGAGACATCACAATACACACTCAATCGACCTAAACAACTCATGCCATACCTAAAATTACCTGCTCTTCACAATGGAGCCATTATATCACGCTCACAAACCAATCCACACTCACCAGGGACCACTAAGTCCCGAAAAATCAACATAAAGCTCACATACATATCCTAAACAAGTCAGAGACATCTCAATACACACTCAATCGACCTAAACAACTCATGCCATACCTAAAACTACCTGCTCTTCACAATGGAGCCATTATATGTGATATTTTGGGCTATCGGTTATTGACAGTAGAAAGATGCCTGAAGCACACAGGTGTACATTGTAGATATTCACTGTTGTCATTATTTCTGGGCATATATGACTGGTTTTTGATCAAAATATTGGCATTAGATCATGTGTTGGGAGGAATTTTATAACGTTGTTTAAGTTTTTAATATTATTTATTAATGAATTTTTGTTTTAATTTATTATTGCGAAAATTTAGTTTTAGCACGTGAAACACGTGGTTTACCCATTTTTTGGCGACATGCATTCTGTTTAAGTCGATTGAGTGTGTATTGAGATGTCTCTGACTTGTTTAGGACATGTATGTGAGCTTTATGTTGATTTTTCGGGACTTAGTGGTCCCTGGTGAGTGTGGATTGGTTTGTGAGCGTGATATAATGGCTCCATTGTGAAGAGCAGGTAATTTTAGGTATAGCATGAGTTGTTTAGGTCGATTGAGTGTGTATTGAGATGTCTCTGACTTGTTTAGGATATGTATGTGAGCTTTATGTTGATTTTTCGGGACTTAGTGGTCCCTGGTGAGTGTGGATTGGTTTGTGAGCGTGATATAATGGCTCCATTGTGAAGAGCAGGTAATTTTAGGTATGGCATGAGTTGTTTAGGTCGATTGAGTGTGTATTGTGATGTCTCTGACTTGTTTAGGTTGAGATTTGTCATTTTTATCTCATTAACTTTTTCTAGCTATTTTAAAAAATATATTCCATTAATTTTGGATGTCTCTGGGATGTGCTGAGTTCCTTTCCTGTTATGATGCAAAATTTCTTCTTTATTTGTCGTGTATTAGAGAAGTTTTGACTTCTTTACGAATTCCATTGATTCGACTTGTTTATGACTTGTTTACAGTTTACAGTTTACCACTATTTGCTAATCATACATGTTGTGAAGTAAAGTAGGCTTACAGTTGTGGCTTATGACACTTAGCTCAGGTGGGTCATAAAAAGGCCTTTTCTTTTTGTTGCAATATTAAAGATACTTCGACAAAGCCATCAAAACGGATTCCTACATGAACCAAGCCTACTTGCAACTTCTTGGTTAGGTCTCTAGCGTATGATGCTTCATTTGAGCTAAAGTTAATTTCTGATCAGCCTGTTGAGTAAATCTCTTTGTTCAGTAGGAATGATTAATTTCATGCCTTGTTATCGGTTATTTTTTTTTATTTACATGGATCAGTAGGCTACCAGAGAAATGAAGCGGTTGCCTATCATTGGCTTTTTGATAAAGTAGCTCATCGGAATTCATTGACATCAGGAGATCAAAGCAATTATCTACTCTCAAAAATTTGAATCAATGTGGTAAGGACCTTGTAAGTCTGTTATCACATGCTCAGGTTATTCTCATACACCGAAATGCATTGAGGGTTTTTACCGCTGCGTCTATTTGTGAAAGCGGAGTCAAGATTAACCAATGAGAGGCGCTGAGTGCTCCATCGATTCTGCCCCTTTGATCATCTATTACCGTAGTGATGAATCTGTCGATTTCTATGTCACGTGTGACGTCTTCGGATAATGTATTGTCAATGGAAAGGCATGCCCCTGACGGCTTTTGCATGGCAGGCATTTAACTCGATCAATGCAACGTCCGTAACTGAAGGCATAGAAATTGATAACAATAAAACCTCTAGAATGGAAGTAAAGCTTCATGCAATACACAATAGTGGCACAAAAATCGCACGCATTTTCACTTAGATGCACTTGTCAACGGCTGTATGATTGGGTTAGAATCAATCACATGTGCGATTCTAAGCTTTTCATTGGTGGTTCATGCCCCAACTTAGTTCCCCCGGATGTGCCGCGAGCTTGAGTCAATTTCCATTCTAGTCAACTTCAGATAAACAACAATCTATTTCTATGACTGAAGGCTTGCTTTCTTAATAGACTTAATGATAAATTATTGCCCATTTGCTTATTAGAATCGAGGATTGATAGATTTATTAGAAGGGTTCAACAATTTGCTGCGTGGGAGTTTCCCCGCCTGCTCTCTTGAACGTGTCGCCACGTTAGGTAAAAATTACACTCTCGAATAGCCTGCAATACATATGTAGATTCGTTGATGTTTAGCTGACGTTACAGGCCTGAAGTTTGAGCTAATTGACAATAGTACTTATAAGAGGAAGAAACTGTAAATGCCTGCAGCTATGTTCGAATTAAGTATGATTCTTAAAGACCAAATAAATCAAAATTGGGAAACAAGAGCATTACTTCTACAAACAACTCTTTTGACTGATGGCTACTGAAAGCACATCGATAGATAGGATGGTGGTTCATTTCATCGGCTGGGTCTTTTCATCGACACTATATTGGTTGATTTCATCGACAGGTCTTTTCGTAGACAAGGTCATTTCATTGAGAAGTGGATGATATTCGCTTAAGAGTATCATGCATCCATAGATAGTTACAGACATAATTCATAGACTCCAAAACTCATAAACATCTTAATTTACAGACATCAAGCTATGATGTCTTTCAGATCTATCAGGGACTCCGATGTCTTCTGACTCTGGACAAAGACATTGATGAAAGACTTGTCGATGAAATGACCCTATCAACGAAAAGACTTGTAGATGAAATGAAATGAATCAATATGTCGAGGAAATGACCCAGTCGAAAAAGTGAATCACAGATACATAGCAAACTACAATACTTTCCAAACAAAGTACTCTGCACTACTAGTCATTTCAACCAGTATCTTAACTCTGTCTGCCAATATCAGGACAAGGTCCCCTACACAACAAAATCTTCAGGAAGCATTAATTTACAGTATGTGAAATCCTGCAACATGCTTATAAGATCCATTATACATGTGCAGCATGCAACTGCTGATCGGGCTTGTGTGACGTTTCATGGTTCCTTTAGGAGTCTTGTAATTACACATTTGAACCTATTGATTAGATAACATCTCACACAATTATAATTTATTGGTGTTCTTAGTTTTACATTAACGTTGCCATCATAGAGCAAGTATATTAGATAGAGTAGTAACTCAGCATTTATTAAATCCCCAATATGTATATACACTTTCGATATTAATAAATGAACTCGATGTGAACACAGTTGTGTATTTCTACCAAATGTGTGATGTGCAAATTTTTGCAGTTTTGAAGAAATTACCACAGAATTGATCGATCAGGATAGCAATACAGAAGGAGTAATACAGATCCTTCATGTCATGACAGTCTTGGAGAGGTGTGTTTGTTATATTAGAATACCTCAAAGAGTATTTTCTTAAGCGTGATCATATTGCGAGCAACTTTCCATATGGTAGAGCAAAATAACACAATCAAAGACAATGATTTCGATTAGAAGATCTAAATAGGTCCAGATCACTATTCAGATTCAAGAAATGAAACATGAATTTAGTAAATCATAGAATGATACCGATGGAAATTGAATTGTAAACTTTCAATTTCAGCCAAGAAAGCACAATAAGATCTCGACTTTTTCATGAAGGCTTCCATTATGATGTGGTTCTTGAAATTCTCTTGATAATCAGCATAATTTTCGCTTATGCTTGTTAGCAGATATTAATTTCTCTTGATATCCAACTTGTTTCATACTACTTATAAAGGGGCGTCATGACGGTAGAATTAAAAGTTGCAAAAATTTGGCTTTTTAAAAACTTTTCAAATAATTTTTTGGACCACAGGAACGTGCTCTCCGTAAAAAACTTAATATTTTCATCTAAACATTTTCACAGTATAGAGACATTTTTTTGAGTCGACACTCTACTTATATATACTTACGCTATGGTTGGCATTTTCATCATGGCATGAGAATTTGTTTCACCTGAGTTCAAGAAGCAGGGTGCACTGATTTTTAAGTTTGATGCTTGACACCACATGCAGACTGGCCAAAGCTTATAATTAGCCATAGATATCAGGCTTTATCAGAATTTAAGCCATCCAAAAATCTGTAGAGACATTTATTCAAAATCTGGCTAATACTGAAGTGCTACAAGGTTCAAATGCCATTTTTTCGCTCCATCTTTTACTCAGTGCGCAATTTGTGCACGCCTTGACTTTGATATAATGATTCCAACTTTTGAACACGACAATAGATTTGAACCCATTGGACCGAAAAATCTTCCACAAGATTACTGATATCATTTTTATCAACTTTAATTATTTAGATGAAAATTACGATTTCATTGCAGTCATTTCTAAATATTGATTACAAACTTTCCTTTCCAGGCAAGTTAATGGCAGGCGCTAATGTGTGCACAGCCAAAAAAATCGCTAAACATTTGACCTCAACTCAAGGAACTTGTTACTTCAAAGTGGAATACAAATGCCGGTTTAGTAGAGCTAAACTCACAGCAAAGGAAGCGTATCCATATTATTATTGTAAATATCATTATCTTCCGTCATTCAACTCGGCCCACGTCTCTGATTTTGGTAAGTAAATATTTCAGTGTATTTCTGCAATGCAGTACTTGTATAGAAGGGATGTAGTCGCAAATGATATAATTAGCAAGGCTATTTTAAATTATCCATCCAAGTAAACACTGACAACCCGACCGGAAGAAAATATTTGATTTAAATCACTTAGGGGACTACAGCCGTGTCGAGGTTTTGAGCCGTCATAAATATAGTACTCATTGACATAATTAATGAAACAAACTATCATTGGTTTGAATTGAAGTTTGTTTCAAAAATTTTGTCAATGAGTATAATTTATAGCATATTGGTTATAGGATTAGATGTGGATGATATCAAAATTTACAGCCTGTGAAGCTTGCTTATTGAATAACTCCCAGAGAGAAACTAGCCCATTAATACAAAATTATGAGGTACGCTATAACTTTAAAACCTCCCACTGCTCCGGAGGATTTGCGGGCTGTAATAATTAGATCACTATGGTTTTCATGAATTTTTCAGTATACATGTAAGTGCGTAAACTTGAAAAACCTATTGGGTTGTTCTATACTTCTACAAAAAATATTTATTAATATTTTCATATTTCTGGGGCCGTTTGCACGAAACAAGGTAATATCATTATCTTAAGATAATACATGAAATAAGATAAATGGGTTGCATCAAAATGATACTATCTTATTTCCAGGATAATACTATTATCTTAGTAGATATTTGGTGCAACCATAGTATCTTAAGATAATAGGATTTCATGATAAGATAAGACGGTTGCACCAATGAAAAATGGTGAAAATATTATCTTATTTTTCCTCTTAAGTTAGTATCATTTTAAGGCGCTTCCATCTTCAAACATCATTGATAACATTTCAAAAAAAGTCGATAACGTTACTGCGAACTTTTAATTGATTATTGCATGTAGAGATACAGTATTTACATGTATTTTGTTTTACGCATAACTTGCTCATGGGATATTACCTAAATTAGAGTTTTTGCCTGTCTATTCTGTACATACGGTATACGTAATTTAGGCTACAGTATCTATGTTTTCAACCATTCTCTTGAATATTTTCCAATCAGCTATACTTCCATTATTTATTCTTGAGGACCATGAATCAAGGTAAAAAGCTAACAGAACGATAAATGAACCCAAGTCTTTGAGAAAAACAACATCAATGTAATGAAAGAGCATATAATCACATATGTTCAAAACATATACAAATCTAAGGACAGCCAACTTAATCCGCTAAGAACGCTATAAACACTGAAAAAGAAGCACCAATTTGATAAGGTGATCACATGTCTCTAAATGAACTTTGACCATACACAATGCTTTCATTTTCTCATTTCCGTTGCTTTAGAATGTCACTCTTCAACAATTCATTTTTAATTTTGAGGTCCAATAAAATCATCTCTTTGTCATGACGTTCGATGTTTTGAGCTATCAAAAGAGTCTCTAGATCACTTTTCTTCGATGACTTACATTTCGGATCAGTAACAGTTTTCTTTGTAGGCCTTTCGTCTGTCAACTCGGTATCATCTTGTTCAGATTGAGTATCAGGTTGAACCTCATTCTCATTCAACAGTAACGAGTCCATATCTGAGACAATGCCGTTTACTTTGGGATTATTCTCTCCCATAAGATTAATGATTTTCATGGTGATAGGAGAGAGTTGTCGAGGTGGTGGACCACCACCGGTCCGGGTTGTCTCTCGCTTGTGTTGAGAAACAAGTTTCAGTTTGTCACTTTTTAAAACTGTGAATTTTCTTTTCACATCTTCTGTGTCTCTTTGCATACTTCTCCCGATTGCGTCCCATATTACCGCTTTCTCCTTCTTCGTTACATTTGAGCTGAACCGACTGAATAATTTCTCATAATTGTTCTCCATCAAATCTAACAGAATATTTACCTCAGACTCAGTCCAATTTTTTCTTCTCTTCTCATTAGCCATTGCTTTATCAGTTGTCTTAAGATTCAGCTTACCAGTCGATCGACAATGTCAAGAATAAAAATTCTTCGCTGTGCTTTCACGAATACACCGGTATACACTTGACGAGGAAGCTCAAACTGCAGCCACTCACAGTCCGACATTGATTTACGTCATCAGTTATTGACTGATTGACGAATAAAGAGAAACGGCTGATTCAGACTTTGTATGTTATTCAGACTGAACAGCATTGCAGATTCGCAAGTCAGATTCCCACACGCAGAAGAATTTGATGATGGATGCGCTGCGCGATATCCGTCAACTACAACAAGTTGCACAGCTTCGTAGCGAATTACATCCAAAAGTCAACCGCAATAGAATCGATATTCACGCTTTTACTGATGAGGAGCTTTACGACAGAATTCGCCTGAAGTGGAGGTCCTTCGAACTCCTTATCGATTTATTGACACCTCATATTCGTCGAAAATCAAGAAGAAACAAATCCCTTTCAATAAGGGAAGATACTTATTTTGCTCTACGATTCTTCGCTAGTGGTTCGTTCATGGAAGTAGTTGGTGATACTTTTGGGGTGCACAAGTCCACTGTTAATCGTTCCATAGGTCTGATAATGGATGGTCTTATCAAGCTCTTGCCAAATTTTGTTCCACGAAATATTTTGACACGCCGAAATCGTGATTTTTTCATTACGAAGAAACTGCCTCGCGTTGCAGGCTCAGTAGATGCCACGCATGTAAATATAGTCGCTCCCAAGGATTTCGAGCCAGAGTATGTCAATAGGAAGGGAAAACACTCTTTGAATGTTCTTGAATGTTGAATGTCGTTGCCACGGGGGAGTTGTTAATAGCGGATGTGGTTGCTGACTGGGCGGGAGGAAGTCATGATAGCAGAGCGCTTAGACACTCACGGATTTTCGAAAATTTCGAGAATGGAAACTTCGGTGACCGCATCATTCTTGGAGATCAAGGTTATCCTTTACGACCTTGGTTGTTCACTCCAGTGATTAAACACCGATTGACACCTAATGAATCTGCTTTCAATGCTGCACACAAGTCAGCAAGATGTTCTGTTGAAAGGACTATCGGAATTCTAAAGAGAAGATTCAATTGTTTGAATGGTCTGCGTGTTGTAGATCCGAAGAAGGCAGCCCGAGTTGTAACGGCGTGTGTAGTTTTACACAATTTCGCTATGATAAATAAGGATTTCGACGAATCTCTTATGCAGAATGATTCCAGAGCAGAGACCAATGAAGCTCCCGTCGCAAGTGAATTGGAAGAGTCGAGTGATGACTTGAGCAGTCAAGCACGCCGAGGATTTTATATTCAATCAAACTTTCGATAAAATTCAATTCAGTTCGTGATTGCTCAAAGTGCTTTAAAGGAATAATTTGAGTGTTCAGAGTGATTCGAGTTTAATCTTATGTTCTATGCCATCAGAAAATATCAAAACTTTGACAAAATAGTCTAGCTTTGTACGTGTGTGAATTTTGCGGAACCACCCAGCGGAACCATTTTTTGTTATTGCTTAATTCTAATCAAAACAGCTGCAAGTTTGTCAATTTCAGTCTCCTGATTACGAATCTGAGCTCAGATTTTACAAATTCAAAGTCATTTTTGAGAAAATCAAGTTTGAAGATAAAAGTGGTTCCGCTGTGAAGTTAGCGGAACCAATTGCTGAGTCTCGCTGATTGACGCAGTAACTCAATGTCTTTTGGTCACTACCCGATCAATTTTGTTGTGCTGATCACGAATATGTGCCTCATATTTTAAAACAATGCAGATTTCACCCGGAAATCTGAATTTCACTTTTTCTGCAAGCTGATTGTGAAGTTAGCGGAACCATTTTTTAATACAAATAATTTCTCAGCAAAATCCATCCTCTCCTACTAATTTGAAGCTCCTAATCACAAATCTATAATCAGATTTGCAAAACTCGCCCGCATTGCAAAAATATTCCTCTATGTGGGTCCGCTGTGAAGTTCGCGGAACCACCTACTGGCATTAAAATTTCAAATTCTAATTTTTGCAGAGAATCACTGCAATAGACATACCAAGAGAATGGAATTGCTTCACTGATCACGGTTTGCCGTCCGATTTCACGGGAGGATAAGTACTTGCCAAGAAAAATTGATTTTACGGTTTTCAAGGATTTCATCGGAATCTCAGCAAAATCCAACGGTCTCATCTATTGACTTCAGAGGCACAGCAGCATGCACCGATAAGGGAAGCGCACAAGAGCTAACTGCACATTGTGATGGTGCAATAGAATTGTGCTGTAATAAATGATGGTTCGGCTGATCTGGAGAGGGTTGGATTTTGCTGAGATTCCGATGAAATCCTTGAAAACCGTAAAATCAATTTTTCTCGGCAAGTAAATTATCTGTGAATTTGTAAAATCTGAGCTCAGATTCGTAATCAGGAGACTGAAATTGACAAACTTGCAGCTGTTTTGATTAGAATTAAGCAATAACAAAAATGGTTCCGCTGGGTGGTTCCGCTAACTTCACACACGTAGCTTTGTAACTAATTAAACTTAGTGCGCTTTCTTAGTTGTCGCATTAAAAGGTCGGAATGTCTGTATGTAACGATACATGAACATACATTAAACACAAGCTGATCATTTAAACCATTGAGTAAATATATTAAGTAGAGTAGCAACATTAGGTGACATGCCACGGTCAATTACGCGTAATTCACGCGCAAAGTACGCGTAATTAAACATGACCCTAATCGTGCGTGGCTGCGCGTGACATTACTGTAACCTAGGTCGGCAGTCCTGTTATATAGACATTGCGTCTCATGCGTCTGGATGTATCAGAGGCTAAACAATATGATAGGACCTTAATTTCATGGTCACGGCAGACAGAACATGTATAGGCGGTTCATCCGTGGTTCAAGCGGCAATGTGGACAACTGTAGACGACGCGTAAACTATAATCACTCGCCCGCGCGTATTCAAAAACATTCCTCATGTTTTAACAGCATCAGATCAAGTGATTTCTGACTCTTAGTGCAGCGCGTATCAGGGATGCGGAGTCGGAGTCCTATCAAATGATAAGACACAAACAAATTATATCGAACTATAACACAAACAAATTATTCATTCTCGTGCATAGCTGCTGTCATTGTCTTGATGTCAACTTTCACCGTCAAACAAAAGTACAGAGACAGCAGTGCATGCAAAGCTTGGAATAGTTGAGGGAATGACCCGTGGTAGTGAAAAAGGATTGTCTTTCCACTCGGTGATTTAATAGAGAATACAAGCCTTCCTAGCCTCGATCGCACCTACACGCCAAAGGTCACATCAGAGACAAAAATGAAATACTAGTTTGTTTGAGAACATTTCCTCTTACCATCACGTTAATCGTGTGTGATGGCTCCTCTAAAGTGCATATAAAAATCGAAAATGTACTCACATTTTTAGGAGAAGGATGGGGGATTTTCCTGCCTAGTAGAGACTGTACACAAACCGTGTGAAGCACAAGTGATATGCAAAGTTGGCAAACCTTCATAGAAAATCATTGATTTGATGCAGCAATGATCACAAAAATCAGGCTCAGGTAAGCCTATAATGATCTATGATGTAGGTTACCAGTCAATTTTTCAAAAAACTAGGCTTATATACTTGCCACCCGGAGTCGGAGTCCTATCAAAATGATAGGACTCCGCATCCCTGGCACGTATGTGAGCGCGTAAAAGTATGAGCTGCCCTTAATTAACCACGGATGATTGGGATGCTCCGTAATTACGCGTGGCAATGTCACCTAGTGAACTCAGTTATTAAGTAAATCCCATTCGATGCAGTTTCGATTTTCTATGAACTCGAGTTGTGATCCAGCACCACACGCGAGACATGCAAATTTGACAGCTTTGGAAAAATTAAAACTGAATTGACTGATCATAATAACGATACAGAAGAAAGAATAGTATTTTATTTGTTATTATTTATTATATACGAGTATATATATATGTATTTTTTGGTACACGACTCTCACAAGTCGGAACAATGCTCAAGATCTCGGAGTCCTACCAGGACTCAGGGAGGTCAAGAGTTCGCCTGAGTATATAGGCACTGCCAAGCAACCGGCCTTCTGCAACTGAGGTACATGGTGGTGTCCGGGGATTTCCTTCAGGTACTTCGTCAACTTTCCTGTGTGTGCTCCAAGTGATCCGATCACAACAGGGATGCACGTTACTTTGATGTTCCACAGCTTCTGTATTTCCATTTTCAGGTCTTGATACTTTGTGATTTTCTCTTTTTCTTTGTTGTTGATGTTCCGGTCTTCGGGTACTGATATGTCGATTATGATGCCAGTCTTCTTCGCTTTGTCCACTATCACTATGTCTGGTCTTCTTGCTGTGATTCTTCTATCAGTCCGTATCTCGAAGTCCCACAAGATCTTCACTGCGCTGTCTTCTATCACTGGCACAGGCACGTGCCGCCAGGGTTCACGTGATACGGGCAAGTCGTAGTCCATGCATATGCTTCGATGGACTATCCTTGCAACTTCATTGTGCCGGTTGACGTACTCGTTTTCGGCTAGCTTTGAGCAGCCAGTTAGGATGTGAGCGACTGTCTCATCAATATATTATTATTATTTTATTTATTTTTTACTTTATTCCTCCATTTTATAACAACATTGGAGAGGCAATGTCTATCATATCATGTAGTTGACCAAGTGACGGGAGATCATCTTTCTGAGAAAGTTATGCAAGGTAATTAAAACTCCCCTTTTAGTTTAGGCCAATATAATCAAGTTAAAGCTAAAAGTATGGCAGACAGGTCTTCGGCGTCCAGCGCCTTCAGCGGTCGATGTTTGGATGGCTATCATTTTTTTCATATCAGTTGATGTGGAGGTGCCTATTACCCTAATAGTCCGGCAGCCAGAGCGAGTTTCTGCAGGGAACGAGGCCGAAGGTGATATTTTCACAGAATAATAATAATAATAATAAAGTCGTTTATTGTGAAAGAACACCGCCTCAATAATGGGAATCGTGAGGCGTGGATACAAGCAATCGTTACAAGTTAGATATCATAAAAGTCATAACAAAGTAATCGTGTTAAATAAATAGCCAGATAATAATGATGCTGTCACTGTCACAGAGTAAATCCAGTATTGAAGAGTATAGACATGCATACAAAGAAACTTTTCGCCCTCAGAGTTGATGAAATGATGGGTAAACGAAACTTGTTTGAGAAAGTCATCTTAGGCAAAGTCAAATGGTGGAGGGGATGTTCAATATCAGAGACAACACTTAGGAACAATTTAAATCCGCAGATCTTCCGCCGATATGCGAGGGGAACAAAGTTCGAACACTGACACTCACCTCCACACACAATTCGATGTGCTCTCCTCTGAACCTGCTCAATGTTTTCCTCCGACATCTTGTTCAAGTCTACAAATAGAGGTGCAGCATATTCCATAATACTTCTTACACAACAATTATATACTATAATGAGCTGGTCTTTTGGCAGGTAACAACGAAGTTGACGTAGTACAAAAAGGCGTGAAGAAGCACGCTTACAGATGTGGTTAGCATATGAAAGCGTGAAGATACAATGACTGGTCCATCTTAGCCTCTTGTCAAAAGTTACACCAAGAATAGTCGCTTCTACTTTCAGTGGAATGTTCGGAATTTGGTAATCGATCTCCTTGAAGCTTTTGTTGAATGTATAAAAGGTCTGTTGACATTTTTGAACCTGAATTGCCATACTATTTTCTCGAGTCCAACGGATGATTTCATTATTAACAGAGAAGAGGTCAGACGATTGATGACATTTTTTAATGCTGCCAATTAAGAATAGGTCATCGGCATATTTAACCAGTAGCAAGTCTGTTTTTGGAGAAATTACGAGATCAGACATGAAGTAGTTAAAAATAAGTGGGCCAAATGATGATCCCTGTGGGATCCCACTGTGAACCTGGCCAAAAGAAGAGCATCTGTCTTTCCATTTTACCCTCATTCGGCGTGATGTGATATAGTTCTGTACAAAGGATATCAGGAAACTACTGAAATTGTCGCGGATCATCTTTTGAATAAGAATTTCGCGGGAAATTTTATCAAATCCCTTCATGAGATCAACGCAGACCATTTGACAAGCTTCTATCTCACGATTCTGTAGGTGCCTTGATATTTAGTCCTCGATTTCAATTTAGGCTGCTGTCGTTGAGCTCTTAGGTCTATAACCAAACTGACTGTTGTCATAGCGCGATAAGAAGTCTGTTCTGAATCTCTTTAGTAGACATTTCTCAAAAATTCTTTCCGGCATTGGCAGAAGAGAAATTGGACAAATATCGGTGATGCGTGGTGGTGATGTTTTAGGAAGCGGGATGACATCAGCGTCCTTCCACTCTTGAGGCAAATCTGCGATTTCCATGCACAAATTAAAAAGCATCGTGAGGGGCTTAGCCAGGTTTTCAGCAAGTTTGGGCCATATCAGGGAAGGCACATGATCCGACCCGCAAGCTTTTCGCGGACTAACTCGTTTTAAAAGTGAGCACACCTCAACTTCATCGAATTGAAAAGGTACAATGAATGGATATTTCTGGGGAAAAATGTGATTTGAATTGCCAACTTTTTGAAAGTGCGAAAGGACATTGGTTTTAATTTCTTCAAGAATGGATTCCAAATCTTCATCTGGTCTGCAGTTGCGAAGCCAATTTCCAGCCATATCAACTTTAGTCACCTTCTTGTAAATGTCCCAAACAGAGCAACCCTTACTTAAAAGTCGATTACCCCAAGCTCGCTTTGCATCAAGTATTGCTTTTTTTACTTTGTCTTTGTAGTGATTGTATAAAGACCAATCCTTTTCTCTGTATGCTTTATATCTCTTGTTGATCAGTACTGTAATAACATTGGTCACCCAAGGTGGATCTTTTGCAGTGCGCTTAACATACTCGGATGGAAACAATTCAATGCTTATTCTCAATTTTTCATAAAAAACTTTACAAAATTCATTGATATCACTGCTTTCATATAAATATGTCCAATTAACATCATCCAGAAAACTGGCCACAACATCAACATGTGATTGACGGAAATTGATTACTTTTACAAATTCTTCCTCCAACAGTATTTCTTGTTTTGGCTTGATGAAAACAATATCATGATCACTAGATACCAGTGGTGGCAAAGTTTTACATGGAAAATAATGAGAAACATAGTTGTCTGGGACAAAAATCAAATCAAGCGTGGCGCCATTACGTGTGGGTTTATCAACAACATTAGTTATACAAAAATTACACTCAAATGTCTCCGTGTTCAATCTATTAAAGTCTCCAATCATAAAAACGGGATAGCATGCAAATCGCAGCAGCTCTGTATCAATGATTGAAGTTATTTCATCACATACATTCCGATGCTTGTTAATATTCAAAGACCTGCCGTGAGGAAAATACAATAAGACTACAATACATCGAAAAGCTTTGTGGGAAACTCTTACTAACAAAAGCTCAAAGTCATTGTTGTTGGTAATACTTTTGAGTACAATTGAATCAAATGATCTGTGGACAAGACAGCATGGGCCACCGCCCATCCTCGAGCCTTCCCGATCTGCTCGGTGAACGCAATAACCAGTAACAGAAAGGAAATTGGAGTCAACCGTTTCGTCAAGCCAGGTTTCTGTTAGACATATTATGTTGAAAGGATCTTTCTTCAAAAGGATGGCAAGTTCATCGACTTTATTCTTGATTGATCTGGCGTTGATGGTGCAAAAAGATGGTAAAATAACAGGCTTAATCATGTTATCTGAATTGCTAGTGTTTGCATGTTTAGCTTTACGTTGGTTCTCCGATGTCAAAAGGTACCGAAAACATGATTCAATGGTTGCTCATAGTCGACCACATTACCATCAACCAATACTTTCCCTTTATACAAGACAACTTTCTTTCCAGGAAATTGGGATCTGAGAGATTTTACGGTATTTCTCAATCTTATGTTCTCTTTCCTATCAATCAAGCATCGATCAGGATGTATGAACACATTTTTGTACTTCACATCTTGTTTCAATTTTTTGCTGTTACGGAGAACCAGATTCCTTTCACTCTGATAATTGGTGGAGACTTTGACTATTCTGGATTTACCATTGATTAACTTTCCTATTCTTCCAACAGAAGTTATTTCAACATGAGTTGCATCAATATCATCCAAAATGTCTTGAACGGACTGTTTTAACTTTTGATCAGTTTCATTCTGCTGCTCAAAAATCCCACTTATCACGAAGTTACAAGCTAGTTGTCGTCTTGTCTCAATCAACTTTTCTTGTTCTTTTTCAAATAAATACTTTTTTAAACGTTCCACTTCCGAGCTTCGCATTTCCACTGCAATTCAGAGCTCTAACCTCATTGGAAATCAAAGACTTAACTTCTGCTCTCATATCACTTTTGAATGTAGCAAGCTCATTCTGGAGCAAAACTCTTATTTCAGTCATTTCTTTGTTAATTCCTTCGAAAACTGCTTTCATTTCTTCTTGGGATACTAGCTTCATTTCTTCTCTTACGATGTCACGAAAACGGGATTCCTCCATGCTGTTCTTACGTGTTTCTGGCATACCTAATCAGTGTACTGGAAAATCGTCACAAGTACAGATGATTATGACGTTTGACACGCGAATGCTTGCTACGTCACGAGCACACACAAAAAATCGATAATTAATGAAAATTTGGCGAGAGTCTCGTCCCGATCAAGAGAAAATAACAACTGATTGGCAATGACAACCGACAATACCGGCCGAATGATGTACATCCTATGCCTAATATGAATCTGTACTTCTGCCGAGTTCTTTTGAGCTCCTCTTCTTGTCAGACAAGATCAAAGAAAAACAAATGCAAATCCAATGGGACGCAGATTGCAGTTTTTGGCTAAAACAAAATTTTGTATGTTTTCTCTCATTAAACGAAAAGTACTAAGCCCAGAGTCATAATTTTTGGCATGGAATGTCTTCAGGTCATTTCCTTTCACTTTAATGCATCCCAGTCTATATAGCTAAACACATTTAGATTTGACGGGCCTCTTAATGTTGGCAAGCACAAACATTTTGAGCAACTTTATCCACATTCAACCACGTTCTCACATACATTGCCGATCAGAACCACGATAAAAGCACATGCACATCATAGAAAATGGCCTTAAGACATTCCATGTCAAAAATTATGACTCTAGGCTTAGTACTTTTCGTTTAATCATAGAAAACATACAAAATTTTATTTTAGCCAAAAACTGCAGTCTGCGTCCCATTGGATTTACATGTATTTTTCTTTGATCCTGTCTGACAAGAAGAGGAACTCACTAGAACTCGGCAGACGTGCCGATTCCTAATAGGCAGAGGGTATACATGATTCTGTGAAAGTCTCATTTTTGGCCTCGTTCCCTGCAGAAACTCGTTCTGGCTGCCGGACTATAATGCTCAGCTTCATCAATAAGAGTATTTTCTTAAGCTTGATCATGTCACAAACTACCTGACATTGCAAGAGCAAAATATCAGAATGATCACAATTATCTTTAAAGGATGTAAATGGGTCCACATTATTATTAAGATTCAGATAAGAAACGAAACATAAATTTAGTGCATCATTAAATCACATCCCTATGAAAATTGAATTAATCGACATAAATATAGTTGAATTCTAACTGCATAGAATATTATGATTCTATTAATCTATAACTCACTTTTACACAGTGATTTTTATAGACTGTGGAATTCTCGTTAATAATTTGGACAAGATGCTGAGCTTAACAGATCCATTTACCGTGGTGGAAAAGAGCTGTATTAATTAGATCTATATTAAGATAGCAAACTTCGGGATATCCACGACAATAGCCAGTCAGTCGGACTAAAGATGAATGTTGCCAAGACGAATATCATGTGTAACAATTCAGTATGGAAGACCGACGACGTTATCGATGGAAAGGAGATCGAAGAAGTCAACAAATATGTATACCTTGGCCAGATGTAGACTAAAGATCACAACCAGTTGATGGTATTGCGGCAAAGGATCACTATTGGGTGGAATGGCTTCCGGAAGTTTGACGATATGATGCGAGATAAGAAAGTTCAAAGTGAAATCAAAGAGAAAGGCGTTCAGCGAATGTATTCTTCTTAATCTGACATACGGCAGCGAAACATGGTAGCTAAATGATACACAATTGGAGAAGCTCGTCACAACTTAACCGAAAATGGAGCGTATAATGATGGGCATAAAACTTCGTGATAGGAAAAGAGCCAGTTGGACCCGTCAGCGGACAGGGGTCACGGATATCATCCAGTGTATTCCGGAGGAGAGCAAACATCGATGGGCAGGACATACGGCGCGACGAAATGACAACCGATGGACAGCACGGGTTATAGAATGGACTACTCCGCGCAACTACAAAAGATCACGTGGACGACAAAATCAAGATGGCGCGACGATCTAGAGCGCAACATCGGACGCACATGGAGCCGCTGAAGACAAAAGTTTGTGGACGCTGAAGAGAGAGAGAGGGGGGTTCCTCCTAAGGGAGAGAGATATACCCTGACGATGATGATGATGATGATGATTTAGATAGCAAGCTTGAAATTTCAGCCAAGAAGCAGAATAAGATCTCAACTTTTGTGTGAAGACATGCATTATAATGCGGTTCATTAAATTTACGTCATAATCAGCATAATCTCCGTTTAATTAAGACACCTGTATGTAATGGTATTTTCATTCTTTTGATATTCTGAAAGTTTCATGCTACTATTATATTGAAGTCTGAGGTACCAACATGCTAGCATATAAGCGCAGGAATAGTTTTCAGAAATGCATCTTTTTAAAAATTGAAGAAATGTTTTTCTGGACCGGAGGAGCGCAATCTTCTCAAAAAGCTGAATCTTTTAATAGAAGAATTTTCGGCACTACTGCAGTTTAGTGCACCCTCTTTTACCCCTACTGCAGTTTAGTGCACCCTAAAATGCATGTGAGAACAACATGATTTAATCAACAGAATGAATGCCGTTCATTCTTCCCTATAGTTATAAATGAGTGTCTTTGTGTCTTCGTGTGTCTTCGTCTTCGCACATTACACCGAGCGCGCGCTTCGGTGTAATGTGCGTGGTCATCGTTTGCGGGAGAATGCGCCGTTGTTTTAGGGTGCACTAAACTGCAGTAGTGCCGAATTTTCACTGTATACAATTTTTTTGCAGTCCACACTCTACCTACTATATAGGCTGTTTCATATGTCTCTGTCTCTGGCATCTCTTGTCTAGTCTCCGTTTGTAGAATGTTACACCTATTTATATGAAAGGTAAAAAACTTTCAAACATGATTTTTAAGAAGACTTTTCTTTTTAAATGATTAAGAAAACAATATTGCGCTGTTTATTACCTACGGTTCCTTTTTTCAAAATGAAATGCATGTATCATAATAGCGCATGAAGCACTCATGCGCACTCGTGGGGACGGCGCACCTCATTTGCTGCAATTATGCAGGCCTGCTTCAACAAACCAGAGAAAGAAATCTAAGTCAGGCCAGGTCAAGAAATCGATATTCGTGACGACGAAAGCGACGTTCAATTGTGATTGATTGCACGATTGCGGTGAATAGTGCTAACCCACATTTCAGCTTCGAAACTTTTCATTTCCATGTGTTTTCATTATCGGACGAATAATAATGGCCACCCAGATCTCCGGACCTGACTAATTGCGACTTCTGGTTGTGGTCTTACGTCAAAGAAAATGTTTACCGAAACAGGCCAACGTCATTACAGGAAATGAGACTTTCAATTGAGGACACACTGACAAACATTCCAAATGACATGATCAAAAAGTGTTATCCTGAATTCGTACGGCGCTGTGAGGTGTGCATCCAAGAAGAAGGACGTCATATTGAACACAAAGTGTAATACGTGAATTCATTTATTTTTTCAATGCTTGTCCAAATAAATAGAATTTTTCATTCATCAAAATCTTTTACAGTTTTAGAAATAGGCAAAGGATTTGGTGTAATACCTGTACTAATTCTTTAATCATTTGAAAAAAGAGAGACTTCAGAAAAAATCACCATTAAAAAATATTTTTCCTTTCACAGGAATAGTTGCAACTTTCTGCAAACGGAGACAAGGCAGAAGCAACAAGAAACAGATACAGAAACAGAGACAAAGACATATGAAACACCCTGTACTTTATGATTCAAGTTGTCTAAGTTTTTGTTAATGTAACAAACTCAACGCCAAAAACGTGTACGTACATATTAAAATTTTGGTAAACACTGTGAAATAATTCAAACATCTACAGCTGTAAACAATTGTCATAAGAATTTTGCTAGTAGATGCAAGTGAATACATTGCCAATTGAGTGTTAATATAAACTTCTTGCAGTTTAGCTAATCTGATGAACTGCTAATTGAGGAGGTAGGCATGTCTAGAGCAGTGAAAAACTGAAAAGGAATGTATGACACTCATAACATTTAGCACTCCTGGAAAAACATAGCAGTAAAGAGATCATTTTATTACAGCAAGGTTTTTAATGAATAAATCATCGAAAAGATAATAATATGCATATCAAAATAATAGATGCATAGTTACCTAGTCATGTGTAAAATTATGAATTACTATGATATCAAAGAACAAAAATTAGATCCGGGTATGGATCCTCGGTGTTGGAAATCGGTTTTTCATATTTTTAAAATTGCTTGATGAATCGCATTTCATAAGCACTCTAAGCCTTCTCTTCCTTAACAATTTTTATCTTAATTCCACTAAATATTATGCGCACGTCATATTTGCGTTGATAACCGGAAACAAGTTATCTTTGTCATGCCAATCTCCTATAAGTTCGAAAATGGGAGAAAAGGCAAACTTTTTTAAATAACCATTGAAAGATGCATTGATACCATGAAACCCCATGAAAAAAGCAGTCAAATTTAAGCGTCTTAACTTTTCTGAGATAATTATAGTCTACTCCTCTTTACTACTCTTTCCAAACTGAACTTATTTCGAATAACACAATGACGATATAGATTATGAGTTGGATAGTGAATTTTGATTCATGCGACTTTTAATTGGACTTAGCCAGAAAGGCAGGAAGATGATAGAAACTAGGCTTGTAGAGCAGTTTGTAGCATTGTGCAAAAGGCCCACTCAGCTGCCCTGTGCTCCCGTTCTTTGTCTGGGAGGTGTGAAAAGCCATCAAGATACTGAAGACTGGCAAAAGTCAGGGACACAAGGGACTTATCGTGATTTCTTCCATCATCTACACGACAGTTCACTAGGTGACATGCTACGCTCAATTACGCGTAATTCACGCGTGAACCATGCGTAATTACACATGACCCTAAACATCCGTGGTTGCGCGTGACATTACTGCAACCTAGGTCGGCAGTCCTATTATATAGACTTTGCGTCTCATGTGTCTGTATGCATAAGAGGCTAAACAATGTGATAGGACCTAAATTTCATGCTCAGGGAAGATAGAACATACTAAGCGGTTCATCCGTGGTTCAAGTGGCAACGCCGACAAAAAACTATAATCAAATAAGCTATAAACGCTCACCCGCGCGTATTATATTCATAAGATATTCATAAATATTCCCCATGTTTTGACAGCATCATATCACGTGATTTCTGACTCTTAGTGCAGCGCGTGTGTACGCGCGTAGAAGAATAGAATGTCTTTAACCACGGATGTTTGGGGTGTTCCGTAATTACGCGTGAATTACGCGTGGCATGTCACCCAGTGAAGTAATGTACAAATCAGAGACTGCGTTAGCGGCCAACGATTTGTTCATTACTTACCGAGGAATCTCATGTGTTATTTCCATTGTCTACTTATATACATTTAGATCTATACATAGACTTCCTGTAGAAGAATATTCGTCTACAATTTAGAGGACGACTTGGTAATGCCAATGCTGCCTGCTGACAGCATGCAGTCATGCGGCCTCGGCTGTACCACTCATTGATGCTTTCACAATCTAGGCATGATTGATATATTATTGCACCATAGATTTAGAAATATAAGTAGACAATGTATCTCGTAATGATGATATCTGTATCGATGCGCCATAGAAATTGATAACAATAAAACCTCTAGAATGGGAAGTTAAGTTCATGCAATGCGCAATAGTGGCACAGAAATCGTACGTATTTTCACTGAGATGCACTTGTCAACGGCTGCATCATTGGGCTAGAATCAGTGGCGTCGCGTGCTCCCAAATCATAGGCCTTCGCTCGGCATTGGAATACTATTTCTGTACCAGACAGTTTTTATGTTATAACATTAGTTTTCGTAAAAGATGAATTTTCAATAACAATTTCCCGAACATTTTTAATGCTAAGTGAATGTGCACATGAGAAGTTGATTGCTCATGTCGCCTAACCGCCTTACTCAAGGAGCTGAGATTACTATATCCCTTCTCTGTCCAGACCACATTTTCTCGAGAAAAAAGGAGAAAGGAAAAAGTTTCTTGCGATTCTCACGGCTGGTCAGCCACTCATGTATTTAAACTTCGATGCATTAAAATGTCTTGTGTATTTCCTATTTCCTTCTCTGTGAGTACCTTCAATTTTTATATCAGGTGTTGACCTACCTTGCTTGACGACTGTCATCTTTTTAGCATATTCCCTTCGAACGAAATGCATGGTTATGAGCTCATCTACAGTACTAAACATAGCGTCACATCAATCACGTAAAAACAAATTATGGAATTCTACAGAATCTGGGTGTTCGAGTCAGATGCATTACTCTGCAGTCTGCACTCATTGGCGAACGCTCATCATCTGATCACAGTCTTCTCTGAACGTCAGTCAGCTACTATTGTTGACGTAGTGACCTCTCCGACGAGAAACGAAGGACAGGAACAATTGGGTTGCGCTTCCCTTTCTATATTTAGGTACCGAGCCTCGATCAAGAATAACGGAGAATTTCATTGTAAAATTGGAGAAGGCAAAGCATTATGTCTATCGGGAAAGCGAGCGCTTGTTGCCTCAGACGCACACAACTCTCTTTCGCTCCGTCTGAACACACGACTGGCATGTGTGTCTAATCGTTCAAAGAAAACAGCTGTGATTCGTGCACGCACAAAACTGTTCACTCTGAGGTTGAGGGTCTGATTTTGAGACGGGAAGCTGTGCACAGCTACCACGAGAAGCTATTGAATTTAAATGAAATATAGTGAATGATGACACTTTTCATTTTTGTAAATGTTGGTAGATTATTACTGAGGATGCGCCGAAGGCCTCGTAGGTACGGAGAAGACGCCACTGGCTAGAATCAGTCACGTGTGCAATTCTAAGCTTTTCATTGGTTCCTCATCCCTCCAAATTAGTTCCCCCGGATGTGTTGCGATCTTGAGTCAACTTCCATTCTAGTCAACTTCGGATAAACAATCTATTTCTATGGTTAGCGCATATCTACACGTGTATTCATAACATTGATGCCTGCTTTTTCCTACATTGTGTTTAGGTCTCTATACCTTGCTATATTTAATTATTGAACCGAACTATGCCTATTTCGGACATTGCAATTCAACTTCATAGAAATGTGAGTAGCCACCGCAATATCAAGATGCATAGGCATCGTTCGGTTCAAACGTGGGCTTGGGTACCCCCAAGACCAAGATTAATCTTGGGTCTAATCTTGGGTACCCCCTCAGATTGGACCCAAGAGTGGCTATTTCTCTAATGAAGTGGAACAACAATTTCCAGAACATGTTTGGAATTTTGATAGAGATTTAAAATTGCAGGAAGATATTTTGAATCATACCATATTGCACATATTGCTATCCAGTTAGATCGCCCGCCTCCAGTACGTGTTCGTTAACACGAACTCGGCCCTGTAAACGGGTCGTTCCTACCGTCACGTAACCGGTACGAGCTCGTGTACCCGAAGGAGGTTCCAAAAAAAATCCGCCCTGCTGCTTGAATTACGGGCTTTCATTCAATCTCCAGTGCTCTCTCTGTATTTTAGCTGGAGATTAAATGAAAGCCCGTTTTTACAAGCAACAGGGCGGATCCTACTTAAACAGAAAAGTCAAACATGTCAAATAATAGGTTTATTCTTCATGAAATTATAGCCACGTACCACAGTAACACTGCCTGAGATAGTTGACTAAAATAACAGTACCTGGAAAGTTTGACAGCAGTTCGATAACACTTAACCATTCCTTGTGCAGTAATTGCCTTCACACTTGCAAACAGTTCCACGCAGAATCCATGTATAGGCCTACTTGGTTTGATATCCCAATCTTATCCGGAAATGTGAGAATTATTGTCTCTGAAAAAAGAAATATTTTTCATTGACATTTCACGCTGGATTCATACTATCGTAAAAAGCAAGGATATGTATAGGATGCATCCATGCAAGAATTACATGATGTATTTATTATATATAAAAGCACAAATGAAACAAAATGTGTAAATTAGATTAAGCAGTATTTACTATGCCAGCATCAATTATAAATAGCATGCAAAATTATAATGAGATTAACTTTTAAGTCAATGTGCAGAGCTTCTGTAGACCTAAAATAACAAGCAATGCGTCAATCATGTCGCAAAGCATCTGCATGCATACTTTAGGCCTAGATAGATTTTATTACGTTTGTTTAAATTTTGGCATCTAACATTATAGGAGAGATTATTACTTTTGTCTTTCTATGCGCCTCTTACCTCAATTCATTAGTTCTTACATAAGACAGTTTCGAAATGAAGTTTTAACCTAAATCACACTTGTCTACAGTTTGTTTTCCAATGAACTTGGTTTTTGTTTTCTGAACAAACTGTAGGCAAGTGTGATTTAGGTTAAAACTTCATTTTGAAACTGTCTTATGTAAGAACTAATGAATTGAGGTAAGAGGCGCATATAAAGACTGATCTCTACTATAATGTTAGAGCCAAAATTTAAACAAACGTAACAAAATCTATCTAGGCCGAAAGTATGCGTGCAGATGCTTTGCGATCCAACGCTTGATCATTGATGATGTCGCTGATGAAGTATATAAACTAACCAGTTAGCAGTAGAATAAGCAGCATCCCCGTGACGCCTGCATAATACCTTTTACATTAAGCTTGTTTCAATCGGATCATTATCACACTTCAAGAACTTAATACAAGCCATGATAAAAGCGAACTTAATGTGAAAAGCACTACAATCCCTATCGAATCATCTTTTATGAATAAAAAATAATAATGCGATGAATTATTTGTATCTGCTAAATACGGGAGGTGTGCACCGTACAGCTTTACTGATGTAGGTCTCACTGTAAACTGCACACCACTAAAACAGCAGTTACAGTAATGTATATATATATATATATATATATATATATATATATATATATATATATATATATATATATATATATATAAGCTTATAATAATAATAATTTTAATAATATATAAACTTAACAGAAAATATTCATAAGAAACTTGAAAATGATGAGTCACAATTTGATGATTGATCACATCAATTAAAATCCGCTAGTATCAGAGCGTCTCTACGGATATTTTCTGTTCGGAGTGTAAAAACAGCCGTGAAAGTAATTTTAGCTGTTAATTTTAACGGATATTTGTTGTTTACAGCGCACTTGCATTAGTCACTCGCTGTGACAAAGATAGTTTTTTAACTACAATACATCATCTCACTTGGCTCTTCTCCGAACTTCTATAAGGAATAGGAATGAACTGACGTCACGAGGATGCTGCTGCCTTTCCTGCAGACTAGACAAATTGATTTTATTTACATCTGCATCAGCACCTTACAATATTTCCCCATAATCGCCGGTTAACCAGGGTTTGTACACCTAACGTCAGCCAGATAGCTAGATTCAATAGCTAAAATTTTAAGCATGAAGCATTTCAGGAGAATGCAGTTTACTTTCCCTTCATAGAATAATATCCATATCAATGAAGAAATTTGAATATTGAAAGTAAATCAGCCTCAAGATGACTGAAGACTTATGATTCTTGTTTGCATTTTTCCATGATTGATCATCATAATCCATTGCAAACGATACTGAGCAGAGTGATATTCCAACATGCCTATGAACGATTCTACAGATGATTTTGTGATTTCATCTTTATGTTTGGACATGTCATTGATCTTCATAAATTGATAATGGGCAATTCCGTAAATAACGCACGTACGTTCTGACACACAATCTTCATTTCTCATCATGAAGCAATGCGATTCTATCCATGAAAATTGCACCATACCATGCCAAAATAGTATGAAATATTAATCACTTTTCAAATATTCAAACAGTAGTCCCTCTAGCGTCGGAAGAGGGACTGGCATTAAATTAATTATTTAAATTGCTTTTACTTATTATATAGAAGGGACTACTATAATGTTTCAAAACGTTCGTGTGTTATTTATGAAATGATTCTAATCGTTGTGAATGAATTATCTTTCAGGTTCAGACAAGACACTAAGGCTCATGCAATAAAAGACCAGTTGATCACCAGCTTATCAAGAATTTTCTGTACAGCTCGTTGGGCATTTCATGAATAATCGTCCACAATTCAGTTACAATTCACTGCTACGATGATGTAGCGTTAATGAGAGATGCTGTTTCATGTCGGTACAGCGCACGTCCAATGTAATTAAATATTGAATAGGCCTATTGAAAGCTTTCCTTCTGATGAGTCCATACAGTTAGATTTGCATACTGCATAACAACACTGTGTGACACATTCACAGATGACTGCTTTGAATTTGTATCCGTTATGAACACATGCTGGAAATGTCTCATGTCAGCTCAAGATGACATAGATATCTATCAATCCGAGCTCTGTGCCCCGACCGCACTCGAAAGATAGGCTCTAATTAGTGTATCTGACATGCGTGTGGAAGTGACAACAAGCCACAAGGCCGATTAGTCCTCACAAAATCTGAGAGATGAGACCACACTATGCCCATAGAGGTCTACATGACTATACCTTATTGATGTCACAAAGCAAAACACTTCGATGGAATGCTGCATAAAATCGATATGTTGCAAAATCGATAAGTGTTGAAAAATTAAG
This sequence comes from Prostheceraeus crozeri, assembly GCA_907163375.1. NCBI lineage: Eukaryota > Metazoa > Platyhelminthes > Polycladida > Euryleptidae > Prostheceraeus > Prostheceraeus crozeri. Next base: position 174,809 of record CAJQUW010000870.1, read on the forward strand.
CATGTTAATCAAAATAGCGAATGAAGATAGAACTAATGCATTGCTGAATTAGTGAACAGTGAATGACTACATGAATGTTGTTCAGGTGTTGCATGAATCATTGCACCAGAGAAATCAGTCAAGCCACTGAAGTCAGCTGAAGACATTGTATGAGATTGCAGTACATGGCTCGATAGAAAATGTGCCCCTCCATCTCAGAATAATAAGCGCATGTTATGCTCCACCGCAGGTAAGATTCTGACTAGCATTTGTTGCTTCGAAATTGCATGCATTATGCTATGAAATACTCAAGAAGGCTAATAAAAACTTGTTCGGGACATATTAATAATTAGGATTTACGAAGTAGTTGGGAGGTATTTTGGGATACCGCACATAAATTAACACTTAGATATTCACGCAGTTTGAAACTGCACGGTCAATGTCCATTTATTGAATGATAATTGTGCTTTTTACTTTATCTTTCCTATGTCAAAATACCACTCATGTTGTCATTAAAAGAGAATCCTCTCTTACTAGTACAGGGATTATTATTGGAAATTGGTGTTCTACGTGACAGTGCAGGCTAGGTGCTTGGTTAGCGATCTTTCGGTCCAGAAATCAAGCACCGAAAGTGTCATAGGAAGTCGTCAGAAAGGGCATCCGGACCAACTGGTCACAGCCAGATCAAAGTCTGACTCTGTGTCAACACAGTCAAGCCCCAAGTAAGGCAGAGTAGACGTTCGTAGTAGATCCTTCGTCTTGCGACATGTGATATCGATTGCGACATTGTGGCGCTATCTTGCATCGCAATGTAGCCACATGATTATGGGCTTCATAACCGTGCACTGTATTACAAGCATTTTATCAATTGATTCAAATAAATTCACAAATATATACTTCAAGGATCATCTGAACACCTTCATGTTTAAGATAGAAGTGCAACTATCAATTACAACTATGCTATGAATCTGTTCGGTTTTGGTGTCAGTGTCCTATCTAATCATAAAAAATTGAAGTACTGCCTGGAAACCAAAAAATAATTGCATTGCAATTTATTGGTCACAATGATCGCTGTAACCCAAAGATTCCAATTAATTAATTGTTGTTACTGAAAAAATTGTAATTGATTGATTGCAGTCTGTCAATAATTGCTATCAATTGATTGATCTGTAATGAAGTTATTTAGTTGAATGCTAACTTGCAAAACCGCCTACACTCACATCATAGGAAAAGCATAACACATTAAGTGATTGGGATTATTAGTCTACCTATCTTTTATTATGTCATTAAATCTTAAATTTATGTCAATCTAGGCACGCGACTTCTTGTTCTCTAGTTTGAATAGTCACTCCGACTAAGAATGTAGCAACATGTATTTCATGCTGAAAGTCACCGCCCAAATTAGCAGTATGCAAGTTTACGACTTGCACAATCTGCCAATTTATGCAGCCTAAATAGGTGTAGCACTTTTTATCTAAGTCGAAAATTAAAATCAAGAATTAATCTAATCAAATTGTGATTAAAAAAATCCAATTAGTTGATTGCTGACATAAGATGATTCCAGTTAATTGATTGCTGTCGTCAAACTATTTCAATTAGTTTTTGGTGAATCCTGAACCTAGGTATAGAATATTTACTAGAAGATAGGCCAGAATCTTCGAGCTCAGCTAGCAGTGGCCCAAAGAATTAATAAAAGGCGACTGCGAAATAATCCTAATATTACTAAATGATCTGATTTGATGGCATCCTTTAAGTATCTAGGACTCCCTAAATTGAAAATGTAATCCAATAACACAGAACCTACGCAGGCCTACATCATTCTTTCAATTTATGAATTTCTTAGCCAACGAAACCTACATCGCTAGACACTGAGAGAGTTAAGCTACTAGATTATTAATGTACTGCAAAAGATGGCCATTGACAGAAAACACAATTTAACCATTAAGCAACCAGAACAAAGTATTTTGTCATCTATGATAATTGTGATCTATTATACTAAATTTACTGAAATTGCATGCACTAAGTCAAACGAAAAATATCACTATCCAGTCAGTTCTTATTTATTATTCAAATTTTTGTGTGAGCCATGATCCTAAAATTCAAAACGTGCGAGATTTTCGTCAAAAAAGTCAACCTGTCGAATCTTGCAGCGCTGGACTTCCAAATTTGCTATGAAATTAAGGAAACACCCTTACACGGATGACTTATGTCAGCGACTTTTCATTTTCAGATATTTTGAAGAAACAGATGTCTTTATGATGAACCTCTACAATTGGATTCGTCCAGGTGTTTTCCGACGCTAAATGAAGTATGAATAGCCAATTACCAATAGTGAGGGAATTTGCACGCTACGTTGGAATAACGATCGTTTTCTTTAACAAAGCACTCAATTTATACTACACTGTAGATGAATCTAATAGAAAAGTCTGAAGTCCCATTATCAATGAATAGGTAATCACAAAAACATGAAAATATGCATAATTTACCATATATCTTAATTATCAGTATTTAGTTAAGGTCTTTCCAACCAATTTGGCGTCGGAACAAACGCGTCTACAACTTATTTCCACGCAACGTTGCGTGCGGATAACCTCACTGTGGGTAACTGTCTATTTGCATGTAATTTTTTTGGTTGGAATTACCACACCGGTCAGATCCCGAAAAATTCTCGATTCTCGATAACCGGCTTTTAAGTTCCATCCTTTTTACTATCTCGGTTGCACGCTATTATTTTATAAAATGGAAATTGCAATCATGTACATGCCAGATGAGTAACGAGTGATAAACCTATAGACTTCGATTAGGCTAAATAAAAGATAGGCCTTAATAGTTGCAGATTCTATGCTAATTTGCATTAAGCGTGGGTACCGCAAGTTACTTATGTGTCCACTTAAAATTTTTTATTTACAAGATGATATTACAAAGATGACTACTAATACCGTTGGCCTACTCAATCACACTTGCAACTATTCTGAATGTCATCGTGACAGGTCAAAGCGTGATCACAATCAAATAGTCAAGAGTTATGGAGAGCTACAGCTAGTAAGGCCTATATTATCCACTCAAGCAGCTGCTTGAGAGAAGAGCATGAAAACTCAGCAATTATGAATATTCACCTTGTGTGAAAATATGTAAGTATCACCACTGAAGGATCACACAATGACTATTAAAATAAAATTGTAGAGCGAGTTTGGACTAGACTGATGAACTGGAAAAAATAAGAACAGGAAAAACACTCATTCTCCTGATGAAAATATTCTCTTGGAAGACAATCATTTTTAGGCGGTTCCTATTAGTCTCATTAACTATAGTTCCATGCAATAAGTGGGAAGTTTAGAACGAAATGGAGAACATTTATTCATCTAGAACCGGCTATCAACAATTTGCACAGACAAAGCTCACTTGATTAGATGTTATAGCCTACCTCAAGCACAAACCATACTGAGTGCTACTTTGTACACTTGACATACAGGTAACTTACTGATGCTGTCACACATTTATCATGGAGTAAGTGACAGCAGATAGTGGATGACAATATAGGAATCAATCTCACCGAATTGAAAAAATCTGCTTTCTTGCATTCATTCACATTCGCCAAGGAGTAAGTGACAGCGGACAATTGATGAAAATACAGCAATAAATCTCAGTCGAATAATACTTGCCTTCCAATTCTGCATGCTTGCTCTCGACAAAACGGTGGTCTGCCTAAATTCGTATCTCCGAGGAACCGAATATGTTTAAACAACATTATTTTAAATAACCAGATAGAGTTTTATTCTGGTTTTATCATGTAGGCTTTTCCTCGATAGCCCACTCATGAATGAATTAGCATATAGGCAATGCTTCAGCAGTGTTGAGATGCAACGATGCAAGTATATTCACCTACATCACTAGAACATTATATTTTTGTAGAAGGGTAATTCTATCTTTGGGTATTACTTTGTTGAACTGAGGGTTAGAGAGAAAAGCAAGACTATAGAGTAAGTACCTTTTCTGTGAGCAAGACTATTGAGAAGAGGTTCATCAATATTCATGATCAAATTCTACCTCGCCACGGGAAATCAACCTCGGCGGCTAAAGAATTAGAAGATTCCAGGAAACGAACAAGTGTACTTGAGCAGATGCCGCAGAGAAAAGTTGTGTAACAAACTATGCTACAATTTTGAATAATTTTTGATGAATGAGAGCAAAACAGATCTACGAAGTTTTCAATTATTTAGATGTTTTGCGTTTTATCAAAAAACATCAATTTTTTGACAAAAATTGCCACTTTTATCAATTATATTATTTATCTGCTTTTCTTTTAATGACCCAAGTAATTGAATTCGAACTGTCACAGCTGATTTAATTGTATTACACGAAAGAAATCTATTTTGACAATTTTCACACGACTTTAGAGCTTGGAATTGATCGAGAAAACATTTGCCAGCACTAAAGAATAAATTATAACGGCATAATATCTCGGATCTTGATTCCTCAAGCACGACAAAAATCATTTGTAGTTGAAGGCATTGATTTCCACAATGTGGAAGGTTGATGTTCCCATAGATGATTATGCAATTCCAGCTCGAGCCAATGCAACTCCTTGATAAGATTGAGTGTCCTAGCCAAGAAGTGCTTCGGTCAGCGGTTATATTGCCTAAATTGGCAATGATTCAAAATTGCGGAAAATTTTAGGTTCGGCTACAAATTATGCGAAGAATTAACACCAAACATTCATATGAACCGCATCCTTTTGCAGCTCTACAAAGCGTCTGTCGCACTACTGTGATGAGACCACAATGTGAGATGCCATTTATCTGTGACATGATGTAAAAGGACTGAAAAACAGCGGAAATTTTGTAATATAATTCTTGATTTAATTGCAGCATTTCAATCATTTAGCAGCGACCATGGGTACAAGCCACGGCTAATCAAATTACCGGTTGCAGCATATTCCTGAAAATGTACAAATTGTAGAGAGAAATGCATATTTTCTCAAAATTTTCAGTTGGTATTCAAATAATAACAGAAAATTTTACGTGGACGGGAATGCTTCGTGTGTACAGCAATAGCCGGGTGCCCGAACTCAATACATGTATCTTCCGGCGATCACCGTTATCCCATTAAAATTCCGACCTCTGCCCGACCAATTTTTTTTTTGTTTTAAAATGGTCTAAAAGCACTTCAGTGTCAACCTACTTTCGAAGGAAGTAACCCTAGTGAGCACAGAATGCGTCTCAAGTCATTTCATGCTTCACGAAGTTTTCCCGCTACCCAGCTTCGTTACGAATTCGTTACGCGGGTGGGCGATCTAACGGGATCCAATTAATATGCATCTAATGTTCATATTAATTACTATTTATTACATAAATTTGTTATTGCGGAATTGAGGCCATATTAATATTCACCTAAAAGTTTTAATTATCGGCATAGGTTATCTCTGGGCTTAATATCATCAACCCTGTTTACGTCTACAGCCTAATAATTTCCTAATTAGAACAACATGTATGACTAAGCTACATTCCTTACAACATGTCTGATCGAGAAACGAAACACAGATAACATAGTCCTCGTACAAGATGAAAATAGCACAAATGTAGATAGAACGATATTTTTACTTATCGTAAGAAGCAATCATCAAAGAATGTCACTGCATTAAATGACACCGATATCTTTCTATTTCTAATACATGCAGCATATTAGTAGAATAAACAATATAGGCCGAAGTTTTTAACTTTAAATGCAAGAGGGTATATGAAGCAAGTTATCTACGAATTGTTGTAGGCTGCCAATTTAGCAGCACACGCGTTACACAGGTATTGGTTTAATGCACTGCATTTTTTATGTATTATTTGTTTTATCTCACGCAAAATGAGATATACAAAATTCTGTCTAACACAATATGCATTGCATCTAGCTTAATGGATCAAATTCACAAGGAAGCCATAGATAATCAAAGCACAGTTTAAAAAGCTAGTTAAACAAACTATCGACGGTAGGTCCTTATCAAAGTTGATGGTATCACAGTTTTATCATAGAATAACCAATCGTGTGGTTGAAGTAGGTTACGTAATATTATTACACTGACTTCGATGTATTACACGGTCAGAATCTACGAATATGATGCTACGGTATTCTCCGAGCCGAAGGCGAGGAGAATACCATAGCATCATATGAGTAGATTTGAGCTGTGTGATACATAGAAGTCAGTGTAATAATACTATGTGTTCGCTGAATGATATCTCATGACTCCATGGATATATTTCATATTTGAATTCATGAATTTTGAAACAGCTTAATTATCTAAGCAAGCATTCCTTTCTTCACTTTTGACTAATCAATGACATACAGTGGCGGAAAAAAGTTTGAAGCCAGTGAATTTTCTTAACTAAAATTTTGTTTTCTTATCTTTATTTTGTACTATTTTCATATTTATCTATATATTTATGTATCATCCGTTGTCAATGGATTAAAAGCAAGTGCTATTGAACAACATATCATCTTATATTTCATACAACACAAAAGAATCGTTCGGAGAATGTAGTCAGTACTTGGTTGGGCCGCCCTTGACTTCAATAACAGCCTGACAACGACGCCTCATGGACTGGACCAAGGTGCTACAACGATCGACCGTGATATTGCTCCATGCTTCACTCACCACCCGAAACAGTTATTCTTTGTTAGAGGGGCGCTGACTTTTGACCGGGGAGTCTACCACTTGCCAAAGATGCTCAATCGGGTTGAGGTCCGGTCTGAAGCCACCCTTAATTTTGACTGAGTTTCAGTGATAGATGAGCTCTGATTGCTATGGTATTGATTTTGCGGCTGTCAGTGTAAGTAAATTCAATCTTGAATGTGCATAGACATCCTACTAAATGAATGAGCTAAGAAATTTGCACAATGATTGTGATAGACATTCAGATTTTTGAATTCAAACGATTCTATTGTTAGTAAGAAATTAACCTCATTTTCATCATCATGAGTGCCGAGTTGACAACGGAACAGCGCGTTGTCATCGTTAACCGCATCAATTCGGGATAGTCGCAACGACAAGTGGCTGCAGCTCTTGGGGTCAATCGAGGAGCAGTGGAGAGGGCTATCTCAATCTATCGCACCACCGGCGATTACAAGTCACGTCCTCGGAGTGGCAGACCTCGAGCAACTACTGACCGAGATGACCGAGTGCTTGTTCGGATGAGTCTGAACGACCGGCGGTTAACGGCTCCCGATATCCGGAAATCTCTGTCCAGCGATTACGGAGTCGATATCACCACGCGCACTATCCACAATCGACTAATGGAAGTCGGTCTGTATGGGCGAGTCGCTCGCCAAAAGCCCGTAATCTCCGCTAAGAACCGTACTGCCCGACTGACCTGGGCCAGAGAGCATCTTAGCTGGAGCGAACAACAATGGGAGCGCGTTTTGTGGTCGGACGAATCCAAGTTCAACCTGTTTGGCAATGATGGACAAGTCATTGTTCGTCGTCGCGCTGGTGAGGAAATGAACCCTACCTGTCTCGTGCCGGCCGTGATGCACGGAGGTGGAAGCATCATAGTATGGGCTAGCATGTCGGCACTCGGACCAGGCCCTATCCGGTTGGTGGACGGCGTAATGAACCAATACCAATATCGAAATATACTGGAAGAGACCATGCTACCAGCTGCACAAACCATGTTTTGCCAATGACCAATTAATCTTTCAGCATGACAATGATCCAAAACACACGGCCAGGTCAGTCAAGCAGTGGATCAATGACCAGAGTTTTCAGTGTCTTTGGTTGCCGGCCCAGTCACCGGACCTCAACCCGATTGAGCATCTTTGGCAAGTGGTAGACTCCCCGGTCAAAAGTCAGCGCCCCTCTAACAAAGAATAACTGTTTCGGGTGGTGAGTGAAGCATGGAGCAATATCACGGTCGATCGTTGTAGCACCTTGGTCCAGTCCATGAGGCGTCGTTGTCAGGCTGTTATTGAAGTCAAGGGCGGCCCAACCAAGTACTGACTACATTCTCCGAACGATTCTTTTGTGTTGTATGAAATATAAGATGATATGTTGTTCAATAGCACTTGCTTTTAATCCATTGACAACGGATGATACATAAATATATAGATAAATATGAAAATAGTACAAAATAAAGATAAGAAAACAAAATTTTAGTTAAGAAAATTCACTGGCTTCAGACTTTTTTCCGCCACTGTAGGAATGACGTCGAGATTTGTAAACATGTCAGAGGAAGAAGTTAATTCTGATATCGATAATAGAATACCAAAAAGTACTTGGAATAAGATGAGATGGGCATTCAAGCTATTTGTCACCTGGCATGACCACTGGAAAATAAGAATTGACGATAATGTTTTGAAAGTATATAAAAATGTGAAAGAATTTACACCAAACGATCTCAATCACTGTTTGAAGTACTTCTTCGCTGAGGTCAGAAAGGTTGATGGAGATATGTATCCTCCAGAATCGTTGAAAGGCATTGGTGCGATGCTACAGCTATATTTCAATACAGAAATGAAATGGAAAATTTCTATTTTTACGGACATTGATTTCAAAAGTGCTCGTGATTCCCTTGATGCTCAGATGAAAAAATCAGCTCAACGCGGTAACGTAAAACCAAAGAAAAGAGCATTGCCAATTGATCTAGAACAAGAGAACGAATTGTGGGAAAATGGTAGTTTTGGAATTTCAAATCCAGATCAGCTAATCCACACACTTATTTATCATTTGGGAGTTCATTTGAGCCTTAGAGCGGCTAAAGAACATCATGATATGGAATTTGGAGACGAATCTCAATTAATTCTTTGTAAAGACAGTGATGATAAAGAATATTTGAAATACGTTGAAAGAATGTCAAAAAACAAGCGTTATGGATTAAAATGTGCCAGAATGGACCCCAAAGAGACTCGAGTTTATCAGAACACGGACAACCCAGATCGATGTGTGATCAAATTATATAAAGAGTACATTCGACATAGACCAGATGGTGCGTGCAAAGCATTTTATCTGACGCCCTTACAGAAACATCAAATAAAAGGAGCTGTTTGGTACAAACGCTGCCCAATGGGGATTTATAAAATTGAAAATACCACTAAAACGTTGATGAAAAATATTGCAAAAGACGGCGAATTCTTTACGAACACTTCTTTACGACGCACTGCTAAGACTCGACTTGTACAAGGCGCATATCCAAGGAGGTTGCAGTACTCAAAACAGGTCGAATCAATGAAAAAGCAGATAGTGCCTACATTCATGCCGAGGTATTCGAGAAAGATATGTCGAAAGTGCTGTATGGATCATATGAAGCTACAACAAACAATGTTGTATCTACAAACAACACAAACACACGAGAAAACAAGTCTATCAATTTTTATGGATGTACTTTTAACAATTGCACTTTATGATGTGTTACTCTATTATTTGTATTGGGTTGGAAACTAAGCTCAGACTCATCTCGTAATTATTAATAATTTATTAGTTATCTGTAAAGAGTGTATTAGTGGTTTAGAAGTCTAAGACAATTCCGTCTTCAATTTTTTGAATCTGGCACATCTTCTAGCTCTCATGGAGCATTTAAGAGCTAATTCTTTTCGCTTCGGTGAGTCAAACTTAGTTTTCAACCATAGTACTGTTTCAATCGTTAAAGTGTGTTATAACACATTACAGGTAATCTACTCCCAGGTAATCTACTGCAGTAGATTACCTGAGAAAGATATTGCAGTTCAAAATATACATGTTGAATATGGATACTAAGCGTATTTTACTCAATTATAATCGACCGCCTAATTGCATTAGGGGCATAGCACATGAGGCGAATACATAT